>OY743176.1:13960513-14355513 GCA_963555705.1 Ligustrum vulgare | reverse complement strand
TAATCTAAACGGTCTCCATCCATTAATTCACAAGAATTACCTTTCTCAATCTTCATATTTAAAATCTCACAAAATTCAATTTATTTTATCCTAATGTGCATTCAGGTTTATTTCACTAGAAAATCCTCAATTATTATCATTATAATCACAAAAAATGTAAAAATATCCCAAAATCCACCCATCATCTCAAGCAAACCACCAAATTTCCAGAAAAATAGCCTATAAATCTTACGATGAAAAGAATCTGACAAAAACTTAATCATAAACCCTATGCCATATTTGTTTTCATTCATGAACCCCTACTATATCAAATTAAATTATCAAAGAGCAAGAAGAATAAACCCCCAGAACAATTTATCTAGACCTTTGCGCCGACAAAAAAATCTTGGAAATGAGCATAAAGTTCAAGAAATAAAAAATCAACCTTTTCGATTCTAAAAAAGAAAAAGAAAAATAAATAAATACTCAGATTTCCCAACCCAAAAACAAAACAAATACTAGGAAACAGAAGAGCTTTTTACCTGTGGAACGGAATAGTATACATTACTGACATGCGTGAGTACGTTAGCTTGCTCTGTAATTTCCCGCACCCAATCGGGGTCCCCATGGCCGAGAGCATTGACAGCAATCCCAGAAGTCAAGTCCAGATATTCTTTCCCATCAACATCATATAGATTACAGCCCTTCCCACTGGCCAACACCACTGGCGCCCTTGCATAGGTTCCGACCACAAATTTCTTCTCGTCGGCGATTACTTCCGAACTCTTCTTTGGTTTCTCATTAAGTAATGGTTTTGGATTGGAAGGCACTTCCACGTCGAGAGATGCCATCGTCGTGGAGTAATTGGTAGGCCGAAAATTGATGTGGTTGAAGGTGGTGGAGGGAAATAGTGGGCTTTTGAGAGAAAAAAGAGATGAGCAACTCATTGTTTGGAGAAGAAGACACTGGGATTTCTTAGGATAATTTGGTGAGGTTGGGTGGAAGAATTGGCTGCTCTGCTTCGCTATGATCAAGGGGGCCTAGAACAATAAGTTAGGGCTGAAAAATTTCAGAAATGACAAAAGAAGTCAATAGATTATGCTGGGCAAGTAATTCAACATACTACGCATTAAAGCTACATCAAATCATCTTTGTGAAAAATAGAAAATCATTTCAGCTGATGTAAATGTTCTCTCAATTCCACTAAGTAAGATAATGTACCAGCCCATTCCTATAACCACAATTGCCGTATGATAGACAAGTATATGAGTTAGGCTCTATATATAACAACCTTATAGATTCAATTACTACCGCAACCGGATATTTTTGCCTCATACATGTTCCATCCCCCCAGAGATTCATTGAAAATGATAAATCTAAATATATTTTATTTAACATCCAGCAGCATTTCAACCCTCGATACCTGAGTATCCTATGTATTAACATAATCTCACATTATCAACCTCAACCTGCGAAGAGAACTCCACGTCTAGAGGTGTCAATTCGGGTGGTCCGGGCCGGGTCGGTCCGTCAACATAAAAGCACGGTAACAGCCCGCTTGAAAAAAAGTCCGCCCGCTGCGAGTTTCGAACCGGTTTCGAGTCAGCCCACAAATTTCGAGCTACAACCCGACCCACCCATTGGCCCATGCGGGTCGCGGTTCGTTCTGATTTGGCCCGTATGAATAAAAATATAGAATTTTTCATATTTATAGCCATTTTTTGTCAAGTTTCTAAATACAAAATGATTAAAATGATAAATTTATATTTATACCATAAAATATTTACATAAAATTTATATTTATATTTTATTTTACATGAATTACTTCTAAATTTGCAAATTTAAATAAAACATAAACAAATAACAATTAAATGCTAAATGTATTTCTAATTACTATCATCAAAGAACATTACGTTTCTTAGGCCTTGTTTGATCCCCATTCTTTTTCATAAAAAATACAATTTTTTTCTACAGTAATCAATCTCAACCATCCAAAAAAGTCAAGCCCACAATTTTTTTACTTTTAAAACCACTTTTTAACCATTAGATTTTCAAAACCCAACTTTTTATCAAAAACTATCTACGTCAAACAAGGGCTTAATAAAAAAAAAAAAAAAAAATCACGGGTCAGAGGGTTAACCGCGGCCCGCGACGGTTTGACCTGCGAAACCCGCGGATCACAACTTCTTGACCCGTGAACCGCCCACACGGGTCACGGGTCGGCCCGCAATCCCGGGTGGATCCGAGCCTGTTTTCACGGGTCTGGTCGATCCATCCGTATTAACACTTCTACGCCACGTCTAGATATAATCCATCCTTGGACCACAGGAAGAATTTTGCATTTTTTCTAATAAATGAATTCTATTCAAATTAAGGTTCATCCAAAACACGGGATAGAATTTATGAATTCCATAAACTCCAATCACCTTATCCATCTCTCAGCTCAAAGTCATAATTTAAATTTATGTTAAAGAAAATTCAATAGAATTGTTAGCATGGTCAGGTGGCGTAGGTTGGGTTGAGTAGATTTTTTGTCCAATTCGAACCGAACCCACTATGGTCGAGTTGATAAAAAAAAAAACCCAACCCAAATATGAGTTCAAATCTTGGGTTGGATTTGGTGGTTTGGGCTTTGGTCCAATCAGTGTCGATCCTTATAATTTTTTGGTTTGAGTCGATCTTTAAAAATGGGCTCCTAAAGTTGTAGTGATCATTCAATTTTTTTTCTTCATAACAATTTTCTAGAGCTAAACCAATAAACTCAAAAGACAACAAAAAACTTATACTAAATGTAATATTCAAAATATTTGTATTACGATTGAATAATAAGATCAAACATGTTCAAAATAATGGACTCCTAAAGTTGTAGTGATCATTCAATTTTTTTTCTTCATAACAATTTTCTAGAGCTAAACCAATAAACTCAAAAGACAACAAAAAATTTAAACTAAATGTAATATTCAAAATATTTGTATTACTATTGAATAATAAGATCAAACATGTTCAAAATTATCACTTAAATACAACTCGCCTTACCGTTTTGGAGGCAAAAGTATTAATAACTTAGTCAATTATTCAATGTCAAATGACTAATGTCTTAGCCTTTTAGGTCAATAAATTTTTCAAGTAATTCCAAACCAATTCATAAAACATCTTATTTCAAGATATGAATCAAACTTTAGTATCCGGCTATCTTCCTGACTGCCGCCTGCCTATCTGACTAATACTATGAATTAGACTTAGAGAAAAAATCAAGCTTGGTTTTAGAATACTAACTTTTCAAGAAAAAAAATTGCAATTTAAAGCCACTAATCAACAATGAAAAAATGCCCCCCATTTTTTTTAATAAAAATATGGCAAACTCTAACTGCCTAACATTATATTTAACACAAGTTACACAATTCATTATCTTCAAAATGAAAATTAGAACATTAAACATTATAATATAGACAAGAAATCAGGAAAAATAAATTACGAAAGCATAACAATTAACAAAATCAAAAGATAAGAAATGCGACTAAAGAGGTTTCATTAACTTACCTAAAGATAGAGAAGCCATTGACAATCAGAGCCGGTCCTTCAATGAGTTATCGACCGTTGACAGAGGCAGAGCTGGGAGCGGACTCGACGGAGACAAGATCACAGGAGACTCAATTCTCCATTTCATCATTCTTCCTTCTGCGCCCTTTTTTTTCTTTGGTTGTTTCTGGGACTCCGACTTGTCATCATGTATGGTGTAATATGTAATACTTGTTTGTTTTGGGCCAACCATTGGCCATTTGGCCCAGACAAAATTCAAATTTTTTCTTGAGGAATTTGGAGTGATACCATGTAGTAAAACCATCTAATGAAATATACCATCCAACTTATATTTATATGAAAAAATACAAACATCTATAAAATAATTTGTGGAAACGTCATATTAAGAAACTTTGAGATAAATTAGGATATGAAATTCAAATAAGGAATGTCAGTTACAAATCACAATAAATTGGATTGGATGAAACTGATTTCCCACGGCATTTCAGTAGAAGAATAATATCCTAATGAAACATTTAATACAATTGCTATAATCTCTGAACTATCCATAAACTCTAATATTCACCAGATACGATACTATCCCGTGCAATCAATCCATTCAGTAATTCGGAAATCAATCCATTCCATTTTTCTATTATCAAGCAGAAAATAGCAATATCGCAGTTCAGTATCAGAAAAAATATACTTCTCATTTCTGACGGTTGTGATCAGGTAATTTTGGATTTGATAATTTATTTATTTTTGGATATTATGTTATCACTTCAACGGTGCACTATCTGTTGATAAGTAAAAAGAATGAAACCTTACAATCTGTGCCATATATTTTCACATTATAAATGTGCGGGGGTTGATTAATATCCTGAAACTATAAAAGATATCTCATTATTAAAAATTCCTTCTAGCTGTAGATGGAAAACTCCCTTTATAATAAGTGTCACCATGCGGAGGATGAAATGAAATGGAGTTAATCAGACTAACAATTTTTTTTTTTTGTTTCTTATTGGTATGTGATCAGGATATGCAACACAATCATATTAGTTATCTATATGCCGTTTGATACTAGTGAAAAAAAAAATTGTCTAAGTTCTTACAGATAGTGAATGAATTCATTGCAGGTTTCAATCATGTCATCAATACGGGTGTTCGTCTACTTTGGGGGTGAGTGGGATGAACGCAAGAATTACACTTGTTATTCGGTGTGTGGAGTGATAGTTCCGGTTGACTGTTCATATAATGAACTTATCAGGGTAATAGCTAAGGAGCTTGAGAAGGATCCTGAAACACATCAATTTGCATTGCATTATCAGGTGACAACGAATTGTCCTAAGATTTGTATATCAACTACTCGGGTTTAAAGATGGATGAGGCTGACAAAAGCAAGTACCCACTTTGTGTGGATGTCTCTACTACAACCACTTTGGTAGGAGGTTCAGATTCCACCTCAACACATAAAGGGGTTTCTGTCGAAGACAACGCCATAGAAATCTGTCGGACTGAATCAAGAGAACCCGTATCTCGAATAACAGATTTGATGCAAGTGAACCCAACCACAGAAGATATGGATAATGAACTAGCAGATTATGTGCAATGTGTTAATCCTGACGTTGTGGATACATCATTTCTAGTCATCACTGAACTGAATGTCGATTGCATTGCGGTAGGTACGATTTTTAAGAACAAAGACCTATTAGTGACGTCTGTCAGTTTATTTGCAATAAAAAGTAGATTTCAATTCAAAGTACTCAAGTTAGACTATGTATCATACTCACTAAAATGTATTGAAGAATCATGCAACTGGACCTTTCAGGCATGTAGAACTGGAACTGTGGGTCACTTTAAGATAAGACGAATTGCTGACACTCATACTTGTTCAAATGATAGCGTTTTGGGAAATCATCGACAAGCTAGATAAAGCATGGAGATCACGAGAACGTGCAATAAAGATGATTAGGGGCGACCCGGACGAGTCATATGGAAATCTCCCTTCTTACATGGATATGTTAGAAGTAGCTAACCCAGGATCTTATACAAGGATTGAAACCGATGATGATGATAGATTTTTATTCAGTTTCATCGCCTTAGGAGCATCAATCGAGGGATGGAAGTACTGCAAACCTATGATTGTGATTGACGGGACTTTCTTGACGAGTAGGTATCGTGGTACACTATTCACGTCGTGCACTCAAGATGCTAATAACAACATTTTCATATTGGCATTTGGGGTTGGTGATGTTGAAAATAATAAGGCTTGGGAATGGTTCCTGATGAGATTACGAGAAGCATATGGTGACCGAGATGGACTGTGTATCGTGTCTGACCGCCATAAAAGCATAAGACACGCTATGGAGTTGGTATTCCCGAAAGCTTTGCATGGAGTGTGTACATATCATTTGCTACAAAATTTGAAGAAAGAATTTGGTAAGAAGGGAAAAGGGATGAGAGTACATTTTTATGCTGCATCAAGAGCTTACACAATCGCAGAATTCGACACCCACATGGAAAGACTCGAGTCTCTGGTTGAAGGTACCCGCAAGTACCTGGTAAGTATCAGTAGAATGGTTGGTTAAACATAACTTAAATTTACTAGGTGTGGACATGTTTTTCAATAATTGCTTTGTGAATTCAGGAAAAAATTGGTTTTGAGAGGTGGTCAAGAGCACATATGACAATAGATAGGTACTCCACTATGACGTCTAATATTATCGAGTCAGTGAATTCTGCAATTAAACATACAAAGAAATACCCAATTGAGGCCTCGTTTGAGTACTTGAGATGCACGATCCAAAAGTGGTTCTTTCGGAACTTGAGTGATGCAAGGGCAACCTTCACACGTCTAGCAAGTTGGCATAATGCTATGTTGAATGAGAGGGTGAAACTGTCAATGCGTTTACGGGTTAACATCTGATTTTATTTGGTTTTTGAATTCATTTTTCTTGTATATAATTTTGGTAGTTAATTAACATTTAAATACGAGCCAAGAGAATATTACATTTGAGATGTCTGCGATATATGTCTATAGAATTATGTAGTGATGACTGGGTGTGCTGGTGTGGAGGAGATTTCATAGAGTATTGATTGGACTGATGCTCATTGTTGTTATTTAACTTAGCATCACTAGTCGCCAGAACATTTGGGGCAGATCCAGGCTGCAAGTTAAGGCAAAACAAGTATGGTAAAATAATTAGTCATTTCACGCGGAAAGTATAAATAAGGTGTTAAAATTGCAATTAGAGGTGGTCATGACTGATGATAATTAATTATGTTGTAACCACCTGTGTAATTGGAGGTATGATACTTGGAAAAAATACAAACAAATGATGATCACATAATTTTGCTCTAATCTATCACAATTCCAGTCACATTCTGTGGGCACCTTCCTATAAACCAGGAACTTGAATCAGTATGTTAATATCATTTATGAAAAAGTCTTTACACAAGTGATGGCCACATAACTTTGCTCTACTCTATCACAATAGCTATCATTTTTTGTGGTCACCTTCCAATTTCATACATGAATAAGAAAATTTGGGCATTGTTTATCATTATGATTAGAGAGGCTTGAAATATCTGAGAGGTAGTTTGAAAATGATCTTGTCCTAGTGATGTAATTGCAGTATCAAATATAAATAATGTTGGAAAATTAATTATTAATTTTGGTTGAATGCAAATTTATTTCTATAGGTTGAATGCAAATTATTTCTACAGTTTCATAACCTGCCTTCAGTTTCATTTTGTGTTGAATGGGAATTATTCTTCAGTTTTCAGAATTTAAAATTTTCAATTTTTACAATTGAATGGACATGAAACTGTTGGCTATTTTGAACCTATAAATAGTGACCCATTCTCAGTTGAATGTGCCGTGAATACATACCAGCAAACACAAGTGGAAAAGCAAAAAAATTCAGCTTCCTCTTCCTCATTTCCAGCAGCCTCGATTTTGTTCTTTTCTTTCCTTTACCAAAGTACTTCGAGAGAGATACACAGCTAGTTCGATAGGCGGTTAACGTAGTGCAACGCTAGCCGACAACCGATTGTATCATGGGAATCAAACACCGATCAAAACCTCGTGCACCCCGGTGAGGCGGCGAATTCGATTTAAGGAAACCGTGTGAACACGGGCCTTCGGTTTGATTTATTTATTTGATTCTCTAAATTTTCCCCTACAAGCTTAAATCGAATTGCTTTCAGGAACTTTTAGAGATTCTGGTTTTGTTGTTTACTGTCATCATCAAGTTTTTTCCAGTTTTGCTTACTGGCATTTTATTTCTCTTCTTCATTTTGCTGTTTATATAAAATTATCAGCATGGTTGATAATTATTCTGATACGGAAAACTAGCAAGAAGTCTGTTTTGTGGTGTTCATCAGTTTCGGTCTAATTTTCCCAGTCGTGGTTAATAACTTGTACATTAGTTCATGTTTTTTTTTTTTTTTTTTGATTCTGTTGACCATTTACATAAAATTACGTATAGGCTGACAATAGAAAGGGAAAAAAAATTATAATAGTTGTCTCTGCGTAATTTTGCCTCAGCTGGTATTAATTTTCCAAGCTTTGCATAGTTTTGTTTCTCTCCGCATGGTTTTTGGTTTGCATGAGGGTTTTACCTTTATATCTAATATCTCTCTATACATGATATGTCTCTGCATGAAATTATCATCATCATTTTGTAATGATTGCTTTATCATTCTATAATAGTTATTCATGATTGCATTGGTGGGAACCTTTCTAATCTTTCATAATTTTTATTTCATGTTTAAATAATTGTTAAGTTGTTAAAAAAAAAAAAAAATTTGACTCAATAATTTGCTCTCATATTTTAATTCCGTAGTTTATAATTTTGTTTTGAATTGATAGCATAGATCTTAAATCTATTATTATTATAAACCTTTTGTTGTCGTTCTTCAAGGTTAAATGGCGTCTCATGGAAATGACGATATTAACAATGGAAGCAACACTATTGGTACCGGTGTACCAAATCCTCCAATGACTGCGGTTAACCCTGTTGAGACCTCGACTGGCGTTTCTCCCGTTGATGGGACACTTGATGGCGGTATTCCTCATATTGGAGTGAACCCCACTTTGCCTAGGGCTGCGGCCTCGGCAATCCAATTTGGAACAATACCTTTGCCAGTACCTAGGGCTGCGGCCTAGGTACCTTTGCCATCATTTCCGGCTCCATTTCCTGTGAATCATGCGATTCGACCGGAAAAGTTTGCGGGGACTAATTTTAAGACATGGCAGAACAAGATGATTTTTTATCTTACAACTTTGGGCCTTGCACGTTTCCTCACCGAGGATGCCCCTGTTGTTGCTGAAAACAACACTGATTTTCATAGGCGTGCTGCTTGGGATGCATGGAAAAGTGCTTATTTTCTGTGCCACAACTATGTCCTGGATGGCCTACGGAATTCTCTGTATCACGTGTATGTGGTAAAAAAATCTGCTAAGGAGCTTTGGGAGTCCTTAGAGAAGAAGTACAAGACCAAGGATGTTGGGTCTAAGAAATTCTTAGCCAGTCGGTGCATGGACTTCAAAATGGTGGATTCACGTTCAGTGGTAAGCCAAGTGCAGGAGTACCAAGTGCTTTTGCAGGAAATGCATACTGAGGGTTTGACTATGTCAGAATCCCTACAAGTGGCTACTGCTATTCACAAGCTACCTCCTCAGTGGAAGGCTTTCAAAAGCTATTTGCAGCATAAGAGGAAAGAGATGTCTTTCGAGGATTTAATTATCAAGCTCCGGATTGAGGAGGATAACAAATTGGCTGAACGTAAATCGGAGAATTCTTACTCTGAAAAGGCAAATGTACTAGAGCACGGCCAGAGTTTTGGTACCAAGAAAGGTCAATCTTTTAAAGCCAAGCAGGGTAATGGGAATCGAAATGATAAAAATCAGGCCATGAAAGGGTCTCAGTTGAAGCCTACTGGTGGCGTAGGAAAGAAGGCCAAGTTCCAGTTTAATGGAAAGTGCTTCAATTGTGATAAAGTTGGGCACCGATCAGCAGACTGCCGCCAGCCTCGGAGGGATAACAAGCAGCGTCCTCAAGCTAATATGGTTGGAAATGAGAGAGATCATCTCTCAGATGACATGTCTGACCTAAACCTTACAGCGGTGATTAGTGAGGTTAACTTGGTGGGATCTAACCCAAAGGAATGGTGGCTGGACACTGGGGCCACTTGCCATGTCTGCTCCAACAGGAGCATGTTCACTACCTTTGCACCAGTTACAAATGGTGAAAAATTGTTCATGGGAAACTCCGTAACATCTGAAGTGCTGGGTAAAGGCAAGGTGATCCTGAAGATGACCTCTGGTAGAGAGCTTACTCTGACCAATGTGCTGTATGTGCCAGAGATTCGCAAGAATCTGGTTTCTGGGTCTCTTCTGAGCAAGAATGGTTTCCGCATGGTCATTGAGGCGGACAAGCTGGTGATTACCAAGATAGGAGTTTATGTTGGGAAAGGCTATATAACTGATGGCCTATTTAAATTAAATGTAATTGCTGTAACCCCAACTGTTATGAATAATGAGAAAACTCATGTTTACTTGCTTGAGTCTCCTAATATGTGGCATGGTAGATTAGGTCACGTAAATTATAATGCAACTCGTAGGCTAAGCAAGCTAAACTACTTGCCTAGGTTTCAAATTGATTCGAATCACAAATGTGAAACCTGCGTTGAGGCAAAGCTTACAAGGTCTTCGTTTCATAGTATTGAAAGAAGCACCGAGCCGTTGGGACTAGTCCACAGTGATGTGTGTGACTTGAAATTTGTCCAAACAAGAGGCGGAAATAAGTATTTTATTACTTTTGTCGACAATAGCACGAGATACTGTTATGTGTACTTGCTTAAAAGCAAAGACGAAGCTATCGAAAAATTCATTCTTTATAAGAATGAAGTTGAAAATCAACTTAGCAAGAAAATAAAGGTACTGCGAAGTGATCGTGGTGGTGAATATGAATCACCATTTGGTGAATTTTGTGCTAAACATGGAATAATTCACCAAACCACTGCCCCTTATTCACCTCAGCAGAACGGAATCGCTGAGCGTAAGAATCGAACATTAAAAGAAATGATGAATGCTATGTTGATTAGTTCTGGATTACCACAGAACATGTGGGGAGAAGCTATTCTTTCTGCGAATTACATTTTGAATAAAGTGTTAAGAAAGAATATGGATAAGACTCCGTATGAACTTTGGACAGGCCGAACACCTTCGTATAAATACTTACGAATGTGGGGGTGTCTTGCGAAGGTCGCAGTGCCTCCTCCCAAGAAGGTCAAGATTGGACCTAAGACAATTGACTGTGTGTTCATTGGTTATGCACGAAATAGTAGTGCATATAGGTTTCTTGTGCATTATTCGAATGTACCTGATATTGATCCGAACACGATCAGGGAGTCTAGGAATGCACAATTCTTTGAGAATATATTTCCTTGTAAATCTCCTAAACAGTTAACTCCTATTAAACGGAATATGAAATCTTCTGCTTTTGGCAGCAATAAAGATCTAGTGGAAGAAGGTGAGGATGAGCCTAGACGAAGTAAAAGGACCAAAACTTCTAAGACGTTTGGCCCTGATTTTCTCACGTATTTGATGGAGAGTGATCCGCAAAGCTATAAAGAAGCTATATCTTCTCCCGATGGTCATCTGTGGAAAGAAGCCATCTGTTGAGTGCATTTTACATGCATATTTCATATATTTTTAGTAATATTTTTTGAGTAATTTGGACAAATACCTACTTAATTGTGCATATTTTGTGGTTAAATAGGTTTAACTATCAACTTCATGGAGAAAGCGGAAGAAAGAAGCTAAATGGATGAATACTTGAAGAAATTGAGAAGAAAAGAATCAAATCCATCAAAGAGTCAAAGTTAGAGGACCAAGCTGCAACCACGCGATCGCGTGGTCATGCGCAAGTCGCGTTCGCGAAGTCAGGCATAAACTCAACCCGAGAGTTTTTCACCTCAACCACGCCATCGCGAGGTACTCTACCACGCGATCGCGTGGTCAAAATATTGACAAATAATCTGGGCCGACCCGGTTCGGCCAAAATGCTGTTGTACGCGGATCTAGTGATTTTTGGGGGTATTTTGAGGGATTTTGGCCAATTTTGAATCATTCTCTTCTTTGGAAAGTCAAGAAAAACCCTAGCTCTCTTTTTCTCTCTTTTGTTCTTCATTTTCCTCTTGTAATTTCTCTTATTTTGTATAGTATAGTTGATGAATATTGATTAAGGGGAGAAATATCAACATTATTGTGGAAAAATAGTGATATTTTGAAGCAAGAATCATTGGTCAAGGGAAGTGTTTTTGCTTAATCTTCATATTTCTCTATTTATTTTATTTCATAGTTGGAATGATGTATTTAGTTCTTAAATTTTATTGTTATTTCACTATGGGCTAAACTATTTTGTGTTGGGATGTTGATGAAGCTTGACCTAGCTTAGTTGATTTTAATGCTTGTATTAAGAATTTAAGCTTTTTATTATCTTGTACATTTATTGTTGTATTTATTGACTAACATTTATTGTAGCCACATTTATGCTTAGGTTTCATGGAATGTGCAATTATTGAGAAATTGTTTTGTATTCTAGATCAATACAATATTTGCTCTAGGTTCTTGTTTAGGATAGAGATATACCTAAAATCCTAGATGACCCATTGAGCTATTTTCACAAAGGTTTAATGCAATTGGTGTGTTCTTAATCGACATAGAGATATAGTAGGTTAATGCCACTAATTAGGGTTGATTTCACTCGAGAGAGGTAATTGGCTAAGCTTGGAAAATCGGGTCTAACATGATTAATGAATTGCATTTCTATTTGCTTGTTGATTGTTGGTAATTCAATTAGGTAATGGTCAAGTGGAATCAAGAATCCCAACACTCCTTTATCACCTATTCATCACCATTTTTCTAGTTATTTATTTATAATTGCAACTTTAATTCTAGTATGAAAACTTTCCCAAAACAAACCTTTATTGTGTGTGTTTCTTGTTAAAATTAATTATACTAGAGTGTAGTTGAAATAGACAATCCTTGTGGGATCGATAAACCGGACTCAATTAGTCCACTATCACTTGTATGCGACTCATGCACTTGCGGTGTGTTTCTAGCGAACACCATCAAGAGTGAAATTGATTCTATCCTACAAAATCATACCTGGGAATTAGTAGATCTTACTCCGAGCTGTAAGCCTTTGGGCTACAAGTGGATCTTCAAGAAGAAGATGAAAGCGGATGGATCCGTTGATAAATATAAAGCTCGGCTAGTAATCAAATGTTATAAGCAAAAAGAAGGCTTAGATTACTTTGACACTTATTCTCCTGTGTCGAGAATAACTTCTATCCGAATGATAATTGCTATTGCAGCCTTGAGAAATCTGAAAATACATCAGATGGATGTAAAAACAGCTTTCCTAAATGGAGATTTGAATGAAGAAATCTACATGGAGCAACCAGAGGGGTTTTCGGCTCTAGGTCAAGAAAGGAAAGTTTGTAGACTAGTTAAATCACTTTATAGGCTAAAGCAAGTGCCGAAGCAATGGCATGAGAAGTTTGATAATGCTATGCTTTCTAGTGGTTTTAGAATCAATGAGTGCGACAAGTGTGTTTATGTTAAGGACACTAATGATGGATATGTCATATTGTGTTTGTATGTCGATGACATGCTCATTGTCGGCAGCTCTGATAAGATTATCAAAGCCACTAAGAATATGTTAAACTCAAAATTTGACATGAAAGATATGGGTTTCGCGGATGTCATTTTTGGTGTAAAAATTACTCGAACTCCGAATGGACTTGTGTTATCTCAATCTCATTATATTGATAAGCTACTAGACAAGTTCAACAAATCAGATACCACTGTGGCCAGGACTCCAGTGGATTTGAGTATCCATTTATCCAAGAATACTGGTGACGGCGTGTCACAGTTGGAATATTCTTGGATAATAGGGAGTCTAATGTATTTAATGACTTGTACGAGATCGGACATAGCATACTCAGTTAGTAGACTGAGTCGCTACACGAGTAACCCAGGTGCTATCCACTGGAAAGCTATTTTCAGGGTGTTACATTATTTGAGGTATACTCGTGATTTTGGACTGCATTATTCTAGATACCCTGCAGTAATCGAAGGTATGCTGATGCAAATTGGATATCAGATATGTCTGACTCCAAGTCTACTAGTGGATATGTCTTCACTCTTGGTGGTGCAGCTGTCTCTTGGAAATCGTCCAAACAAACTTGCATCGCAAGATCTACAATGGAATCAGAATTTATCGCGTTAGATAAAGCAGCAGAGGAAGCAGAGTGGCTTCGGCAGTTTGTTGAGGATATTCCAAGATGGTCAAAGTCTGTGCCTGCAATTTGCATTTATTGCGATAATCAATCAGCAATTGGCAGGGCATAGAGCAATATGTATAATGGTAAGTCTAGACATATTCGAAGATGACATAATACCATTCAAAAACTACTCTCATAAGGTATTATCACTCTGGACTATGTGAAGTCAAAGGATAATATTGCGGATCCACTAACCAAAGGGTTAACTCGTGAGCTAGTTGTTAAAGCATCGAGGGGAATGGGCTTGCAGCCTATGACGTTGAAAGGTGTCATGGTGGAATCCCAACCTAACTGAATGGAGATCCCATGATCTAGGTTCAAAGGGACAACTAAACCATGTATATCTGTGTAAATCACTGAGAAGGTTCTCCTTCTGCTCATTCCTATGGTGCTCACAGTGATTGAAAGATATAGGTTAAGCTATGCTTTTAATGACTCTTAAGCGTGGTGGTGAAACGCTGAACTAAGAGGTCACCTATGTGAGTGTGAAGTGGGGCCTCTTCTATAAGGATTGGGAAGGCTACATCCTTGAATAAACACTTGCAGAACCAGGCGACGTGTTCATGGCCAAAACGAACACAACATTGAGAACTATGATGTGTCTAGAATGATCCTGTGTGAGGTCTATTGTCTTGGTTTACACAAATGGCGAAATAGTTCAAGGCATCTGATCCACTGACTTGCCAGTAATACCCGATAGATTTTCATAAGGGAAGGTTCAAAGCTAAATGCTACATATCCTATGCAGGATTGATTCGTTTTACTCTCTCTCTCTCTCTCTCTCTCTCTCTCTCTCTCTCTCTCTCTCTCTCTCCCTCCCGAATCTTCAATTTTGGCAAATTTTAATTCATGTGGGGGATTGTTGGAAAATTAATTATTAATTTTGGTTGAATGCAAATTTATTTCTATAGGTTGAATGCAAATTATTTCTACAGTTTCATAACCTGCCTTCAGTTTCATTTTGTGTTGAATGGGAATTATTCTTCAGTTTTTACAATTGAATGGACATAAAACTATTGGCTATTTTGAACCTATAAATAGTGACCCATTCTCAGTTGAATGTGCCGTGAATACATACCAGCAAACACAAGTGGAAAAGCAAAAAAATTCAGCTTCCTCTTCCTCATTTCCAGCAGCCTCGATTTTGTTCCTTTCTTTCCTTTACCAAAGTACTTCGAGAGAAATACACAGCTAGTTCGATAGGCGGTTAACGTAGTGCAACGCTAGCCGACAACCGATTGTATCCTGGGAATCAAACACTGATCAAAACCTCGTGCACCCCGGTGAGGCGGCGAATTCGATTTAAGGAAACCGTGTGAACACGGGCCTTTGGTTTGATTTATTTATTTGATTCTCTAAATTTTCCCCTACAAATAAGTCATGACAATGTAACCAAGGATCGTGATTTAAACTCTTCACTCCAAAAGGTTATCAGGAATCAATCTGTTTAATGTCATTGTACTATGTCCCGTATATAATACCTAATAAATTCGTCATAAGTAGAAGGCGCTTTGGTGGGATCTTCACGGACAGAAAAAGATTGCAGTCAGTTTGATAATGATCGAGTGCCATTGCTTCTTTGGCCCGAACCGAGGAATCCCTTAGCTATGGTGCAAAACAGATCTGTTCAAATCTCATTAACAAATGATCCAAAAACATATTTCTATATGTTATGGAATCGATGTATTTTCTTTGAATCTCGTTTTTTATTTTATTTAGGTATTTTTTTGTTTGGCTATAATAAAGAATTGTAAATCTATGTAACGATTGGATTCCCATATGTAAATTCAGGTGCATGATACACATCAGTACTCCAGTGCATTTCGCCGTCTAAGTCAGAATAAATATGTTTTCTTTCGAACCTTCTCTTTAAAATTCAAAGTGGAAGTTCCTGCACGAATCTCAGCAATCACTTGTTCTGATTCCACATATTGATCGTTTTGCACTAAAAGAAAACTTTTGGATGGAACAGTTACATTATGTAGAATATCTTCACTCGCAATAGTTACATCAATGCTATTTTTTTTTCCCGAGTTTATCCAATTTCTCGTTAAAGGTAAGAGGGAATAAAGGAACCGTGTGTTGATTGTCCTCTAAAGGTAAGTTTTCTTCTTCCTTATGTAAAAAGGGAATAAATAAATAAATCAAATTCCGGGAGGCTTCATGAAGTGCTTGTTAAACTTCCATTTGTCCATATTTCTCGTTTGCACTATCACAAACGAGATAAATAGAGTATGAGTACTCTCACTAAGAAAATAATGTACATGGATCTGTTTCGGACAGTTTGGCCAAATATGATGAAATGAGGGTATACTGGTTTCAGAACATGTTCTTACCATATAAGAAGGTGTTTGGGATAGTTGAGTTGTTGGACGTCCCTGAAAATATCCAGGAAATATTAGATTTAGAACTTAATGGCGGTTGACGTGTGATACCTGATGACATTGGTGGATGGACCACCTTATAAAACTCATCAGTAAATTATCTGTTCAACATTTCATTGGAGCATTTTTCTCAGGGGTTGATAGAGAAAATGATGAGCATAATGCTATAATTCACAATAAAATGAAATCTTGAAATTATTTCCAATGCAATTTTACTCTTCATCAATAATCAGTGAAAAATAATTGACTTGTGCATTACCAGGTTGCAATCATTGATATCAGTGACTGTCGACCCAATGTATATGCTTTCACATATATATTTGAGACAGTACCTGGATCATTTTGAAAGCAAGCACATGGAATCTCTTGCAATGGAACAAATATTGATGTATCTCGTTGTAGTTGGAGCTCTTGGGATCAACTGAAATGAAATAATAATATAAAGAAAGAGCAAGATTGAATCTGGTTTTTATTTCCAGCAGCAATTCATATGATCACAGTCATTGATCTGATGAGGTTTGAATTTACTTTTGATTATTTTACGTAATTAATTGAGGGACCGTTGCGATTTGGGGTAGCCATTTCCTGAATTTTAGTTAATTCCGTCTGTTATGAATTGATATTCACTATTCAGTGTGTTAAAATAGGTGGTAAACATCTTATTATTATCTCAGATATGGTATTTGTCCTTTAAAAGTTTTTTATTTATGATGGTATAAATCATTTTTCAAAGTTAAATTAATCAACAAGGTCATTAGCCATTATTAAACAAATTTTAAATTTCAGCAACATTTTGAAATCAGAAAAGAAAAAACTCCTAAAAGATAAAATGCAAAATTGTAAGGGAACATTTGTAGCGATCAAGAATTTTCATGTATTTAAATAATTATTTTTTTAAACTATGAAATGTGCCGTTGCGGTCTCACCCATTTTTAATTTGAAGTCATGACGCATTCGTCTAGAAATGTCAAGCCCATTCGATTTTAATTAAATTTCGAATTTCTAAAATTATATTATTTTATTTATTTATTTATTTAAATTATTCTTTCCAAAATCGTTTTAAATTTCAAAATTTTATTAAGCTCATTTTATCATATTCATTTTTCCGACTTAGTTGATTTACACGTATTATTTTTCTCGAATTTCGTGCATTACTTGTCAAGACTTCCAAAATGCCTAATCAACCTATACTCCAACCAACTTCCACCAATCACGTCAAACCCCATACCTTTTCTTTAATCCCATACCCAAGTCATACTCTCTCAACCCATTCCTCATCAATCCACTCCATTATACATCATCATCATCCTCCTTCTCCCTCTGCACACCCCCACAACACTGATTTCCAGCTTTCACGCAGCCAAGGTAATGCCTCCTCCTCCTCCTCAACCCTGTTGGAAACAACTCACTCGGCACCCTCGACCCAGCAATCACCATCCAACCACTCCACCGCCACCTCCTTCATCATCATCATCATCATCATCATCATCATCATCATCATCATCATCATCATCACCTCAACCACCCACCGCCTGCACCCAAACGTAGCAGCCACCACCACTCACGCACCAAAGCCAAAATCAATCCAAACCATCATCATCTCCACCCCTGCAGCCGCCGCCGATAACCCATAGCCGAACCAGTCACAACCCACCGGCAACCAACTCCAAACCGTCACCACCGCCACCTCCTTCATCATCATCATCATCAACTCGACCACGCCACCACCACCGCACGTAGCCAACAAATGCCTCAGCCCAGCTCCGATCAACACCCAAATCCACATCAATCAACCAAAATCAAAACCCAAAAACCAAAGAAATAGGTTTCCCCAACCAATTACCTCTACAGCCGACTGCTATGACCGGATTTGTCACTGGAAAATCACCTCCTTGAGCCCGGTTTCGCACTCACACCAACACCAAACTTCGCCCTTTTTACTACCATCTCTTCCTCTTGGTCACCGCCACGCGACGGCGGTGATACAGCCATGGTATTCGCGGCGTTTAACGCCAGCAGAACGCCCCCACCGGACTCTTCCTCCTCCCCTCGCCCACACCTCGCTCTTCTCTCTCCCTCTTCTCTGATTTTTACGAAATGGAGAGGAGAGAGTGATTTGTTATGATTTTTATTTTCGAAAATTGCACTTTGGTCCCTAAGTTTGCAAAATAATTTAAGTTATCTCTATAGTTTTAAAACTAATCATTTCAGCCCCTTAAGTTTTAAATGATTTTAATCAGTCCCTTCATTTTGAAAATCAATTATTTCAATCCCTATAATTTAATATCCGTTTTGAGTTTCAACCCAAGTTTCAAAAATTTACATTTTAGTCCACAATGTTCCAAATGATTCATTTCGGCCCATGAGCTCAAATATTTTAAAACTCTATCCTTTAATTTAAAAATCTGATTATTTCAGCCCGAATATTTTAATAGCGTTTTATTCGAGTCCTGAAAGTTTTGAAAAATTTACACTTTAGTCTCTCAAGTTTAAAAGTATTCATTTTACCCCCCCCCAACTTTCAAATCATCAATTTCAGTCCTTAAATTTTAAATTATCATTTTAAACTATAAATTTCAAAAGACTAATTTGACTTATTTTTCTAATTGGCTAGACGAGGCGTATGGAGATTTAAATGATTGAAGTTATTTCCCGCTCGATTTTGCACTCGTTGAATTTAAGGTAGACTCGCCCCTATTAATTGATTTAGATTATGACTGCATGTGAATGTGTATGTTATGTAACTTATTTGAAAGTCATTTTTATAAAAAGAAACAAGAATATATTTATTCGGAAATATTTATGTTGTTATGATTGTTATAACTTATATACTTTTATGCATGAGAAAGAAAGAAGAGAATATCTTGCAAGATAAATGATGATGTTATGCATAATTTACGTGCCTTAAGTGTACGAGATGAGACTACCCACACCCGATAATTTTAAAGAGCCTATGATTTTTCAAAGAGAAGCCACGTGCTTTAATGCACAAGAAGAGACTACACACCCTATGTTTTCTAAAGAGCCTACATTTATGTGTTCAATTATTTTGTAGATTAATTAATTGGTGATGAGTCTACTGAGTATTTCTATGAAATGCTCATTTATATTTTAATAATATTCGCAGATTTTGGAGATGGTGGCAAGTGATGGATGATTGTGGCAATAGTCGTTAAATAGTTGAAAATCTTATTTTAATTATCCGTATTTCGAAATATTGGATAATTTTGAGAATTTCAATTATTTGAGAAATTATGACATTGTCAATTATTTTACAATATTAATTGCTCGATTTATTATTTCAAATTGTTTCATAAATATTTTCAATTTTATCGAACATTACAGTTTATTTAATGTTGTCGAAAAATGAATTTCAGTTATTTCTTCCATTAAAATATTATTTTAAAAATTAGATTAAACGATGACGTGGTGAACCGGTTATTTAGAACTCGGGACACTACAACATTCCCAGCAAAAGATAAACACAGAAGTACAGACCGGGCTACATATTGGGCTACAGATTGAACACATAACAAATATTCATTATTTTATCAATCGCATCACCTCAAAAATCAACTAACACATTTTCTGGCCGGAAAAATCTGTGCAAACAGCAGTACTAAAATGGCTGGAGCTTGTCTAGAAAGAAACCGCGAGTCTGCGCCGTCGGTCTTTGGTCTAAAAGAAATCGGTGTCGGGCTAGTGTTTGATCCGATCGAAATCGTCTATGGTACTGATTTTTATGCTTTATTTTACTAGGAAAAAAAAAAAGCTATGCAACTCTTGCGGGTCTGAGGTCTCGTGCGATGCTCTGTCCGGAAAGAAATTCGTGCAGAAAATGACGGCGGTGTACGGTACCTCACACGTGAATTTGAGGAATTTTGGTAACCAAATTTTACTCATTTTATTTAGACCCACATAAATCTAAGAATAGCATTTAAACCCCTAAAATAGTCGGTATGAAAAAACACACCCTCGGTTTTTAAAATATAGGGCTGTAATAATGTAATTATGGATCGATCAGTCAACCACTTGTGGCTCGGGATGTGGAGGCCGCATGGCCCTGCTTAAGAGGCATTACGACCTAGAAACATTCAATCGTGTTGTCTGTTGATTCTATACTCTGAAACCATCAAATTCAACCTCAAGAAGTAGCCCATACACAATCAATTTAATACTAGAAAGATCAAACTGAATCCTCAACAAGTGGATCATACACAATTTATTGACACTCAAAATTAAATTAAGGGTATGTTAGGCGGCCTATTTGAATTATAAATAAAATTGATTTATTTGAATTTTTTTAGGTAAAATGTGTGACTAAAAATTGAAGATAGAATATGTGCGATTAAAAAATGATTTAAAAAATTGTGTCACTTATAAATTAATTTATAATTGGTAATTATTGCATTTCCGAATACAAGCTAAATTGAATCAAAACTTGAAAGAGTTGAATAATAAAGTAACAAAATTTACGATTTTATCTCATTTTTAATCTTGTAAAATTCAAAACTTGATTATCTCAAATTCAAGTTTGAGAAATAAATGGTAGTTTTCGTACACGTAGAGAAAAAATTGTTAATATCAACAAACAAAATTTAAATAAATTGCTCAAATAACAATATTAGTTTGACTAACATATTAAGTGAGACTACATTTTCCTTTTGTTTGACAACCTTTTTTTTTTCAAATTCTTTTGCCTATACTCATTTTCAATTACACATTAACACAGTAAAACATTCTACACATAAAATCAATAAGTGAAACCTGCTCATGATATATATATATCAAAACCCAGGTCAGAATAAGACTATAGCTGCTCCCAAATCATCACATCCAAAAGCACTCTGAACATATATTTACAAAGGTTTTGGAGTCAATTTATTCCAGAACACAAGGAATGAAATTTAAGCCATGCCAAGGAAGTTTTTATCTACATTTCTTTCAGGTACGAAAGGAAGCTTCACGCAAAGCATGGACACAATTCATTTCATCATGCGTTCAGTTCAAAGCAAACTTCGAAGTCTTGTGTTGGATATGTACAGTTTGACCACATGTACGTACAAAAGATATCTGATATTTATGAAATATCTATGAGCATTTTCCTCCAGTTCTATTCCGGCCTAAAACTCACCAGATTCGGGAGGTCAGTTGATTGAAGCTTCTTCATGTTATCAGCGCTCACCTTGCAGGACTCCAAAGTCAGTGATTTCAAAATTTTCAGGGGCTTCAGATGCTGCAAACCCGCACTTGTTATTCGAGAATTTGAGATGTTCAAAGAAACCAGTTGTGTGAGTCCTGCATTTGTTTTGTACAAGGAAAAGGATAATTCAAACTCGGATAACAAGAGAGCCAGGTGATAGTAGAATAAGCACAAACAGTAACCATAAATTAACTAATCCAAATTCTTTTGTGAGTTTCATCATGTCAAGAAAACAAAAAGCATTTCCATACTATTCATTCAAGAAAAACTCCACCATTCCTATAGTAGATAATCTAGGGAGAGGGGATAGCTTAATTTCTCTTTTATTCTTTTTATACACACATATCCATGATTTTCACTTGACAAAAACCGAGAAAAAAGTTGCAAAATGTATTATCAACACTCACAGATAAATTGCAGTTGAAATCTGGCGATGTATTTGGTACATAGAACTTGAAAGTACTGCACAGGATTTTAACTTGTTTCTCTATTTTAATCTTATCGAGTAATGTCAGGTCCAGTATAACAAGCATGCCATTGAGTATGAGTTTTTAGCATGTAAAAAGAGAACACAGAAAAATGTGATTTGATAGGCTCTAAGGAAATACCAGAAATTGATTTTAAACACTTATCAGTCAGGTGGTGGTTTTGGGATAGATTCAGAAGCGTCAAGGATGTAAGATCTTTGATATTCTTCACACCAGCATCAGTTAATCCACCACCGCAAATTTCCAGGGAGCGCAGGTTCTTAAAAGCTAAATAAAGCACAAAACAAACAATGAAATGAAAATGTCACTAAAAATGAAGGAAACTAATTTGTACAACTTAATATAGCTCGTTATACAAAACTAATTTGGAAATGCTTAAGCAAGCTTCTTCGACCTCGTGTAGTTGAGGTTTTGTAAGTACAGAAATACATTTTTACAGTTGGAAAGAATCAATTCGAAAATGCATTCCCTGACTAGTGAAAATATGCTGCTTTCTCAGTTTTGTTTACTTGTTTTTTGTATTTTGGCATCTGAAGGGGTGAAGGGTTTTGAGAGGAGAAGGGAGACTGCAAAAGTTCTCTTAACAGGATTCATCATCTCCAACATATTACAAATCCATTTCTTAAAGGTACTTCACATCAAGGAGGTACTGCATATAGAGTATATTAAGGAGAGTTCTTGGCATACATCGCAAATAATTAGTTCCAGAATCAGTAATCCGTGCTCCAAATAGATCCAAATGAGTTAAACCAGTCAAATCTGCAAAAGAAGAGAATTTGCAAATTAAGAATAAATAAAGAAAGAGAATGATTGTAGCAAAATACTGGTTAAAATATTCAGATTATTGTACAAAACTGACAACATGTAAAAGAGATATAAGAAATTAGCTAAGCAAAATTTCTTGTTTTAAGTGTGACCAAACCAGGTTGGTTAGTTCAAGAATGAGTTGATTTTTTATGTAAACTGTGTCATTTCATATGTTTCTGATGCGAGTAATAATTAGTGTCTCACAACATAATGAAAAAGATGAAATGCAAGTATTTTTTTATTTTTTAAAAGGAAATGACAAGAAATTTTTGTGGACCCATATTTTGACTTGCACAAAACCTGTCCTTTTTTTAGTTTTAATCAGAACTTATTTTCGCTAACTGAAAACCTATTATAGTTAAGAGACAGTTACGAAACTAGTTTCCACTTACCAAAGCCGAGCTTTAGTGCCCACTAAATAGGTTTCAACATCTGCAAAACAGTACCTAAAACTAGGCAAAGCTAGTTTTTTCACAGAAAAAAGGAAAAATAACAAAAACATATTTTTTCCTGGTATTGCATTAGCTACAGCATATATATATATATATATATATATATATATATATATATATTCAACTCCTTTTTGTCCTCTTATTAACAGAATCGTGGATCTGAAACTAACATAAACACTTAAAGATACATTGTGATATTAACCATCTGAAAGATGCTTACTTGTAAGAGCGGCAAGGCCAACGTCTGAAATTTGACGAGCATCTAAGTTTAGAGATTTGAGAGATGATAAACCAGACAACTTTCTTAAACCACCATCAGTGACGACTGTGAAGGACAGATTCAAACTCTCCAGATTAACTAAACCTACAAGATAAAAACAAATAGATGATCAAATTGAATTTTGATTCAAACATATGATGTAACAATCATTTGCATGCTACCCAATCATTCACAATTTTGGTGTTTGATGTGAAAGAAACTAGCGTTCAAAATTGCAACAGATTTTTGAAAATTACTGATTGATTACTTGCTTATCATCTATATTGAACTATTTCACAGAGTTAAATGGAATCATTTAAGCTGAACCGAACAGTGATGCTTCTCTTTGCATATTAACCAATTTTCAATAAAGAATAACCTCATAACTAAACCTTATTTATATTTGCAACAGTTATGCCTCTAATACACAGTTCTTATAATAAAAATGAAATCTTTATGTCTAACCAGAGAGATGACACAGTCCACTGCTTCCAACATCAGTATCAGACAACTCCAAGCATTTCAGACGATGTAGGCCTGAACGAAATCATCACAAGTTAAAGATGAGTATCCCAATGGGATTCAATATTCCAGTAATTAATTTGCTTTTAGACTTCAGGAGAAGTGCAAGATAAATTAAGAGAAACAAAACTAACAGACTCAATTTATATATTTAATTATTTTTCTTATGTGATGCTTATTTTTTTTATATTTGATTTTATCTAGAGGGAGATGAAAATCAATTTTCAATTGTTTCAAAATTCCTTCCCAAATTTATCTCTGAAATACAAGACCAAACTGGGGCCTTAGACTTCAGGTGAATTTATTCATCCAAAACTATAATAATTAGGGTTCATATCAACAATATACAAGTGATCATATATAAAAGCGCAGCTGCATCACATTCTATCTTCTATTTCCACAAATCCAGAGCATAGGGAGTCTATCACAGTATCCTCAATAACATATAGAATAAGAATAACCTGCAAGATTAACCATCCCTTCATCACTAATCCTGCAAGAATCCAGGTTTAAGCTCTCCAAATTTGTTAAACCTGAATAAAAGAAATGCATGTATGACATTAAAATTATCTTGCTCGAATATAAATTTACTTAGCACCCAACTTCAGATATCATAATAAAGTATATGCTACTGTGAAATATCCAACAAATACACACACTTTATATGAAAATCAGCAGCAGAAACTATATTGTTACAAAATAGAGTAGTTTGTTGTTCCCCACTCCTAAATGCAACCCCTCCTCCCACACTTCAAACAAGGGGGGCCGTAAATTGTGAGAGAGCATTACAATAAAAGAAAGGAACCCAAGGTGTAAGTACTAAAATCTACAACCTCAGCATTTCCCCACCAGAAGCTCCCCCCTAAACCTGCCCAGGGTCACTGTCACAAAGAATGGTTACTTCTCAGTTATTTTCAACTCCATACCATTTTTCATCCTCTCCCCTTTCCCACTTTCATAAAAGTTGAGAGAGAATAGTTTTTCATGATGTCGTCAGTGCACTTAACTAATCAATTCAACAATGCTTCTACTCATCAGGACAAGGACAAACATCATGGAAGCCAAGTGAAATTTTCCTACAGGAACAAATTTTCCAATTTGAAAAAAAAAAAAAAAAAGTTAACTTTGAAAGAAATTCTGAGAGAGCTATCTAAGTAATAAACCTCTAACCTAACCCAATCATTTGTTTACATTTACTAAGAAATAAAGATGGGGAAGGCCCTCTTAAAGCTTCTATAGTTACAAAGAGAAAGTTCTAATTCTCTCGTTTATTTTTCTGTCTTTTTCCCATGGTTTTTTCTTGTTGGATCGGGAAGGGACATTAGAATTCTCTCATCATTTTGATACAAATTAGGAGAGAAGAGAATTTCACCTTTCAGGTGAACCAAAATATCATCTGAGATGTTGTTGAATCCCAAGTTCAACACTTTAAGCGTTTGCAGCTCTGTGTGAAACATAACATGCAAAAACGTTAATTTCAATATCACATTAGCACTCAATTATAAAAATTAAAAATAAATGGTAATATGGAAATGGTTGACTTTGAACTTGAGATAATTAAAGTTGATGTTTGGATAGGACTCACTTGAAAGCTTGTCAGAACCATCATCGGTCAATTTACTTCTGCTTAGATTCAAACATAGTAAGGCACCAAGAGCTGCATAAAGAGAAAAAGAAAAAGGAATCAAAATAAAGAAACAAAAATAGTGAAGATGCCATGCATTGTGCAAAGGAACCCTTGACACCAACTTCCTGACAGTTTCTATACAAACTAAGGAGTCAAATGTTGGTTTTTGCATGCAATCCTGTATATACCTGAGATGAGACAGTTTGTTTTATCAGACTTATAATGTCTATAATGTATGCTTAGTTTTTGTAAAAGTTTTTTGCAAGTTGTAATCACACAAGCAAGCTAATTAGTGTACAGCACCCCATTGCCACTTCTCCTACCCCAACACTGAAAAAGCATTGTGCAATTAAATCGTGAATATAATGCAACTGCTTTCGTCCAACTGCAGATTGATAAGCATTTCTTCACTTGTGCCCTTTTACACAATTCCTATCGGGCATATTAGAGACGCAACAGTGTATAACAAACTCCCATTCCACACACAGTCAACCTTTTTAATTAATCACAAAGGTGCCCCATAATACAACAGCATAAAACTTTCAAAATTATCAAAAAAAATTGAAAGTTCATTAAACTCAAAATGCAAAAATTCTTGATCAATTTTATCAAAGCAATCCATCTTGATCAGACTTTATGACAGTAAATTGATAATAGCAACAAACAAAACCTCATTCAAAATACATTGTGCCAGTGCAGAAAATGAACATGAGATTCTCCACTATCAGTTCACTAGGATTTTATTGTATAGCTATCTTAATATATATAATAATAGTATAGCAGCCAAAAAAATCCACACATAATTTCCCGCCATTTTTACCTACTATTTTAGGAAACTTTGTAATTTTATTAATTATTTTAATAATTGAATTAGGAAACTTCAATTAATGCAAAATTAATTATATGTGACATGTAATAAATAACTTATTGATTTGTAAAAAATAAAAAAATTATAAAAATGTCGAATTGTATATTATTTTTATTCTTTTGATAATTATTGTAATATTTTGAAGTAAAAAAATATGCAATATAAGTGTCAAATTCATGATCTTAACGAGAAGTTCAATACAAATTAAAAAATGAGAGCAAACTCTAAATATATCATTCATAAAATTGCCTTAAATAATAAAGGTAAAAGTTTTACTTATACTTTTTACTTTTTTTAATATTCAATATTTTTAATTTATCTCATCTAAGTCATAAAATGATATTATTCATTTCTTACCTAACTTCAATTTGACATAAATGATTAATTTCAAATCTTTTTTCTTATCAAATTAAAATAAATAATAAATATCCGATCTTTCTAAGTAAATTCAATTGAATCGTTTTAATTTCTACAACTTTCGGTTTCGATAAACTCTTTGTAATTTTGAAATTAATTTTATAAATTTACTCATTTTGTTCATTTATCTTTTTTTTTTTTTTTATAAATTTAAAATAACATAAATTTGTAAAATATATACTACAGACTTTAACAATTAATTCATTGAATTCTATAGAAAATAAAAATATAAGGTTTTATCAAACTTATTCTATTTAAAAATAAAATATGGTCCATACAGTTATTTAATATGCACAAAAAATAGTTTTTTGTGTGTGTGTGTTGGGGGGGGGGGGGTAACATGGCCATTTTCAATACTTGGTGAAAAATAAAATGTCACGTTGTATTTGAAACTATTGAATATGAGTAAGTTTGATATAAACTATAGAAATGGTTTTAAACGTGTGATCGAAAATGAAAAAAGGTAGTATAAAAAATAAAATAATTGTCAAATCAATCAATTGAGTGGTTAAAAATTGATTTTCTTTTTTTTTTAGAATGTGTGGTTAAAAAGTAGTACGTGCAATTGTGAAAAATTAGTTTTTAAATAATATGTGGTTGTGAATGAACATTAAAAAAATTATTTTTGAATAATCAATTCTATATGAATAAATAAACTAAGAAAACTAGAGAATGAACAATTAACTATTAAAAAAAATGCAATTCATAACTTATATATTGAATATACAATTTATGCATTAAAGTAAGAAATCTTATAGGGAAGAAATGAAATTACAAATTATTCACAATTTGTGTATGCAAGTTATTATTATTATTTTTTTATTGTGTTATTTTTATCGGACATTATATTTTTACAACTTATTTAATAAATATTATTTATTCCGTGCATCGCACAGGTGCGATTACTAGTAACTATAAATACCAAGCATAGGATGAAATTAAAACGACAATAGCAACAAACAAAACCTCATTCCAAATACATTGTAGCAATGCAAAAAAATGAACATGAGATTCTCCACACTCAGTTCGCTAGGATTTTATCGTATACCCATAACTATAAATATCAAGCATAGGATGAACCTGAAAGTGGCTCCAAGCATGCAGCAGTGATAGGGCAACCCTCCATGTTCAAAAGAGCGAGCTTGTGCAAAGCTACAATGAAATGAAAATGTATAATAATCAGAAAATTTATTCCTCTGGATGTCTATTGAGGAATTAGTGTTACAAAAGTGCAACCTTCTTTCTTCGCAAATAAGTTATCTGAACCTGCAAGTATATGTTATTTAGCTTTTCCATGTCAATGTTTCTGTTATGTCTTCTAAAAGTATGACTTGGACAGATGGAAAAGGTTTACGACTTGATGTTGGGGAAATGGAAAACTCAGCTACATCCATCATGTTGAATAGTCAAATCTCTCTGACCAATAGCTGACTTTAAATAGCCCGCAAAAATTATATTACAAGAACACAGCAAAAGTTTAAAACATTTAACATCACATAAGATTGCCTCTAAATACTATACGATCTGATATGGCCGAAATGGTTTCAACTCTACATGCTTTAAATACAGTAAGACACCAAATCATTGATATAAAGCTCAAGTGAATTACCTTTCAGAAAGGTCACACCGTTGTCTGTAACTTTACTGGATGCAATTTGTAATGATTTCAAGCTTCTAAGCCCTGAAATAGAGACCAAAATTGATTGTTAACCCAATAAAAGTACATGGATCATGTCAGAGGGTCACTGATCCGATTGAGGTATTGATGTTTAAAAATTAGTTTATTTTAAAATACTTATTTAAATTCCTTGAATCATTTACTTGCTTTTTTATTTTATGAAAATGTAATAACTGTTTTGGATGTTTATTGTTGAGAGCACAAAATTTGTTTCTTTAATTTTTCATGTACAATATATTGATACTATAAAAAAAATTCTTAGAAGTTAAAATTAGATATGTTGATTTTTTATTAGTAAAATAATTATGTGTATTGGGTTTTTTTCAATAAATAATTATATAATTTTAGATAAATAAAAATATTTGTGATTCATAAGCCTCTGTTTGGTAAAAATTTTTTGTTTATAAACAAGAAATGTGATATTTTCAAGGTAAAATATGTAATTGAAGAGTGATTTGGCGAAATGTGAGCAGTTAAAAAATGATTTGAGGAAATGCATTGTTTATAAACAAGTTACCACACGGAGGCTATATTATTTTAGATACATTAATATAGTTAATGCCTTTGTTTGAGCCCCATTATTTACAAAAATGAGCTTTTGAGAGAATCTATGGTTAAAAATTGAGAAAATTTTTTGGGTTTATGTGCGGTCATGTAGATTATTTATTGATAAAATGTATGGTTGAAAATGAGTTTGTGAATAATCTATACTACTTTTAAAAGTCCCTTAAAGGGAGAAACTTTTTTGGACGATAATACCCTCAACAATAATTTACAATTTCTTATTTGTTCTTTCAATTAATTTTATTTTAATTATTATATATTATAATTCTCAACAATAATTTACAATTTCTTATTTGTTCTTTCAATTAATTTTATTTTAATTATTATATATTATAATTAATGTAATTTTATAATTATTATACTACTTTTAAAAGTCCTTTAAAGGGAGAAACTTTTTTGGACGATAATACCCTCAACATTAATTTACAATTTCTTATTTGTCCTTTCAATTAATTTTATTTTAATTATTATATATTATAATTAATGTATATAATTTTATAATTAAAAATAAAATTTCTAATTTAATGATGGTCGTTGTCTCTTCAAATTTCGCTGATCTCTATTTATATTTATACTACTAAAATAACTTGAATGGAGAAATATTTTGGATCATAATACTCTCGAAAATAATTTAATTTTTTTTTCCTTTTATTAACTTTATTTTAATTATAGCATTTTATAATTGAAAACGAATTTCACATTTTTTTACTCATGTAATGGTCTATTTTATAAAGAAAATGACATTACTAATAAATATTGATCACCAAATATTTTACTAAGATGTTACTGTATAAATGTGATATCATTTTTGTTATTTATTATTAATTTCTTCCAAGTTCGTCTACATTTTACGGTAAAATGTCACAATCTACATATTATGTTTAGTGATTTTTAAGAGACATTGAGACCTATGATATTTTTTTATTAGTATATCTAACTTATTGTTTTTGCAGCTAAGAGAGTTGACATGCATGCTTTTAAGTGGTTCAATACTTTTTTAGAGCTGTTATTTTTTTTTTTAGATACAAGTCTCGACTTCAATTATTTATAAAAATTGCACGCAACAAGTATTTGAGGAAGTAATACATTAAAAGCATCGTTTAGTTGACAACAGTTTTAAAAAAATAAATATGATAAATATATGTACTTGACATATATCTTGTTTCACCTTAACGCAAGCTAAAGTTTTAAACAAAATCATCTTCAATTTAGTGAAATTAAATCAATCCACTCCAGTTTGTTAGCAAGTTTGGTATTTTTTTCAGTTGTTGTCTTAACGAAATACGGACTCAATATTAATCTAATAGATAATCGACATGCAAATACGTGCTTTTAATTTTTACAGTTTCTAGAAAAAAAATATTAAAAATAGTTGATGTGTATTAAGAAGACATTCAAATATATTTCATAAATATCATTACGAACCCACGTGCAACGCACGCACTACTAACTAGTGGGGCTCAAACAAGGACAATATATATTACATGTTCAATATACTACAACATGAAGGAACAGTCTTGAGGTTTGTTCCTCACGAGCGTCCAAGATGTCCAGGGATCAAACCTCCATATTAATAAAATTTTGGAATTTAAAGACCAGTCGGATTTCAAGGGACTGGACCAGGGTTCAGTTCACCGGTTTCCAATCAGTCCGACTTTAATAACTATGCCTCCCTGCCCCTCCAAAGAATCACCTTTTGTCATGCATTTATCTCAGCAATTCAGATCAATAAAATTCAGACCTAATGCACAAAAAATAATCTGCTTGGGAAAGAAATTCAGCCTTGGGCCCTTTATACATCTTTATACTCCCAATTTGAGGATAACAAAATGTCTAACAGTATATATGAAGCATTTGAATGCTGACAAGTCACACACACAGCAAAATATGCATACAAGTACATTCCTATATAAATTGAAAACAGAAGGTAAACAGTGTCTTGCACTTTTGGAATGTCTTTCTGTACTCTTCTAGAAGAGGAGGGACTAATAAATAATAGAATATGAACTACCTGAGATCGCCTTCATATCAGCATCAGTTATGCAATTGCAGCAATTGACATTCAGAGACTCGAGCTTTGAAAGACCTGTTGTAAATAAAGCACTAGATAAACTTAATGTACAACGATGCTGAGCCGCTAAGAGAATGACAGGCTTTATATTCAAAGTAAGGAACGAACAAGATCAAGTCATGTAACTTCACTAGTCAGAATGAGTTAGATTTAACATACCTTCTAGGTGAACAAGCCCTCCAGGGATTTTTGGACATCTCTCCAGGTCCAACTTTACCAAGTTGGTTAGGCCAGATAAGTAACGCATACCTTGATCAGTAATCAAATTGTTCTTCCTAAAACTTATAGTTGTGAGATTTGAAAGACCTGAAAGGTTCAACAACAATCACATGCATCAGCCACTGGTTTCAGGTTTCAAAGATCTGAAAGTGTCTCTTTTTGCTCGGATAAAATAGTGTTTTTGCCTCTTTAGTGATACATAGTTCAGGAAGAAAATTTTACCACTGATCTGTTCCAGACCCCGGTCTGAAATTTGATCACAATAATTAAAATTCAAGGCTAGAAGATTTCTGCAATCTTTAAGATTAATCAATCCTGAATCAGTAACATTAGAACCAGAAAGATCCACAGATAGTAAAGATAAGCCCTGTGAAGAGATGACTTTCATCCAACCGTCATTAAATCCTTGGTACTCTCCCAAATTAATATCCTGCATAGAACAATAACTGATTCTCGTAAGGTTATATGGCCTTCAAATATCCAAACCAATCCATATACCTACTCCACATAAGACTTCTGAACGGTGTAAGAGATACCTGAAGATCACAATCCCGAAAAGCTTCAAGTATATAATCAGATAGGCGCTGGGAACAGACCAGATCGTCAAAAATCTGTTGACTTATATCCCTTGGTAACATAGAGAAGGTGCTATATTTGTTTGTGTCCTTCAATGATTAAAAAAAATGCCCATCAACACAACAAGTAATTCTTACTTTTCCTGCAGAAAAAGAGTTATTAAGAAAAGCATGTGCAAACTAACAACATACTTCCCGAATCCTAGAAATGCATAATTCCATAAGGGACGGACAACTCCCTATCCCCAGACTAATGTCCGTAGATGCTCTAGAAAATGAAGTTCTTAGCCATTTTGAGCTCCCACTTTTAAAATATCTTCCAGAGACTCCCCTGTGTGGGTCATCCTCGTTGTCCTGTTGGTTCTGCTTCCTGGAACAAGCTCCCCCCATTCAGGTCTATATAGTAATTTATGTGGATCAACAATGCTCAATACAGATAAGTAGTGGAGTGATTCATTAATCACCAATGTAAGATACAATCTGTCAACAGTACCCTGCAAAATAAAACAATCCAGTCTTGTAACCATCAGCCATAACATTCTAAATTATCAATCTGCCTTTATGCACTTCTATTAGGACCATCCACCAGGGATTCTAATAAAGCGCGACATAACATTTCTTAATCAAACTCATACACAAGGGAATCGATGCAAGAGGTACACGCACTGCTCACAATTAATGTCACATGCGTAATAATGTCAGCACTGCCGCATCATAATATTACTTGATCAAAAGGGAATGAATACAGTAGGTACACATGGTGGCACTGCCAAAACTACTTTGCATACTCGATACCGTTGACAATGGAAAAGATTTAATACTGTCAACCATGGACAATGATAGTATAAAAATAAAAAATATATATAGAGAGAGAGAGAATTACAGCAACTGTTTTTGCTCATATGCTTACCAATATCAATCACAAGTTCACAACGTGTGTTCAGAATCACGTGTGAAATAAACACAAGCAAAAGCACGATTTTAAATTTGAGACACCTTGGAAGAACTTTGCATCTTGTATTGGACAAGATGGTAAAAATTACATGCGACTGCAAGCATAAATTTACAACTTTTACACCACTCTGAAATATTTTTGGTTGCAAGGTTATTAATCCCTGGCAGTCGGCCCTACAGTAATCACAAAAGTAAGCGTAGTACATCACTATTGATAGAGAAATCTTTATTCTTGACTCCACATCTCAAACAATTGAAAGTCAAGACTGTTACAATACGACAAACTGATGTAATCTTTTACTAATATATAAACAAGCTATACTGGGAAACTAGATTCCCGAAGTGAAAGCCTGTGAACGTGAACTTCAGTTCCACACAAAGATTTCCATTTAAATAACTCCATGAACTCAACCCCATTAGTAACTAATGCTTTCCATAGGTTGAAATCAAATTTTTCACTCGCAAAAAATTAACAATCCCGTAAAATTAAGAAATATTGGAGAACTTTCCAGTTTCAAAGTCAGTCATAACCCCTGCTTTATTTTATGATTCTTTCGTATATCAAAACATCATGAAGAGCAGAAAAAATTACTTTTTCAATATGCCAAAGCCAATAAGAATTTTATTTAAAAACAGAAAAGGAACAAAAATCGAACCTCAATTCTACGATCATCGGAAGAGTCACGTACATAAATATGCTAGTGTATATATAGAAAATGGGGGGATGGAGAACATAAATATGCTAGTGTATATATAGAAAATGGGGGGATGGAGAGAATCAGTGCATTGAGGTCGAGAAGATAAATGGAAGAAGCCCACCACAGCAAGTCAACCGAGTCAGAATCCGAGCCAACGTGTAGTGGCCGCGTGTGAGAGAAAACAGGTTCGGAGTTTGGTTGCTTTGGAAAAATATTGACGAAATGAAGGAGGCGCCCGGAGTTTTTTCTGTGTGTGGGTCCAGTCTTATTCACTGATCAATTTAATTATTCGGAAATATTTCACTAGAGGTTAACCAACTTACAGTTTTATTTCGTGTCGGTAATCAAACTTTAGTTTATTTTAATTCAATTACTCAACTTATATCGTTTTTCTAAAATTTATATGTGAAGAATTTTTCACGACAAAAGACTCACAACATCAACCAATTTTTCAATTGAAATATATTAATCATTGATGGGTTTAATAAAAAATCAAAATTTTAGTAAATTTTAATAAAAATTGATAAAATATGTTATCGAAATTTTGATTAAAATCAAAGATTTCATGAAATATGTGAGTGAAAAATGTGTTTGATGAAAAATAATTTTTAAAAAATGTGGCTAAACATGGACTAAGTTGTGTTTTTTCAGCTTAACGAGGAAATAAATTACATTCTCAAATTTCAATAATAATCACACGTTTGAATTTACAACTTTATTTATTTAAAAAAAGTGATAAGTGTGACGTCATATTTATTTAGTTTCTAATTGGCCGGATTGGTCATTGTTAGTAACTAATTATGGTATTTCAAAACTAAACATTCTGTTTATTTTGATTCTTTGGGATTTTCTTTATTTTCATAAATAAAAGGTAGTTTTCTAATTGATTCAGTAATTTTATTTTCCGCGTGTGTGGATTTAAGTAGTTTTTATTTTAATATTTATTTTTACATAAGAGTTTGAGTTAGAACTAGTGTTGGCAACGGGGGAATCGGATTCCGAATTTTTTTTGATCCGATCCGAATCCGCCCCGCGATCCGTCAAATTTCGAGTCGGGTCGGGCGGATCGGTGGACCGATCCGCCAAATTTTTTATTTTTTTTATTTTTTTAAATTTTTTTAAATATATTTTAAATTAAATCCTTTAAAAAAATTAGAAAAATTATTTTTTTATTAAATTTTATTTATTTTATTAAAACGAGACGTATAGAGACCGTTTCGCCGATTCAACGGATCGAGTTTTTTTGCCATCACTTATTGGAATTCTTTCTTCAAATGAAGAACATGAAAATGTGTTTTTTTTTTAAATACAAAGATTGCAGGTTATTCCCAAAAATTAAAGTTTGCTACAAAATTTACATATTAGATTTTTATACATGATAAAAAAATTATATTAAAAAAAATGTCGGATCGCCGATCGGATCAGCCCCGATCCAAATTCGCTCCGTGAATTTTCGGATCGGGGCGGATCACATAAATTTCGATCCGTCGATCCGTCGATCGGGATTTTTTCGAATCGGATCGACGGGGCGGATCAGATTTTTTTGCCATCTCTAGTTAGAACCCTTTTTATCAAATAGTAGTTTATTTTTTCTATGATCTAGCTCAACTTATGTTTTTTCTCTCATTTTTTCTAATTTTTCTCATATAAACTTCTTACGGATTTTATTTTTTAATAATAATAAAAAATAGAAACTCATTCTTTTAAAGAAGAGAAGATATTGAAATATGAAATTTTTAATGCACGAAAAAAAATATTACTGAAATATATTCCATTTATTTCAGTAATAGTTATAAACAAAAAAATCAATTTGTCAATATACAAATATAAGTTGAACGATTAAAATGAAATTGAATTGAACTTGGTGACCAACTTGAAATAAAACTGTTAGTCAGGTAACCTCGACTGAAATTCTCTTTTTTTTTTTTTTTTTTTTTTTGAAATTCTCCATTTTAATCATGCTTGCTTTCATCCATTTTGTGGGTCCATAATTGGAAGATTTGTACGCAACGTATTAGCAATTTGTTATTACTTATTATTAGAGGTTCGGGTCGGCTTGAGTTTAATTATTACGATAATAACAAGGGTGATTGATTGGACAAAAAAAAAATTAAAAAAAAAAAAGTAAAAATATAGTAAATCTTAAATAATTGTCACTTGGAATCAAAGGGAAGCATCTCTAACTACCAACAAAACTAGGGGGGTATTTTTATTTTTTAGATCCGACCTTGTTATTCAACACTCTTTCATTAAACTCGATTCTCAATGAGTAATTATATGACTTAATTTAGATTGAAAAGTCAAGTATCTGTCGCATTACAACTTAACATGAAAATATTGTCAAATTTATCTAATTCACTTCTTCTATTGGACCAACATATACTCCGAATAACCGATAAAAACTTGTTTTCATTCTCATTCTCTTAAGAATGATATTATAATTCAATAAATTAGGTTTGCTTACTTTTTCTTTTATTGATTTAGAATCTTCCCAAAGGATTTGATTCGCAACGGGTCCTAGTACAACAAGAAGCACTAGTTTAATTTGGGGTGGTAAACAGCACTAGTTTAATTTGGGGTGGTAAACAAAGGCACGAAACATGTTATTTACTCTTAACGATCAAAGTGATCCCCTTTATTTTGAATTCTTAACTCAAAAATAAATACATTTGACCAATTTTCAATGATGCTTGTGTTGTTTTTGTTAAATATTTATGCTTGATTCAGTTAAAAACAACTTAGGTTGAAGATCAATTGAAAAGAAAGAACTCGGTGTCGACTTTTGTCGTGGCCTTAGCTAAGTTGTATATAGAGATACCATATATTGTATATAGAGATACCATATATGTGCATGCACATTGATCAACTCGATTTAGAGTATTCTGCATAAATGAATATGTTTAAAATTAAGTGTGAACTATATAACTCATGACCCCCGTTTCTAATTGTTTTATTTATGGGCATCAAGTCGTATGTTTTCTTAATTTCCAATAAAGTTATTTGCACCGGATGCTTGACCCCGAGCTTGACCATCCACTTATATTGGGTGTGAGGTCCGATCATCCATGATAAGCAGACTCTACCCCTCATATGAGTAGGGGAGTCATGCTTGGGATCAAGCATAGGGTACAAGTGGCATAACCCATTTATTTTGAACATGCAATAATTAATGATAATTTCAACAAGTCTTGTGAAAAAAATGATTAGCCATGCATTGATAAACTGTCTTTCGTGGCATAAAGGACTAACGCTTGGACCCAAAGTAGCGTAATTCATAACAATTTATTCTCTTGATGCTAGAAAAAATAAATTTCTACTCAGTCTCGACGAGTTTAGGGTCTTCTCTAAGCACCCCATGTGTAGCCTACTCATATATTTGCTAACCATAAAAGTCGTGTATACTTTCTCTCTACAGAAGAATTATTTTATCTTTTATTTTGTACTAATTGGAGCACTCGCGATGCATGTGAAGCATCTGCATTGATGCGCAAAATAATATATTTTTTAAGTTTCTAATACATACACATGTCAAAGGAGTTAAATGTTTCATTAGGCACCAAAATTTATCTAGTGTCACAATCTATCCACTAAACTTCAATGTACTTCTAAGTTCTAATTTTAAAAATAAGATGGTGAATTTTTCGTTTTTAAAAATCAGGTGCTAATTACATAATTAACATTTATTAATTAAATTTTTTATTCTTAAAACTAAAATCATCATAACTAAGTTTACAACTAGGGGCTCTGTCTCTACATTCTCTCAAACTATCGGGCTCTCTCTTTCTTCACACCATCTCCGGCATGGCGGCGGCGCACCACTTCTCTGGAGGTGATGTGGAGATTACAGACGTCATCACTATCGCACGAAGGCTATGATCGCCATCGCATGCTCACAGTCTACGTGCCGCGCGCAGCGACGAAGCCATGCGCTAGTTTTCAAATCACCGTCAAGGCACGGTTGTGTGGTAGTGTGCAGTCATTCTTCTCACTTATCTAAGTTTAAAGAATTAATGCCACCATTTCCACCCATTCTTCTCATCGAGTCATTGAACAGCTTATCATCGACATGCATAGTTTTCTATAGCATTTACAAAATCGAAAATAATCACCAGCCACAATATGCCCAACAATCTCATTGCTTGGACTTTCATTAATCAGCACTCAAAAACAACGCAGTATCCCTCATTTTCTCCCCTATTTACCCTTTTTCTTCACATAAATTTCAGCATCCAATGCAAATACCAATAACCTCAAGAATATCAGAATATACACACTACTCCATGGCGTTAGATAAGTTTATGTAGGTTGGACGCCAGCAAAGAAGATGGAGAAGCTGAGAAAAGCTCTCAATGTTGGACTCTGAATCATGTAAACCCATTAAAATCTTCATATTCTCAATGAAAATTCTTCTAATTCTACACAATTTCTGTACATGTTTTTCTTCTATCTTGCCTTCTATCATCAAAACGAAAAAATAGTAACAATAAAAAGATCCTCTACAAGTTAGAAAGTTATCAATGACAAGGAAGTAGATGATGAACATCTTAAAACAAAACCACCTAGGGAAATTAGAGGCAAAATATAACAGGTGTTTATATTAAAGAATTTAATCCAATTAAGAAAAGTTTAGTATGAATGCAAATAAATGAATGATAAGATCTTGGTACAAGCTCAGTTATACAAAAGAAATTTGAGATAGTCAACGTGCCTAAAAATGAAAGCCTCCAACCACTTATCTTAAGAACCATATACATTTTATTATTGTTTTAATATGGCAGGTCTTTATCTCCGCAACAACAAAAAAATTATGTCATCACTAACTCCTAAAACCCGTAATACATATTACTAATATAACGGTCATCATCACAACTAAAGTAGTTCGCTCTAGAGGACTGTCATCATAAACCCTCAATATAAGTCGTTGGCAGTATGTGGATGCAATAGAGGATTATCAAAGGGAGAGAGAGCTAAAGAAAATAATAGTTGGTCCACTTATTTGGCCAATAACCAAATGATTTGTGGGCAATGAGAAAAATAAAGAAAGATGAGAAAATATAAATCAAAATATTTTCATCTTTTATCCTTTTATCATGTTAAGATGTTGTTATATTACTGTTGGTATTTCAAGATAACCGCAAAATAAATCTAAGAGGAAAATCCCAGAGTAAACATTTAGTAAAGGAGCTGGAGGTTTATCTTCGCCGGGTTTAGGATGCTACTCAAGAAGCACGTGCTTCTGTTCAACAGCTTCTCAAATGTGTAGATACGTGTTCATTGTAGTCCTTGAGTGGAAATCTTCACCTGCTTTGAAAGCATCAAACAAGCTCTTACAGATGGCAAGATGTACAAGAATCCTAAGTTCCAACTGATTAGATGAAATTTTTCAATACACATAAAAAAAAAAATCACATAAGAATGCCTGAGATAAAAACATAACAGTGGAGGGTGCAAGTCGCTTGTCCATAATCAACAATATTAGAGAGTTATCAGGTGCACCTATAAATGACTAACGAATCTTATACCGGGTCTTTCTCTAAAACATGTTGGTACTGGTTTGGAGAAAATATAATTTGCACCACTAAACATTATCTTGAAAGAAAACAAATATAACATAAAATTGTCACATTGCACTCTTATCAAGGTGGTTGCAGTATAGTTGTAAGTGTAACGATCCACTATTTTCTCCTAATTTCTCAAGATATTAAATTTCTGCAAAAACTCTAACTCATGTATTCTTACATGTATCGATATATGTAGACCTTTTAGCTAGGGTTTACATGAGGTGATCTGTGATTGAGTTGATTTTAACCAAATTAACTTGCGACACTTATTAAGCATGAAGAGGACGTGTTCATGCAAGTGAACACAACCTGCTTTTAGCTCAGATAAGTCCCCTAACCTATGGAACTCATCATTCCCTAAAAATGCAATATTTTAGTCTAAGTATTATCTGATTTTGGTTCAATCTCATGTTATAAATAGAAGAATTTTTCCTGATATCATAACACACTTGAAATTTTCTAGAAATCCAATTATAAACGTAAGAAAATCCTGAATCAAGCCCAACTTCAATTTCAAAAAAGTAGTTCTTAGTTTATGATCTATAGTCTGATATAGGCCATGTTCAAGATCCTAATACGTCTTATGATATTTCTGCAATGATCTTGTAGTATTAAACCAAAGAAAATTATGAGATTTTGAAGAATCAGAGATCAGTAGCAGAAACAGTTCCTTATACATCGATACCATGTATCGATACATGAAGAACAACTGTCTGAATATGTATCAATACTTTAATTATTTTTCAGAAAAGCAGAAGTTTCGTTTTTGATTTCTTTCTTGTTTTCAGGTCTCAACCAAGGTAAGTAACACTGCAATCTTATAGTTAGTCTTAAATGCTACTTTGTGAGATTTTCCTTGATATTTTTATAACTTGTTCTTGTCTTGCTAAAGATTTTTTTGCATTATTACAATCATTATGTTGTCTGGCTTGTTATTACGCCCTACGACGCTTGTCTTGATACACGCGGCATATTATGGTTACACTTGAATTACGGAAAACTTTTCCTACTTGAAATACGTGTGAAATAACACGCTTTTATTGGAATTTTAAATCCTACTTGAAATCTTGCGCCCAGGGGATAACACTTGATTTGTACAACGGGTCCTCATGAAATCATGTTTCTTTTTAAAAGAAAACTTGTTATTTGCTAAATACTTTGTATTCATATTTTTCATGTTTTAAAAATTGCAGATGCTTGATCGTAGCATATTCAAAAGCTACTTCAAACGGGTGGAAAATCTCTGATGATGGACAGGCGTATATATATATATATATATATCACGGAGTCTGGAATTTGAAGTTACCCACTTGAATATCCGACTCTTTCTCGCTATGAATGCACCAAAGTTAAAACAGAGTATATGGCACCCCGAGTTCTAAATACCCGATTCACCACGTTATCGTCTGGTCTAAACTTTAAATTAATATTTTAGCGGAAGAATTAATTGAGAATTCAATTTTTTTGCAACATTAAGTAAACTGTAATGGTCGATAAAATTGAATACGTTTATGAAATAATTCAAAATAATAAATCGAACCATTAATATTACGAAACATTTGACAATGTCATAAATTCTCAAATAATTGAAAATCTCAAAAATACCCAACGTTTGGAAATACGGATCATCAAACTAAGATTTTCAATTATTTAATGACAATTGCCACAATCGTCTATCACTTGTCACCCTCTCCGAAATCTGCTATTATTGTTAAAATAGAAATGAGCATTTTATAGAAATACTCAGTAGACTCATCGCCAATTAATTAATCCACATTATAATTGAACACATAAATGCAGGAACAACATAAATATTTTCAAAGAAATATATTCTCGTCTCTTTTCATAAAAATGACTTTCACATAATTCACATAACATACACATTCACATGCAATCATAATTTAAATCAATTAATAGGGGCGAATCTACCTTAAATTCAATTAGTGCAAAATCGAGCGGGAAATGACTTCAATCCTTTAAATCTCCGTACGCCTCGTCTAGCCAAATAGAAAAATAAGTTAAATTAGTCTTTTGAAATTGATAGTTTAAAATGATAACTAAAATTTAGGGACTGAAATTGCTGATTTGAAAGTTAGGGGACTAAAATGAACACTTTTAAACTTTGGGGACTAAAATGGAATTTTTCGAAACTTTCAGGACTCGAATAAAACGCTATTAAAATATTCAGGCTGAAATAATAAGATTTTTAATTTAAAGGATAGAGTTTTAAAATATTTGAACTCATGGGCCGAAATGAAACATTTGGAACAATGGGGACTAAAATGTAAATTTTCAAAACTTGGGTTGAAGCTCAAGAAGGATATTAAACTATAGGGATTGAAATAATTGATTTTTAAAATGAAAGGACTATTGAAAACTATTAAAAACTAAAGGGGCTGAAATGATGAGTTTTAAAACTATAAGAACCGAATTAATTAACTTTTAAAACTTGGGGACTAAGATGCAAATTTCAAAAATCAAAATATTAAAACAAAATTTCCCATTCTCTCTCTTTGGTTGGAAGCAGAGAAGAGAGGGAGAAGGAGGTGCGATAGAACCTCGCGCAATCCGGGTCCTTCAGCTGGCGATTCGCCGGCATAGGGTGGCGGCGAGCGGCGGACAAGGAAAATGTTCATATTTGAGGGAGTTGGTGCGAGTTTGGGTGCAAGACCAAGGCCAAAAACGAGGCTTATTTCGCGATTTTCCGGCGAGCTTACCGGCGGTCGAGGTAGATAAGTATCTTGGGTAATTTGTTTCTTGGGTTTAGGTTTGATTTTGGGCTTGATTGATAGGGATTTGGAGTTGGGTTAGCCGTGGTTTTGGTGGTGCCGCAGGTGGTTGATGGTGGTTCTTGGTGGTTGGCGGTGGAAGGGTTGTGGTGGTGTTGTGGAAATGGTTTGTGGTATTGTGCAGGTTGAGGTGGTGATGATGGAGGTGAGTTGGAGGCGGTAATGGTGACGGTTTGGAGTCTTGGCAGTGGGTTGGTGGTTTGGCAGAGGTGGTGCTCGATTGTGATGGGTTGGTGCAGGCGGTTCAGTGTGGTGATGATGATGATGACGACAATGAAGGAGGTTGCGGATTGGAGTTGTAAATGGAGTTCAAACAGAGGAGGTAGAGAAGAGAGATTCATACCAGGGGAGCTGAAAATGGCTGAAATGGTTGATGGAAGCTACTTGGTCTCAACCTTGCCGTGAGCTGGAGATGGAACAGAGTTGATGAGGAATGGGTAGGGGTATGTCGTGAGAGAGGGTGGTGATGAATAATGGAGTGAGTTGTGTAGTGTGCATGAGAATTTGATAGGTATGTGATTGATGTAGTTGGTGGTAGTATAGGTTGATTATGCATTTTATGGAAATCTTGTCAAGCAAAGAACGAAATTCGAGGAAAATAATACGTGTGAATCAACTGAGTCGAAAAAATTGAATCTGATAAAATGAGCTTAACACGATTTGGAATTTAAAAGCGATTTTGAAAAGAATAATTTAAATAAATATATAATATAATATAATTTTAGAAATTAGGAATTTATTTAAAATCGAATTGACTCGATATTTCTCGACTTGGTTAGACGAATACGTCATGATTTCAAATTAAAAATGGGTGAGATTGCAACGGCACGGTTTCATAATTTTAAAATAATTATTTAATACGTGAAATTTTCTTGGTCACTACAGAGTATTATAAATATAACGTCCAGACTTTTGAACTCTTGTACACGAATATCTATACTTTTACTACTATATAGTAAGTTTAACTAAAGATACAGTATTTATTTTGGATGATGTAAAATCCTGTATAGGCTGGATAAGAATAACAATATATGTAAATTTTGCGTGTTTTTATAAGCTGTTTTTATAGATGTATCGATAGTTATGATATAATTATGTTTAACAAATTTTGGAGCTAGTGTTCAAATACATAAGACAATAAGTGGTTTACATATGTTGATGATTTACATATGTTGATACGTGTAGAGAAAATTCATTAACTTCCACTTTCTGATTTGATTTTGATATAAAAGAACCATTATTCTAAAGAGGTTGATAAACTTACTCTTATTTTAATTCTTTTAACTATGATTACATGATTCTAGTTGTAAACCAGTTTCACATGTATCGATACACGCAGCATATATATATATATATATATATATATATATATATATATATATATGTGTGTGTGTGTATTTGGTATAATCCAACTTTGTATCGAATCAAGAGACGCTTTTAACTAAACTTGCTTTTAATGATTTAAAACAAGACAAGTCATACCACTTTACAAACTGGTTCACCATCTAGTACATCATGTAGTATTGATACATGCAATTAATACACTTAATATTATAATCATTGATGTAATTATATAATATCTAGTTTTACTACACTTCAAATGTTAAAATTGAAAATTGATTATAAACTAGGGGAAGTCAAATCTACTTCTACTATTATATAAAAGGAGAAGTGCATCCCAAAATTTTCCCCCAAGAATTTCTAGCCTAATGTTATATTATAAAATATATATATATATATATATATATATATATATATATATTGAAAACTGAGCTGCCAGGTTGACAGTCACTATTTGAAAATTTGAATTCAAAAAATTGAGACTTTCAGTTGACAGCTGCATTTTCTTAATTTTTTTTTAAACGTTTCGTTTTTTTTTTTTTTTCCTTTTTTATTTGAATATTTGATATAGATAAGCATGTGCTCAGTAATTTTGAAAAAATAATTTATAGACATTTTATAAATCCCAAAATTTCTAAAATAGACCTGTTTGTAAAAAAGTTTGTGTTTAAAAATATTTTTTTATGTTTTCGAAGTAATATGTATGATTGAAAAATAGTGAGAAAATATGTGTGGTTAAAAAATGATTTGAGAAATTGTGTTGTTTAAAATTTTTTTATTTTTTGATTTGCCAAATAGAGGCTAAAATTTTGTACAACATACATTTATAATTGTTGTGCTAAATTTTTGATTGAAAACTAAAAAAAAAAAAAAGTTAAATACAGAAAATTTTTTAATTTTCATTTTCAATGAAGTTAACAATATTGTATAAAAATTATTGAAATCTGCGATTGTTTATTATTTAAATATATATATTGACATTTACCATCTAAATATGTTTTTAATCATTTGGATTGATTATGTTGTTTTTCAAATTTTAATAATTATTGAAGTTTTACTTCCTAAAATGTCAATTAAATGAGTATGCTTTCCAATATGTATATTATAATAATCATTAATTTGTTGATATCAATTTTTTGTTATTAATGCATAAATTAAATAAAGTTTTTTTTTTCCTTATTTTGATTTTTTTTTTTTTAAGTTTCAAATTCGATAACATTTTGTCATAAAATGTTATTTTTCTATTTGATATGATTATGCCTTTGTTCGGATCATTGGCCCAGATTAAAAATCGATTTTTTGCAAATTTCGAGGTAAGATGTAGGGTTAAAATTTGGAGAGAGAAAATATGTAAGGTTAAAAAATGGTTTGAAAAATTTTGTAGATTATAAAATGGTTTTGTAGCGACCAAGAATTTTTACGCGATTAATAATTATTTTAATAGAAAATCGTGTCGCTACTATTTCACCCATTTTTATTAAGTTAACGCCACGACGTATTCGTATAGCCAAGTCAAGAAATAATCGAGATCGTTCGATTTTAAATTAAATTTCGAATTTCTAAAAATATCTCCATTCTCTTGATTTAAAGTATATTAAGTCCAAGTACTTAATTCAATGTTATCCCAATATTTATTTATACAAAAATTATTTTTATTATTGAAATTAAGAAAATATATGCAAGCATGAGAGGTTCCATTATATATAATAATTATGAGAATCTTAATTTAATAAATATGGAAAAGTATATGAATGAATTATATACTCCATTATATGTAATCATGAAGAGCATAATATTTGTATAAATATGAAAAAGTATATGAATGAATTATATACTCCATTATATATAATCATGAAGAGCATAATATTTGTATAAATATGGAAAAGTATATGAATGAATTATATACTCCATTATATGTAATCATGAAGAGCATAATATTTGTATAAATATGAAAAAGTATATGAATGAATTATATACTCCATTATATATAATCATGAAGAGCATAATATTTGTATAAATATGGAAAAGTATATGAATGAATTATAGACTCCATTATATGTAATCATGAAGAGCATAATAATTGTATAAATATGGAAAAGTATATGAATGGTTGATAAGATTCCATTATATGTAATCATGAAGAGCATAATATTTGTATAAATATGGAAAAGTATATGAATGGTTGATAAGACTCCATTATATGTAATCATGAAGAGCATAATATTTGTATAAATATGGAAAAGTATATGAATGGTTGATAAGACTCCATTATATGTAATCATGAAGAGCATAATATTTGTATAAATATGGAAAAGTATATGAATGGTGCTTTACTTTAAGAAAAGGATGTGTTAAAATTAATAGAATTGAATGATTATGTTTACAATATGCCAACTTTATACATCTATTTAAACCCATCTCTTTTACACACAACTCTACACATATACACTTATTTCCAATCTCTTGACAAAATCCACAAGTAAGAGAAATTCAAGGTGGTCAAGAAAGTTTTGGTCCATTTACTACTACACTTCATTTTAATCTTTTAAAAGGTAAGTATGTCTTATGTTTTTATGAAAAGTAAGTATGTTTTTATGAAAGGTAAATACACCTTATGTTTTTATGAAAAGTAAGTATGTTTTTATGACAAGTAAGTATATCTTATGTTTTTATGAAAAGTAAGTATGTTTTTATGAAAGGTAAATACACCTTATGTTTTTATGAAAAGTAAGTATGTTTTTATGACAAGTAAGTATATCTTATGTTTTTATGAAAAGTAAGTATGTTTTTATGAAAGGTAAATACACCTTATGTTTTTATGAAAAGTAAGTATGTTTTTATGACAAGTAAGTATGTCTTATGTTTTTATGAAAAGTAAGTATGTTTTTATGAAAGGTAAATACACCTTATGTTTTTATGAAAAGTAAGTATGTTTTTATGACAAGTAAGTATATCTTATGTTTTTATGAAAAGTAAGTATGTTTTTATGAAAGGTAAATACACCTTATGTTTTTATGAAAAGTAAGTATGTTTTTATGACAAGTAAGTATGTCTTATGTTTTTATGAAAAGTAAGTATGTTTTTATGAAAGGTAAATACACCTTATGTTTTTATGAAAAGTAAGTATGTTTTTATGACAAGTAAGTATGTCTTATGTTTTTATGAAAAGTAAGTATGTTTTTATGAAAGGTAAATACACCTTATGTTTTTATGAAAAGTAAGTATGTTTTTATGAAAGGTAAATACACCTTATGTTTTTATGAAAAGTAAGTATGTTTTTATGACAAGTAAGTATGTCTTATGTTTTTATGGAAAGTAAGTATGTTTTTATGAAAGGTAAATACACCTTATGTTTTTATGAAAAGTAAGTATGTTTTTATGACAAGTAAGTATATCTTATGTTTTTATGAAAAGTAAGTATGTTTTTATGAAAGGTAAATACACCTTATGTTTTTATGAAAAGTAAGTATGTTTTTATGACAAGTAAGTATATCTTATGTTTTTATGAAAAGTAAGTATGTTTTTATGACAAGTAAGTATATCTTATGTTTTTATGAAAATGTTTGGATCATTGCTATGAAATCAATCTCACAAGATTGTTATGGGTTCCATATGATATGTTTATGATTATGCTAAGGGGACCGGAGTTTAGTAGCGCTACACATAAGAATTCTTGCCATTTAAGTTCGGTAAAATTCTTGTGTCTCCCTATGTTTATGAATATTTCAATCCTATCCTATGTTATGATGAAAATGATCCATATGCATTCAAAAGAAAATTTATGCTTGGTATACTTACTGGGATTTTATAAATCTCACTCCACGATATTTACCATTTTCAGATAATTGAAGGTTCGAGGCGGTCAACATGGAAGTGGCAAAAGTGGTTAAGATTGATGAGATAATTATGTTGAACTTTATGTAAGAAAATTATGTTCTATTTTTATTCACAAATAAAATTATGGGATTCTAATTATTCTTTTGAATAATTTTACATTACTATTTAAGTCTCGATAATATGATATGAGTCACTTTTTGTGGCACTCGAATGGTCGAGAATTCGGGTCGTCACAGGTTTAAAAACCAATTTCTCCAATCTGCAAACCACAGTCCAACCTCACAATACTGCACCAACCGTTCCACCCAGCATCATCACCACCATCGGAATTTCCATCACTGCCAATCAGATTACTGCCAATCTGATTTCTGCCAATCAGATCACCACCGGAAATTCACTGCCAACCATCTGCAATCACAATCCAAACCTCACTGCAGAATCTCCATCATCCAATTTAACACTGCACCATAAGAAAATCGAATTTCATACACCATAGCCATCTCAATTTTTCAACCGAAGTCACCACCCAAAACCACTCTGTACAATTTCAGTTTAGCATCGCCACCTCAACCTGCACAAATCGTCACCACCACCACCACTTTCGCCCACTGCCCAGCCACGAACCGAATCACCTCCAAACCATCATCAGCCACCACCGTGGCCACAACCTCCCCTACCACAATACTCGACAACCAACCACCCAAGATCAATCCAAACCAAACAAACCCAAAACCCAGAATAGACAGCCCAGTAACTTACCTCGATCGCCGCCACCTACTCGCCGGAAAATCGCGATTCAAGCCTCGGTTTTACACCCATCTCGCACCCAAACACCACAAGAACCCAGCCTACCCCACCTTCGCCGTCGGCCGCACCCTGCGCCGGCGTTGCGCCGGCGAACCACCGGCTGGAAGGCGCCATTCCTCGGCCGCGCCCTCCGTCTCTCGCCGCCTCGTCTCCCTCTTCTCTGATGGTAGGTAAGTGATGAGAGAGAGAGAGAAAGATTTGATATTATATAAATTTTTAAGATTTACCTTTTAGTCCTCTAAGTATCGAACTTATTCATTTCAGTCCCCAAGTTTTTAAAACAATCAATTCAGTCCCTTAAGTTTTAAATCTATTATTTCAGCCCTATATTTTAATATGCGTTTTGAGTTTCAACTCAACTTTCAAAAGTATTCATTTTAGTCCCTCAACTTTCAAAACGTCGATTTCAGTCCCTAAATTTGTAATTTATCATAAATTTCAAAAGACTAATTCGACTAAATCTTCTAATTGGCTAGACGAAACGTACGGAGAATTAAAGAATGGAAGTCGTTTCCCGCTCAACCACACTCGTCAAGTTTAAGGTAGACTCGCCCCTATTAATTGATTTAAATTATGATTGCATGTGAATGTCATGTGACCTGTGAAGGTCATTTTTATGAAAAGAAATGAGAATGTATTTCTTCGGAAATAATGATTGAATGTTATGTGACTTGTGAAAAGTCATTTTCATGAAAATGAGCCTATATTCCCTCGTCAGGAATAATGATGATATGAGTAAGATATGAGTATGCGGGCAAGATTGGGAAAAGGCCCCTTGAGGGAGCCCAATCCGCTACAAGAAATGATGATGTTATGCATAACATACGTGCCTCATGAGCACGAGACGAGACTACCAACACCCGATTTTCTAAAGAGCCTATGATTTTCAAAATAAGCCCCGTGCTTTAATGCACAAGAAGAGCAACCCACACCCTATGATTTCTAAAGAGCCTGCATTTATGTGTTCAATTATATTGTATATTAATTAATTGACGATGAGTCTACTGAGTATTTCTAAGAAATGCTCATGTCTATTTTCAACAACATTTGCAGATTTCGGAGGCGGTGGCAAGTGATGGATGATGGTGGCAATAATCGTTAAATGGTTGAAAGTTTGACTTTAATGATTTCCGTATTTTCCAAATCTTGAATAATGTCGAGAACTTCAGTTATTGAGAAATTATGACATTGTCAATTTCTGTACAATATTAATGGTTCGATTTACTATTTTAAATTGTTTCATAAATGTTTTCAATTTTATCGACCATTACGATTTATTTAATGTTGCCAAAATGAATTTCAAATATTTCTTCCGCTAGATTATTATTTTTAAATTCAGACCAGAAAAATGACGTGGTGAACCGGGTATTCAGAACTCGGGGCGCTACAATAACTGTCATCATTTTAAGCACATAATTTTCCGCCCAATTTCACTTGTTATTTTAGGAAACTTTTGAATTTTATCAATTTATTTTAATACATGAATTCGGAGCGTTCAATTAATGCATGTAGTAAATGATTTATGAATTTGTGAAAAAAATATATTTATAAAAAGTCAAATTATAGATTATTTTTATTCTTTTGATAATTATTACATTATTTTAAAGTCGAAAAATATGCAATATAAGTGTCAAATCCAATATCTCAACGAGAAATTAATACAAGCTAACAAATAAGACAAACTCTAAACATATCACTCGTACAATTGTCTTAAATACTAAAGGTAAATGTTTTACTTATATTTTTTACTTTTCTAACAGTCAATCTTTTTAATTTATCTCATTTAAGTTCTAAAATGATACCTATAATTTCTTACCTAAATTCAATTTGACCTAAATGATTAATTGTGAGTATTTTTCTTACTAAATTGAAAGAAATAATAGATATCCGATCTTTCTAAATAAATTCAATTAAATCATTTTATTTTTTACAACATTAGGTTCCGATAAACTTATTTGTTCAATTTGTAAAATAGAAAGTATTAACAAATCATTTTATTTAAAAATAAAATATGATCTACACATTTATTTAACATACAAAAAAATAGTATGTGCAATTGTGAAAAATGAGTTTTAAAGAATGCGTAGTTGAGAATGAACATTAAAAAAAATTATTTTGGAAGAATCAATTTTATATGAATAAGTGATAAAGTCTTATGCTTTGTAGTTAAGCCCCCGTTTATAAATTGAGATGTTTAAGTGATTTTTTTTTTATATAAACTTAATTATATTTATAATATTCATTCAATAAAATTTAATTAAAATTTGTATTTCATATTATTTCCTTTTACGAGTTGAAAATTGTAAAAATTTCAACTTTAAGAAATCGAATAATCGTAAGCTGGCTTCAATCATCAAATCAAAATTATAAAGTATAGAATAAATCACATGTTAATATCTTACTTAGTCTAAATAGACGAAGAAAAATAGAGAATGAATAATTAGTTGTTAAAAGAAATATACAAGTCGTGATTTTATGTTTTACTTTTTTGGGTATTTTTCATTATTTATGAATGCATAATTTATGTCAGACATTATATTTTTATACTCATTCAATAAATATTTATCAATTATATCTTTCGTGCATCGCATGGGTGCGATTACTAGTAATACTCTTAAAGACGGTGAAAGGTTTTCAAGTATCAATACATTCTGTATCAGAACTTTAAAAGTTTTTGAATTTATCTCCAAATCTATTTTTTGCTACTCATTATAAAAAAAAAAAAAAAAAACTTTGACGTTAAATTTCGTTCACACAATAAATCACAAACAAGATATGATCGTTGAGACGATAAAATCATTAACCATAGAATCTCTTTCTTTAAGCCATAAAATTAACTTTGGCCTTTATTGTCCCATAAGCTATGACCATGAATTGGAGTTAGGATAGACTGTTCTATTTTTATAATGGGTATCTGAGAATTTTGCTACTTGTACCATTATGTTGATAAGGAAGATGACAATTAGGTAATGTGAGTTGTGTTTGCTGATTTAAAAGATAATGTGATGTGTGAAAGAATTGGATTGCGCCACGTAAGATAATTGACAACCTCATTATCACACTCACTGTGAGTATAGCAAAATTGGGTATCTAAACATGGTGATATCATGAAGATATTTAATTGAACTGGCATCAACTCTAATTGAATCAGTCCCCACCTACATTGTTTATTTGGCATGTGTTCTAAGGAACATCTTTTCGTTATGAGAAATACGTGGGGCTTGAGAGTCTACTATTTTCAGTTTGAACTTTCTACATGCCAAAAAGCAATACCCAAATCACACATATTCAGCCTAAAATCAACAAACCTAAAATTTCAACAAATATTGGATAAAAATTCATTAAAGCACCACATCGAATACCTAGTATGCATAATCAGTTTCTACGTATTTCCAAGATAAACTATCTGATTATTCACAATCTTCAATGCTCAATTCAACTACTACCACAGTCATCTTAAAAATCCAACACTATCAATTCACAACTCTAGCAAAACTTCGAACCATAATCAAAATGCAAAAGAAATAAAAAAAAATCCAAATTTAATTTCATAGAAGAAATATGATACTGTCCAAAAACTTTGATTGATGCAGATTGAAGTAGCGTAGGGCTTAGGTTTGTACATGGATGTAAGAACTTGGTGGAGTAATTTTTGCTTTGGATTTGTGCGTGAAGAAAGGGTAATGCTTGAAGAAAATGAGAAGACATCATCGGCGTTCTAATGATCGCAAGCCATTGGAAGAAGCTAGACGGAGAGTTGAAATTGGAATCGCCTGGCGATTGCTCACAGAGAGAGACAAAAGTGAAAGGAGATTGAAAGGCGATGGTAGAAGATTTCTCTCGAAAGATTGGCTAAATGAATTTGAGTGACACAGAAGCCAAAGCAAAATGAAAATAAAAGCAATAGGTGAAGTGACGAATGATGTAAAAGGAATGACAATAGGCCCCTGATTGATTTCTATTAAATTTTTTCTCATTTTTCTACATTATTCAATCTCAACCATCTATCAAAAGTCAAGTCCACAATTTTTTACTTTTCAACCATAATTTCTCCTAAAAGTCACTATTCATTTCAAAAAAACTCATTTTAAATAATACCAAACGCACTCTAAATTTCCTTCACCTCTTTTAATATAGTAGATAGATATAGAGAAATGGATATAGATAGAGATTTGTTGATAAAAAAAAATATAATTTTTACTCGATTGGATTCAACGATTTGATCTTTAGCATCTTTTTATCGATTCGAACAAAAAATACGATTCCGACAACATGCATTGGTCAAAGACTCAAAGTTAGAATGAAATATCAAAATACTTTAAAATCTTCATCCGGCAACATGCGTTGGTCAAAGACTCAAAGTCAGAATGAAATATCAAAATACTTTAAAATCTTCATCGCATCATGTGACCCGCGAGTTTCCTCGATAATAAGTATGTGTTTTGGTATTGTTGAAAAAGAATTTTTTGAAAATAAATAGTAATTTTTGAGAGATTGAATGGTTGAAATTTTATTGAAAAGTAAAATATTGTGGATTTGATTTTGAGTGGATGGTTGAAATTGAATTCTGCAGAAAAAACTGAAAAATTTGATTCTAAGCCTCTGTTTGGCAAAGTATTAAAAAATATGTTTTTAAACAACACAAATCCCTAAATAACTTTTTAACCACAAACATTTTCTCTCTCTATTTTTCAACCATACATTTTACCTCGAAAACATAAAAAAATATATTTTTAAACAAAAAACTTTTAACAAACAGAGGCTAAATGAATGATTGAAATTGAATATGGTTTTGAGCGAATGGTTGAAATTGAATTCAATTGAAAAAAAATGGAAAATTTTAAAGGGTAACAAAGGGCTAAATATCATCATTCCGTAATCCATATACCCCCCGCACCTGCTAGGAAAAAATCTGAAACCATCGTTAGCGGCCAACTATGGCGTCAATGTCTATGGATATGGCCACTGCCTTCTTAGGAATGGCCAAGCGACATCCATCTCCATTTTCCACTTTCCGCACAACACTCTTCTGCAAAAACAAATCAAATGCTACTAATTTTCATACGCCCACTTGTTTAATTACCACGGCTACCGCTGCTAATTCAGTTCATTCAAGAATCTCTTACTCGTCAAAACATCCAAGAAAAAGCTTTTCGCGCAGATTCACCGTTTCTTCCGCCACCACATCCGTTCCCCAAACTGAGGATTCCGATGTTCTCACTAAAATTCCTCCCGATGATAGAATCCCAGCTACTATTATTACCGGTTTCTTAGGTTCCGGAAAGGTAATTGTTTTTTACTGGAATAGTTGCTATAATTTGTATAGTTCAACTGACAAACTGCTATTTGGCTGCAAGTGGGATTTTCTTTACGGAGTCTATTAACTTCTATGGGTTTTGTGGTAACGATTTTGCAATCAGCAATTTCTAATCAATGTCTGCAGTAAAAATATATATAGTTTTTTCTGTTGGCAATATTCATTATGGCTTAACAATACATGTGTTCTGTGAAATGTTAAACTACAACGTGCAGGCCAAGATTTCATAGGATAATGGTTGTTGCATTATTTTTTGGGAGACATTTGTTTTTCTTTTAACTGGATAATAATTAAATGAATTAAGTTGCAGATATTTTCAGTTGGTCTTTAATTTTTAGATGATCATCTTTTGTGGTAATTCAAACTGTCTTTTTGGAAATTGGTTTTGTAATTCTAATTCAATGGATTTGACTGTAATGGTTCATGTTATTATGTCAAGGCTGTGTTTTGGAGATTTTATTTTTCTTTTTGGTTTTTGGGTTCGGTGTAGGATATAGTTCCATTAAGAAGTAGGTAGTTTCCGAATTCCGAGTAGGTACTCCCTTAAGAACCTTAGCCATTGAAAGACTGTAGTCCAGCAGGGGCTTCACAACTCAGTGATCCCTGCAGGAAAATTCTGACAGTTTCTTGCTAAATATCAGCACAAACTGGTAGGTTGTAGGCTATAGTTCCATTAAGAGGTAGTTCTCCAAGCAGATACTCACCACTCCCTTAAGATCCTTAGCCATTGAAAGATTGTAGTCCAGCACAGGCTTCACAACTCAGTGACCCCTAAAGGAAAATTTGAGAGTTTCTCGCTAAATATCAGCACAACCATTGGTCTACTCATAAATTTCCTATAGACCTAGCTGTTGTTGAAGCTCCTTTGTACAGAATAACAAGTGGCAGGTCAATTGGATTTGGTCTTACACATCAAAGGAAGTAATCAAAAAGAAAGAACTGAAGCTTGACATCACATCCGCTTCCTGCTCAGACATTTACTTAATTCTCAAGGGAAAGTCCTTTCTAATGAAGCCGGACTTCATAACCAGCTCTTTGGACGAAGTTTGATGCCTACCATTTTTTCTGCAAATCCAAGTTCAAAACAAATACAAGCAAAATTCATTCACTTAATGGTTTATTATAGATTTGTTTCAATTACCGCGTGCCAAAATTAGGCATTACATGCAGAATTTCTTCTTGTTACATCTAACTACTTAACATTTGCTTTGTTTGGTTTTGAATAATGTAGTTTTAATATTTTAACCTTCATGTGTACTTTCACATGTTCACAGACAACCTTGTTAAATCACATCTTGACAGCTGATCACGGGAAACGCATAGCAGTTATTGAGAATGAGGTATGGAGTAGAGATTAGTAAGTATTGAAGTTTTTATAGTTATCAGTTTTTCGCTATCTAGTCTAGGGGTTACATCACTGTGCCTGTGAAACAAAATCTCTTTCTTTGCTTCTTTTATATTTTGAGAAGGGTAAGCTTGGCTTCGATAATTTATATTTTCATTTGAAGCATGTGTTATTTTTTAAATCCAAATGGTTTATAATATAATATGTAGTCTCATGCTGTCCCATTGTTTTCCCAGTATGGTGAAGTCGATATAGATGGTTCTCTAGTTGCAGCAAAAGCTGCTGGAGCTGAGGACATTGTCATGCTCAACAATGGGTGTCTATGTTGTACCGTAAGGGGTGATCTGGTCAGGATGATTGCGGACCTTGTCAGTAGAAAGAAAGGAAAATTCGATCATATCGTAATTGAAACAACAGGTATAAAATGGTTGATAGATATATTTTTTCCATAAATATTAATCTCTTTTGAACGCAACAGACTTGGCACTTAGCAGTGTAACTATATGAAATACAAATATTATCTATTTATGCTATATATATTCTGCATTTACTTTATTTACGAGCCTATTGAATTATAACTATTTTCTAACAACGTTTATAGCTTACTTGATTAGTTTGAAAATGTTACAAAAAAGATTTCATTGTCATAGAAAATGTTCGTGCTCATTATTCACACCTGTATGTGCCCATTATTTACACGCCTGTAATTTAGCATCAAGTACAGTACTTACCGTTTAATGCCTTAGCACTATTTTGTTAGTGTGTGATGCAAACCACGTAGCAATTGTAGCTACGCAACCCACAAATTATTGGAATCGACCCAAGAACGCCAAAGAACCACGATTTCGAGATTGATTCAAATTAATTGAACCAAGCAACCAACACAATCAATAGATATGCTGACCTCTTGATCACAATGAAAATAAATCTCACTCAAGATTTGAACAAACAAGAATTAAACTCGCAAGTTCGGATTTTATTCAATAAAGAATAAAGTATGAAAGCAAATTGCCTCGCAATAATAATATCAAAGTTGTCTATTGAATAATGAAAATTACATCCCTATAAATATGGTCAAAACTAGGTTTAAGAGTTCTAATTAAACTAGGAAACAAATACTTAAAAATAAGGAAATAATTAAAACCTAAAAATCACGCGTATATGAATTTACGGCCGTGACTAATTTCCTTACGGCCGTAAGACTCATTCCGTTTCACCGTTACGGCCGTGAGACTCCTTTTACGGCCGTAAGCCTTAATTCTGAAATTTCTGTTTTTGATCCGAGGCTGCGTTACGGCCGTGATTAATATTAGTTACGGCTGTAAGTCCAATTTCTTCAAAAATTCAGTTTTCAGCAGCAAGTTGATTACGGCCGTGAGAATTATGAATTACGGCCGTAATTCTTGAAATTTGGCAATCTTCTTCGATGGCTTGAATGAGGTTGATCCACTCGTCGTTTTGGCTTGGTCCCAACATGGAACTTGCTTCTTTCGATGACATGAGTATTGTTTTGGCCATTGTTTCTTGAACTAACTTGCCCATTGCTTCCTTGGCCCTCTTTGTCTGCAATCGAGTCATCGGCCCTCCTCGGATCTTCAACGGATCTTTGTGTGGGCTTGTATCCGTGGTCTGGATCACATCATCCCCTCCCTCTTCGAAAGGATTCGACCTCGAATCTGTACCTGCATCAAACGGAGATAGATCAGAAACATTAAATGAAGCCGAAACATTATACTCACCAGGAAGATCTAATTTATAGGCATTGTTGTTGATCCTTTCAATCACTTGGAATGGACCATCTCCTCGAGGTTGTAACTTTGACTTGCGTTGTTCTGGAAACCGCTCCTTTCTCAAATGTACCCAAACCCAATCACCGGGTTCAAATATGATGCCCTTTCTTCCTTTGTTAGCCTGCGAAGCATAATGTTCATTTTTCTTTTCAATCGCCAACCTCACCTTGTCGTGGAGTGCTTTAACCATCTCAGCATTTTTCTTTCCATCTAGACTTCGAGACAATGCATCTGTCACCACATTTTCCTTACCTTGTTTGTATCGGATGACATAGGGAAATGTTTCGATGAATTCTACCCACCTTGCATGTCTCTTACTCAGCTTAGCTTGACCCCTCAAATGCTTCAAGGATTCATGATCAGTGTGTATCACGAACTCCCGTGGCCACAAGTAATGTTGCCATGTCTCCAAAGCGCGCACAAGTGAGTATAACTCCTTGTCATATGTAGGGTAATTAAGTGCAGCCCCTTTTAGTTTTTCACTAAAATAGGCGATTGGTCTTTGATCCTGCATTAAAACAGCTCCAATGCCTAGCCCTGAGGCATCACATTCAATCTCAAAAGCCTTGTCAAAGTTAGGAAGTGATAAAACCGGTGCTTCACACAACATATTTTTAATAGTCTCAAATGCATGCTCCTGTTCTACTCCCTATTTAAAACCTACACTTTTTTTGACAATTTCTGTGAGTAGTGCGGCAATCGTGCTAAAATTTTTAACAAAGCGCCTATAAAAACTAGCCAAGCCATGAAAACTCCTAATCTCAGTTATGCTTTTAGGTGTTGGCCATTCTTTAATAGCTTTGACTTTTTCTTCATCTACTTCTATTCCTTTAGCACTAACCACATAGCCAAGAAACACAACTTTTTCCATGCAAAAGTCACACTTTTTAAAATTAGCGAAAAGTTGCTCTTGTCTCAAAACCACAAGCACACACCTAACATGCTCCACATGCTCATTCAAAGTTTTACTATATATCAAGATATCATCGAAGTAAACTACAACGAATTTACCTATAAATGCACGTAAAACATGATTCATTAAACGCATAAATGTGCTAGGTGCATTAGTAAGTCCAAAAGGCATTACTAACCATTCATACATGCCATACTTAGTTTTAAAAGCAGTTTTCCACTCATCTCCTTCTTTCATTCGAATTTGATGATAACCACTCTTAAGGTCAATTTTACTAAATATGCTAGAGTCATGCAATTCATCCAACATATCATCTAACCTAGGAATAGGATGACGATACTTTACCATTATGTCGTTGATGGCCCTACAATCGACACACATTCTCCAAGTCCCGTCCTTTTTGGGCACAAGTAACACGGGTACGGCACATGGACTCATACTTTCCCTTATATACCCTTTGCTCATCAAGTCCTCCACTTGCCTTTGGAGCTCCTTCGTCTCCTCGGGGTTACTTCGATAAGCGGGGCGGTTCGGAATGACTGCTCCAGGTACAAAATCAATTTGATGTTCAATACCTCGAATGGGTGGTAACCCACTAGGTATGTCATCGGGAAATATATCGTCAAATTCCTGCAAGAGAGAAATAGCCAAACTAGGGAGGGATTTGTTAGTTTCATCAAATGTAAGGAATGATTCCTTGTATAGCAGAAGGACCATTGGCCGTTCTTCCATGAATGCTTTCTTGATTTCACTCCTTTTTGCGTAGAAACTCATTTTTCTTTCTTTTCTGGCACTCTTCGCTCCCTCTCATTTTTCTGAGGTATGTACCCCAACACTCATTTTTTCTCTCGCCTCTCCTTTTTCTGGAGTCGTGGCTCCAACTCTCTTTTCCTCTCCTTTTTCTGAGGTCGTGGCCTCAACTCTCTTTCTCTCATTTTCCTTCACTCTTTTTTCTTCATCATTTTTCAATTTTATTTGATCTTCATACACTTGTGACGGTGTCAATGGTGCAAGTGTAATGGTTTTCCCCCCTTTGGTAAAGCTATACCTATTTTTATACCCATCATGCGTTACCTTCCTATCATATTGCCAAGGTCTACCCAACAAAATGTGTCCGGCATGCATAGGAACCACATCACACATAATATCATCCACATAGCTACCAATAGAAAAACTCACCAACACCCTCCTATTCACCTTAATTTCTCCACTATCATTTAACCATTGAAGCCTATAAGGTTTAGGATGTTTTAACAAATGTAATCCTAATTTTTCAACAAGTATAATACTAGCGACGTTAGTGCAACTACCACCATCAATAATCATACTACATACCTTGTTATTAATGCGACATCGTGTATGGAATATGTTCTCCCGTTGTTGTTCCAAATCATCCGTGTTGATTTGAGCACTAAGAGCTCTCCTTGCCACTAATAACTCGCCATGCTCCCCGGATAACACATCCTCATTATCACATACTTCCTCCAATGCCGACATATCGCTATAATCCTCTTCCTCACTATCACTCTCCATGGCTCCATCCTTTCGCACAAGTATCACTCGCCTATTAGGACATTGAGATGCCACATGTCCTCTCCCCAAACATTTGAAGCATTGAATGTCTCTACTCCTAGATGGTTGAGGTTCCCCCTTAGGTACGAGTTTATTAGCTTGTTCCTTCTTCCCTTTTGGTGCCTCAAACTTCCCTTTTGGTGCTTCAAACTTCCCTTTAGAAACAGTCCCATCTCCTTTACTATCCTACTTCGGCTTCCAAGAAGAATTAGAACCAGATTGATACCTTGCTGTTCCCTTTTTCTTTATTTGCTTCTCCACTTTTATAGCCATGTGCAACATATCTTCCATCTCCAAATAATGTTGTAGTTCAACCACATTAGCTATATCCCTATTCAATCCATTCAAAAATCGAGCCATCGTAGCCTCCCTATCCTCTTCTACATTAGCTCTAATCATCAACATATCCATCTCTTTATGATAATCCTCCACACTTTTCGATCCTTGGTATAGACTTTGTAATTTTTGATGAAGCTCCCGATGGTAATGATTAGGAACGAACCTCTTTCTCATGATAGCTTTTAACTCATCCCAAGTACTAACTCATCCCAAACAACCGCTCAAACCGTTGTACCATCTCTTCCGTCATGTTGACTCGATCGTTGTTTTTTGTAGTAGCAGATTGTTCAGACATCCTAAAGCTAAATATTATATGCCTCACGTGTATTTCACTCGTGTATCACTCAAATTTGGCTTTTACCCTCTATTGATCTCACCTCTCTGCCTTTTTCCACTCAATGACTTTCACCCCAATTGCTTCAAAGAACGAACCTGAACTCAAACAAGTTTAAACTTGAATGACTCAAACCGAATGCGAGTGAGAAGTTATCAACTTGTTGGGAAAACTCAAAGAAGACTTTTAGAGAATGGAATTTGACTCGATATAGAACTTGACACTTTTTATGGAAACTTCGAGAAAGATGAAACAAACGAAATTTAATTTGGATAACAAACGAAGGAAATAACGACTATTGAATTTTTTTGTGACACTTTTTAGATTAAAGACTCAAGAACTGGAAGAACACGAAGAACAAGATTAAAGAAGACTCAAGAAAACAAAACAAAGATATAACCTTGATTTTTGGAGCCTAAGCTCTGATACCAGATGATGCAAACCACGTAGCAATTGTAGCTACGCAACCCACAAATTATTGGAATCGACCCAAGAACGCCAAAGAACCACGATTTCGAGATTGATTCAAATTAATTGAACTAAGCAACCAACACAATCAATAGATATGCTGACCTCTTGATCACAATGAAAATAAATCTCACCCAAGATTTGAACAAACAAGAATTAAACTCGCAAGTTCGGATTTTATTCAATAAAGAATAAAGTATGAAAGCAAATTGCCTCGCAATAATAATATCAAAGTTGTCTATTGAATAATGAAAATTACATCCCTATAAATAGGGTCAAAACTAGGTTTAAGAGTTCTAATTAAACTAGGAAACAAATACTTAAAAATAAGGAAATAATTAAAACCCAAAAATCACGCGTATATGAATTTACGGTCGTGACTAATTTCCTTACGGCCGTAAGACTCATTCTGTTTCACCGTTACGGCCGTGAGACTCCTTTTACGGCCGTAAGCCTTAATTCTGAAATTTCTGTTTTTGATCCGAGGCTGCGTTACGGCCGTGATTAATATTAGTTACGACCGTAAGTCCAATTTCTTCAAAAATTCAGTTTTCAGCAGCAAGTTGATTACGGCCGTGAGAATTATGAATTACGGCCGTAATTCTTGAAATTTGGCAATCTTCTTCTACGGCTTGAATGAGGTTGATCCACTCGTCGTTTTGGCTCGGTCCCAACATGGAACTTGCTTCTTTCGATGACACAAACATTGTTTTGGCCATTGTTTCTTGAACTAACTTGCCCATTACTTCCTTGGCCCTCTTTGTCTGCAATCGAGTCATCGGCCCTCCTCGGATCTTCAACGGATCTTTGTACGGGCTTGTATCCGTGGTCTGGATCACATCAGTGTGTGAATACCATTGACTAAGATTTCATTGTACATAGAAAATGTTCATGTCCATTTGCTTCTGCAGGGCATGAGTACTTATGTTTCACGGTATTCATACTGTTATGTATCAAAAAGAAAAAGAAAAATATTTCAGCTAGTAGTTTAGTAATGTGGTGTCTGCTTAAAAAAAAAGCATAATGCTCCAAAAAATCCAACATACTATTTTGCACTAAGAAGCACCGACACGTCCTTGAGGCCGGCGTGTCGGTGTCCGACGTGTGTTTGACACCGACATGCTTTGGATTCCTTTCGACGTTACCACATGGCACGTCATTATGTCCTAGACTTTTTCAGCCATTGGACACTCGGAGACACGTCGCCGGCACACCAGAGTTGGAGAAAGGAAAAAAATTACTAAAACTAAAAAACTTAACTTCTTTTTTTTTTTTTTTTTTTTGCAATCTTTGACTAAAAATTTAGCTCAGCTCTCTTGATTCAACTTGTATTTCATCATTTTGTCTTCAAATTGCACAATTTCTAGCAGCATGATTTTCGGTTTCCCTTGAACTCAATTGTTGAAGCTGTGAATTGAAGGTGCGAACTGAAGCTGCGTTCCTTTTTTCCTTCTAATAACGGGTCGAAAGTGTCATTTTCTAAATAGATTAATGGGCCCAAACTAGTTATTTTAAATGGAAAAAGAGATGAGATCTTTAGTTTAAAAAAATGTGTATACCTTTATTAGCCAGTCAAATAGGTTAAAACTTAAAAGTCAAGAACCTTTTTATCTTCCTCAAGAATTAAGCTTTATAATAATAATAATTTAAAATCAACAAACCAAACCCATTACACAAAATTTTATTTGGTCACACAAAAAAATTAAATTTTTTTTTACATAAATTAAAAAATAAAAACTAACTAATTAATTAATGTGTCATGTTTCAACTTTTTTCGAAAATCTCGTGTTGACGTGTCTGACACGTGTCGGTGCTTCTTAGATTTTGCATAGTCCCGGTGTAAGTTGGGTAGAAATATTCGGTATGTTGGGTAGTAGTATCCTCAATATAGGGCATTAGTACCTTATTTATATTAATAGTAAGTACACCAAGATTTGCTTTATATTATTATTGTGTATTTGTGCTTGACTTGGTAATAATTAGTTTGTGCATGGTTTTAGTTAAATGTAAGTAGTAGTCCTAGACTCCTAGTTTAGTAATTTAGTCAGGATATTCATTTTGCTCGATAATTTGTCCTATAATGATCCATTTTATGTTATTCAAAAGTTAGAAAGCACGTGTTAAGACCATTAAAAATATTATAGAAGGAATTTGAATGTAAAAAATTGCCTAGGAAAGCGTGCACTACCGCTTATGGTCAAATAACTTTTTTTGTTTGGTATTGCATGTTATAAGATCTATGTTTGCCACATATCATTGATATGTTTTATTTGATGACACCTAAGTGATGTTAGTGGATTCACTGTTATTAAAACCATGGTAATGCAAATGGTTTTCTCTATGAGGCCATGTGCTAAGATCCTACGGGTGGCACAATTCCCTAAATTAATCGTTGAAGTCATGACCCGATTTTTTTTTTTTTTTTTGGGGGAAAATTTGTAATGAAACTTTAGGCGTCGAACTAGTTTAAGTTTGAATTTTAAAGATAATATGTATATATTTGAAAGAAAAAGAAATCAACAAACAACATAATGGTACAGTAGTTGTGTGTAGTGTGTACTCATGCCCTTAAGTCCCACCAAGGTTCAATTCTTCTTGACCTCATTAAATTTATTTTTTAGTTTCTCATTCCAATTAATAAAAAATAAAAAAAATCCCGGTTTTCGGGTTGGGGCGGAACCCACCCCAGAAATAATCTGCGGGCGGGAAACCCACCCGAAGATCCGATGGTGCGGGTCAATTTCAGGGCGGGGCGGGGCGTCTCGGGTCCTCCGGGTTTTTTTGCCTTCCCTATGCATAATTGTGAAGAAATTGTCTTTAGATACCAAGCAAAGCTCTGACCCCCCGAAGTTAGTTAATTATTTTTTATAAAATATGGGTGTCTACACCCTACCTCTTGAAGTAAATCAAAGATATAAATAACCTAAACTCATTATACCGATATCCTAGATAAGTTTGCGAACATAAGTTACTAATACCACCCTACTTCAGTTGGAACCACACTCTACTACTGTCTTTGAAAAGAAAATTTATCTTTGAAATTCAAGTTATCATTCTTCCCATACGTCATAACATAAATCAATTATTATAAAAGTTATAGCTTGATTTGTCGTTAAAACGTAAAGTTTAGCATCTGGCGAGTATTACTAACCTATATTATCTTTAAAAACCATGGTATTAATACCTGAATTTCAAGTCATAACTTCTTGAATAGTAAATACAGGTATTGATATCCTAGTTGATTGAGAAATTGCTTTGCAGTGGAAATGAATTTGCTCAAGAAATCAACTCAGTGTTGTTCGTAGGTTATCCTTACTCCAAAATAGCTTCATGAAATATAGTTATAAAGGCTCTTGGTTTGCGAAATAGAAGTATTAGTCGTCAAGAAATAAAATGATAAGCTTTGCAACCTTGTTTGGAATATCTAAAGTTAAGTTATATAGGAAGTGATGAACATGAATTTCAGATTATTCAATAGATATTTTGACATCCTCTTGCTGCAATGTCATCATATTTTTCCTCACCTGTTCAGGATTAGCAAATCCAGCCCCAATCATTCAAACATTTTATGCTGAGGATCAGGTTTTTAATGATGTTAAACTTGATGGCGTTGTTACACTGGTGGATGCTAAACATGCTGGTTTGCACCTTGATGAGATTAAGCCTGAAGGAGTAGTAAATGAGGCAGTAGAGCAAATTGCTTATGCTGACCGTATTATAGTAAACAAGGTACATTTTTATCTTTATATCGTGTAATAGGCTTAGGAAGTGTTTCCCCGTCAAATTATAATTGAAAACTCTGCAGACCATGACAAAGTCTAGTTTATCTGTAATTCTGTTTGATAATCTGGATTCTTATCCTGCTTCAAGAATCTCATAATGCAGCCACTAAGAGGTCACAATGAAAAGTCAATTTATTTTTCTTGCTATTTGTACGCCTACTGGTATATTTTCTACTAATTTTGCAATTTTTTTTTTTTTTTGTAAAGAAAACTTTGGAATATTGTTCTGCATCTTGCCTCAGGCGAGATATTTGGTATTCTGAAGTTTAACTAGATGATTTCCATTGTGATTGCAGACTGATCTTGTTGGTGAACCAGAGATTGCTACACTGGTTGAGAGAATAAGGGTAAACTTCCTTGCATAAATCTCCCTAATCTGTCCTTGCACCTGTTTTTTCCTATCCTGTTTTTGTTTCCAAGTTACCTTCCTTGATTTTTATTTGGTGGAGTGCAGAACATAAATCGTATGGCTCAATTGAAGCGAACAAAGTATGGAAATGTTGACTTAGACTATGTTCTCGGAATTGGAGGCTTTGATCTAGAAAGGTTTACTTCTGTCCTATATTATGATTTTGATCTGTAATTTTCTTCTTAGCCATTTCTACCCTAATCAATCGTGCCAAGGGTCCGTTACCGTTTGCACGGCTTTTGCTTCCCATAGAAAATTTTCTGAAAAAGCTACTTTAATTTTTGTTTGGAAACTAAATTTTAAAAGTGCTTCCTACTCCGTCCAGTGCTATTGAAGAATGTCACGTTGGATGAGCTTCCTCTAAAAGCTCTTTTAACTAGTGGAAACACTTCTAAATATTTTTTCCAAAAGGGTTTAAAGTAGCTTTTGGCTTTCTCAAAAGTCATCCCAAACAGGTCCTAACTCCTAAGTTCCCTAGTGATTTATTGATGTTTAATGCATCCTTCAAGACCTAAAAACTGATATCCCTTAATCACTATTTGGTTCTTAAATGTAGTGAGTGCAATTTTCATCTTCTTCTTTGACATGTCAAGAATCACTCTAAAACACATTAAAATATAATGTCACGAGAACAATTTTTGAAGATTTTATTAAAAATGAAGGAGCTTTAGTTATTTATAACACGCCTCTGTCACTTGTGGAAACATAGATATAGAAGATTATGATGACGTCTCTCTAATGGCAATGGTGAATGGTCTTAATAGCAGTCTTGTTTTTTCATTTCAATACATTCTACATCCACTCCCCCTCTTCACCTTACTCAACAGCTCCTGATCATTCCTACAATAATGTTCACTGATGCATTGTTTATCTCGTGCCAATTGCTTCTCCTTTTTCTGTTCATCAATCTTCATGTCCCAAGGATGCACATACCATCAAAAAACTAGTTTTGCTGCTATTTGAGATAGGTTTCCCAAATGATTCATCTCTGAAGGTAGCATTTCTTTTGTGAGAGACTGAGTCTCGAATTTTTTCATGTTCACGTCTTTCCTTTCAAAGAGAAATATTTTCATATTTTAATCCTTTTCGATGTTCTTTTCTTGCTGCCTGCCTATTCACTCTTACAAAAACTAGTATATGTCCTCCCTGTTGCAATTAAAATGGCATGATATAAGAACTCTCAGAATTTTTTAGTCTTATATTGAACTTTTTGCAATGGAACGCTTATTTTTTGCACCTGAGTTTATCACCAGTTTTATAAAGTATGCTTTTAGGTGTTATTTTATCAAAGTTTAATTAATACGTGCAGAATTGAAAGTGCTGTTGAAGCCGAACAATCGGAGGAAGATCATGGTCACAGCCACGATCACGATCATGGTCACCACCATCATCATGATCATGAACATGACCACAAACATGGTAATTCCATTTTTTTTTAAAAAAAATCGCGGGAGTAGAGACAGGAGAAGTTATCAATTGACCTTTATCAATATATGCAGACAACTAAGTTTTCTGTCCTGGGTCTGATACTAAACCTTGAGAAAGAAAGAAGGGAGTTTCATGCTTGATTGGTATTGGGCCATTGGCATTCTGACTCCCTCCCCACCCTCCACGTGAGACGAGGACAGAGAGAGCAAAAATAAGATAACGAGAGAGAATGACCAAATATTGTAGAACACCTCTTCCCCTTGGTTTCTCTCTACCTCTCATGTAACAAGTGACATTATGATAATTTTTCCCAGTGTTTTGGCTTTGAATTTATGCACACGAAGTTTTTAAGGTGTTATCCTTTTGAAATCTGATGCAGAACATCATGACGGTCACCATTCCCACGATCATACTCATGATCCTGGCGTTTCTTCAGTCAGCATAGTTTGTGAAGGGAGCCTGGATCTCGAAAAGGTTGGCTTTACATTGCTCCTGTTTAGTTATTGAAATTTTTCAGATTAAGATCAGATAGAAAGCTGTTTGTCCAGCATATCGATGGAAAGATGATATTATTGCTCTGAGAATTTATTCTCCTAAATATTTCAGGCCAACATGTGGCTAGGCACACTGTTAATAGAAAGGAGCGAGGACATATATCGGATGAAAGGTCTTCTATCAGTTGATGGAATGAACGAGAGATTTGTCTTTCAGGTGACTGAATTCTTCAAAGCTTTGCATTTAGCCCTTTTTTGTCATTTAAGCACTTTTTTCAGATTGTGTGAAAAATAATAATAAATGATCATCTTGTTACCACCCTTTCTCAGTGCAAATTTTCTCATTAAAGATAAGAAATGAGAATCGCGAGATTGACATGGAAACTCTCTCTTAAAATATAATTACTAGGAAATTGAAAATTTAAGCCTTGGAGTGAAAGAGGTCATGATATTTAAAATATATACCAGTCCCCTTTATTGCAATTTAATCTGCCGTCTTTTTAACGTGACAGGGAGTACATGATATTTTCCAAGGTTCACCAGACAGGTTGTGGCGACCAGACGAACCCAGAATAAACAAGATCGTGTTCATCGGAAAGAACTTGGACAGAGAGGAAATAGAGAAGGGCTTTAAGGCATGTTTACTATAAAGCCAAGGGCATGACAGATCAGAGGAGAAAATTCTTGGTTTCTTTGCTTTGCTGCTAGAAACCTCGTGATTTTATGTTTTCAAAGGTTTATTAGCCTAGAGAATATTGTTGTGTCTGAACTTGTGGGGGAAAAAAGAAACGTTACTCATGAATTGATGATTATATGAATCTTGAATTTCATTCTTAAGGTTTATTGTTCCATGGTGGAGATTGAAATTAGATTTTTAGTTGATTTTAGAAGAAGGTGATTGAATGTTTGGTCAAAAAGTTATGGATCTTATAATGACTTTGAACAAAAAAACAATTTAAGCTCCATTAAATTACAAATCTTAACTCATTTTTAATTTTATAATTAGTTATTTTACATATATTGATGGATGTTATAAACTAGAGGGGAAAAAAGAGAATAATAAAGGAGTGAATAAACATGGATCTTATTAACAACCATAGACCTATATGTGTAAGGGAGAATTAGGAATACATAAGTTAATAACATCTAGGATTGCAGTAGCATAATTGTCATTCACTAGTACGTATAATATTTACAAAAATTCCCTTTGGATAATAAATTACAAAATATTTGTCTAGTTAAAACCTTATTTAATAAAAATTCAATGAGAAAAAAATTAAACGAAATAAAAAAGAGTACATATATTTTGGAGTATTAAAATAATTGCATCGTTAAAATTTTGTCAGGAAAACTCAACGAGACAAAACTTGGACTAAGGAAAAAAGAGTACAGCTACTTTCCCTGGTATTGATCAATGTAAATCATTGAATTGACGCATCTCAATCTTTTGAATCAATTTCTTAAATATAGACATTGACATACATTGTTATTTGAGCAAATTTGTTGAAAATTTTGGAGTAATTTGATGCTGCATTGTTAAAACTTTATCAAAAAAATCAGTGAGACAAAACTCGAGCGAAGAAAAAAGAGTACTGAATCATCTATATTTTGATCTCTTCAGGAGTTCCGTAGATGTAGTATAACAATAGATATACGGGGATATATGAATTGTATGTTATGGTCATTCATATTAATCATAAAAACACTCTCCATGTAGTATCATTGTATAAAGAATTTGCCTCATTATCATGTCTATCAATTTCTCAAGTGTCTTTGAAAGCTTTTCAAGAGATTCAACCATATTTAAATTATTAATGATTATAATAATGAATACAAATATTGATCTTTGTATCACGTGGGCATTATTGGTCATGTACTCATATTTAATAGATATTCACTTATGATGATCATAAAGCATGTATCCAAATTGTAAAATATCTGTATATTTTGATTAGTCTTAAAAACTCGAACTATATGTTTTAGAATATTTAATTTTTCAATGAATATATTGTATACTTCAGACATCGTATGTGTTTCACATTGCAATTGTCAATTTCAAATGAAAATTCTCTAATCATTTCACTACAATCCACAATTAACGACATACTGATTACCCTTTTTAAAACGTCATTCATTAGTACTTCAAAGAACACTTCCAATGTACTAAGTTGTTGATCATACATTTTAATCTCACTCAATTGTACGTCAAAGAGCGCAAGCTAGTAATTAGAGTTAATCATTTTTCAAAATTTATATTGATAATAATCATATATTTATTGGCACTTATGATGCATTGTCAATGGTACATTGTAAGATGGACACAACATTGTAGAAAAAGAGAGATGTGCTTATTACTTATCGGAGAGAATTTGTAGGATGACTTGTACTTTCACCAACTCGATAGCATATAATCTATGTCACTTCACCTTTCTCTATCACAGATTCACATGGTTAACCTTTATATCTTGCACAAGTTAGGGAGTTTGTTGCGTTGAAAGAAAACCAAAATATAGGTGAAAATAACAAAATAGTAGAGTCCATTGCTTGAAGTCGTTGCATTGGAAAAAGCCAAAATATAGGTGAAAATTACACAATGACACAAGTATCGTTGTTGACATGAACATAACCTCTGTGCTATTACGTGTATATATAAGAAAAAATGATCAATCGGTGTCCCTAAAACTAATAAGTGAAACTTATTTACATTGTAAGATATACATACATATACAAAGTTTGAGAGATGTATTTATTGACTTAATCAACCCATATCAGTAGGATAACTTGTTAATTCATCAACATGAGAACATAAAATTTATGTCATTTCAACAGTTTTTGTAACATGATCAACCTTTTCTCACAAAAGTTTGGGAGACCATTATTTAAGATTTTTTCTATGAAAAAATATTGTAAAAACTAAGGAACAACACGAAGTGTTGTTACTGGATGTGAAAAGGACATTTTGTATCGTTCCGTGTGTAAACACAAATATTAAATAATTTGTTGATGAATTAACAAGTTATATCATTCCATTAAGCTATATCAAACACGAGCTTAGCCAAATTTTGTTGGACTAGACTCTATAATAAATCTTCTCAAGATGTATTACACTCAACAAGAGGTATTTGGCAATGTTTATTTTTTGGTTTATAAACGGGCATGACAATTTTTTTTTTGAAAAAGTAAATAATTAAAATATTTTTAATCACTTTTTAATCATATAAATTTATTTCAAAAATATCATATTCTTTGGATATAAATAAAAATTTCTTTCACCAAAGTTGTCGTCGTTTTTTTTTTTTTTTTTTTTAACGTGGTGAGCAAAAGGTCGCCACGTTGCGGTAGAAATAACCCTTGAAATGCCCAGTCGTTGGGTCGTTGCACCGCCAGGATCCGCTTAATTGACCGGCATCACCGCCACAGTTGCTTCTTGCTTCCTGTTTTGCTGTAACCGCCTATAGATATGGTATGAATTTTGCTCCTTTCCTCTGTATATATTCTTATAAGATTCTCCTCCTCTTGATTTACTTGTGCTTTATGCTCGTTATTTACTCTTTCAGGGATTGGGTTTGATTCAATACTTGAAAAATAATAATAGGGCTTTCTGTATTTTCACCAATTTAGGCGTTTCTAATCACCGTTGATTCGAACTTCTGGATAACAACACAGTTGAGATTTGTTATATTTTACGAACCGTGTATTTTTTTTTTTTTTTTTCCAACTTCGCTTTTGTTTGTGCTGGAGCGCCTGGCGCTTGATTTCTGATGACGGTTTGCTCTATATCAAGATTGAACCTTTGATTTAGCTTCGAATTCAGCTGTAATCTGCAGCTATTGAATTTAAACTTTCAGCAGTTTTAAGGAGAGGTTTCCAGTGATGCAGTTGTCCTAACTATTTTAGGATTTTGAATTATCAGGAAACGATGGAAGGAGATGATGACTATGTGGAGTATGTTCCAGTTGCCAAGCGTCGGGCTATTGAGGCCCAGAAAATTCTTCAGCGCAAAGGGCAGGCTACCACGTTCGATGATAATATTGAAAATCAAAAACTTCTCGAGGCTAAACCGAGTTTATTGGTCAAGGCTTCTCAACTCAAGAAAGAGCAGCCAGAAGTAACCCAAACTGAGCAAATAGTACAGCAGGAAAAGGAGATGATTGAAAATTTGTCAGATAGGAAAACTTTAATGTCAGTTTGGGAGCTAGCAAAAGGAATCACTTACACGGAGCCTTTGTTGACTGGTTGGAAGCCACCATTGCCGATAAGGAGGATGTCAAAGAAGGCATGCGATGTCATTAGGAAGCAATGGCATATCATTGTAGGCGGCGAAGATATCCCCCCTCCAATCAAGAATTTTAAGGATATGCGATTTCCCGAGCCAGTTTTAAAGAAGTTAAAAACCAAGGGGATTGTTCAGCCTACACCAATTCAAGTGCAGGGGATGCCTGTTATCTTATCCGGCCGTGATATGATCGGCATTGCCTTCACAGGATCTGGAAAAACCTTAGTTTTTGTGTTGCCACTTATCATGATTGCATTGCAGGAGGAGGTGATGATGCCAATATCACCAGGCGAGGGACCATTCGGTTTGATTATTTGCCCCTCTAGAGAGCTTGCTAGGCAGACGTATGAGGTTGTGGAAGAGTTTCTTGAACCCATGAGAGAGAGTGGTTATCCTGAGTTACGACCATTACTTTGTATTGGTGGTGTTGATATGAAGTCGCAGCTAGATGTTGTGAAGAGAGGCGTCCACATAGTAGTTGCTACACCTGGGAGGCTAAAGGATATGCTAGCAAAGAAGAAAATGAATCTTGATAATTGCCGGTAAGTACTTCATATTTTTGTTGGCACATTATATTCTGTAATTCTTAAATATTGCAGTTGATGTTTTGCATTAAGTTCACGTTGGCTGTGGAGCAAATTCTCTTAATTAAAATTTCAATATTTTTAAAGTACCAAATCATAATTGTACTATATCAAAACTTGCAAATCAATAGACTAGATAGTTTTCAAGAGATTCGTTCCTTGTGTTTCAAGGTACACTGGGTTGTGATTGATTTTCAAATTGTTAACTCTTGATAAGGGAAAGAGCTTCCTTTTTTGGTGCAGCTGTGCAGGGCAATCTATATTCTTTTCATCTGATGACGAAAATAAAAAAATAGTGGGGTTTTCGTTTCTATCAGCTAGTCTGAACAATTGTCACTGTTATAGATATTCGATAATACATCCCTTCAATTGTTCTACAGTGTCATTGTGGAGAATTCTTGTCTTGTTTTCCACATACATAGTTGCTCCATTGATATACACAATTTTTCTGTTCATTTCATATTTTTGGTTTCATTTAACATATAATAAGAAGTAAAAAGTTATTTTATATATATACAAATTACAGAACCTGAACAAATTTTGGAGGGAGAAATAAATTTTTATTTATGAAAATGCTTGGTGAAAGTATTACAATGCTTAAGACTATTTAAAGAAAAATTAACAAGCTAAATTTAACAATTAATTCTAAATGAATCTAGAATATTCCAACCTAACTAATATCTCAACATCTCCCCTCAAGTTGAAAGTTATATGAAATATAACTCCAACCTGAAAGTATTACAAAAGTAAAAAAAAAATACAATGTAAATTTCTTATAAAATTCCCCGTAAATCCTAAGACGGGATCATCAATCAACTCTGATACCAATCCGAACCTTGAGCAAGTCTTCAAAATCAGCTTCAATCGGCCGATCAATCTTCAATAAACCCATCACGGGTAATTCTTCAAATGTATTTCCTTCATTGTCCAAACATCTTAAACTCAGCCAAATACAAATTTCTGTATCAATTCCAAATTACTGAAACAATATCATCAACTCCAATTCGGAGTAAATTTTTTCAAACTCCAATCCGGAACAAATTCTTCAAATTTCAAATTTATTAGTGCACTTCCAATTTTTAGATGAACCAAAATAGGCCCAAATCATCAAAATGGCCCAAGTCATATATATCAAACACCCACTACGGGCAAATTAAAAAAACCCTCCAAAAATCCAATTTTTTATAAATTTGGGAGTTAAAATCAATGATCCAGAAATTCTGGGACCAATTTGCAAATTTCCAATTCTGGGGCTACTATGCACCAATTCCAGATATCCAGGGACCAACTTCAGCAAATATACTGATAGGGTCAATTTTCACAAAACCAAAATTCAGGGACCAATTAAAACAAGTCCAAAATCATGAGGGACTTCTTCAATTTTTGAAAATCTGTTAACAGATATTTAATCAGTTACTAGAACCACCTTCTGCACTGTACTCGCCGCCGGCTGCTGCCGCCGCTTCTGTCGCCGGTTGCCGGAAAAATTTACGGATCACATGTAAAGTTTCTTCTCAACCTCTTGAGCTCAAATCTGAAGTCGATTTACTGAAATGAATTCTGTATTTTTTTTTAGATCTGAAAATGCTGCTCTCGGTTGGTCTTCTTCTTTCCACCTCCGGCCACCACGCCGGAAAATCACACAAAATCAAGTAATCACTGCAGTCGAACCTGTCACCACCCACATCGCACACAGGCGACTCATGCATAGCAGCCGCCTTCGGTTTCTTCTCCGACACTTCACCAATCTGTCGGTAAAATGGAATCACCAGTCGACCATCTACAACATCACTCACAACCACAGATCAGGAGCAACACACATCATCATCATCCAACCTCGCACACAAACCGGTGCTAGCATTTCCATCAACTCCACCGTCGATATCCTATATCGACATCTATCACCACGCACACCGTTACTTCTTCCAACATTCAATTATTAAAATATCTAAATCCTTAATCAAGTACCTGCTAAAGCATTCCAGTAGCTCACATGCATTCTGCTCTGCTTCGAAGCTCTTTCTCTCAATACAGATCTCAACCACTCATCAATGGTGGTGCTTACTTCAGCCTGCACAATCCTCATACCAGCATCATTGCACTTAAAGCACAAACTGAGTCAGCTAGATCTGCAAGTCCCCCACTCATCTGTCATTTTTTTTTTTTTTTTTTACTCTTCATTTTCTGCAACCTACTGCACTTGCCAAGTTTATCAGTTAATTCGAAGCCTCTAGTCGGATCTGTATCACCTACCGACTCAGTTTTCACGCAGCTGGCGATGCTTGCTATTCATATCAATGACTGAGATCTTATTTCAGATATGTTGAAAGCTCTCGTTCATAGACCTTGTTGGAAGTGAGGCGGTGCCTATACTACTGATAATGAAAGAAGAAGTAGAAAATTTTGTTGAAAAAAAATAAATCTGCTGGAAAAAATTCTTGCCGGACGAGCGGCAGCCCAGAGACGGAATTTCACCGGAATTTAGGCCAAGATCAAAATTGCTCTGATACCATGAACAAAATTTGGAGTGAGAAAGATATTTTTATTTATGAAAATGCTTGGTGAAAAGATTACAATGCTTAAGACTATTTGTAGAAAAATTAACAAGCTAAATCTAACAACTAATTCTAAATGAATCTAGAATATTTCAACCTAACTAATATCTCAACAGAACCCATTATAAAAAAATGAAAAATAAAAAAGGACTATTTTTCTGAAATACTCGGTATGAGGGGATCTTTTTTTCTTTTCTTTTGTTTTGGCTTTTTTTTCCTCCCGTGTTTTAAGAAGAGTGGTGCAGTTGTCTGCTCCGCTTTTGTTTTTGGGGGTGATACGTGTATTGTCCATGATGTCATCGACTATGTTACTATTGTGTTAGGCCAATCTTTCTCTGGATATTTACCTATTTTTGTTTTCCCTGCAGATATTTAACTCTGGATGAAGCAGATCGGTTAGTGGATCTGGGTTTTGAAGATGACATAAGAGAAGTTTTTGATCACTTTAAAGCGCAAAGACAAACTCTTCTATTCTCTGCTACCATGCCCACAAAGATTCAGAAATTTGCTAGAAGTGCATTGGTAAAACCCATCACTGTGAATGTGGGAAGGGCTGGGGCAGCAAATCTCGACGTAATTCAAGAAGTTGAGTACGTGAAACAGGAGGCAAAAATTGTTTACCTTCTTGAATGCTTGCAAAAAACCCCACCTCCGGTTCTGATATTTTGCGAGAACAAAGCTGACGTAGACGACATTCACGAATATGTTCTTCTGAAGGGAGTCGAAGCTGTGGCAATTCATGGAGGGAAGGATCAAGAAGAGAGAGAGTATGCTATTTCATCTTTCAAATCTGGCAAGAAGGACGTTTTAGTTGCCACAGACGTGGCATCGAAAGGTCTTGATTTCCCAGATATTCAACACGTTATCAATTACGACATGCCTGCCGAGATAGAAAATTACGTTCATAGGATTGGAAGAACTGGAAGATGTGGAAAAACAGGAATCGCGACGACTTTTATCAATAAGAACCAGAGTGAAACAACGCTCCTTGATCTGAAGCACCTGTTGCAGGAGGCAAAGCAGAGGATACCTCCAGTTCTCGCCGAGCTTGATGATCCAATGGAAAATGTGGAGGAAATAGCCAATGCAAGTGGAGTTAACGGCTGCGTTTATTGTGGTGGGCTTGGTCATCGCATCGGTGATTGCCCCAAGTTAGAGCATCAAAAGAGCATGCAAATTGCTAACTCGAGGAGGGATTATTTCGGTTCTGGAGGTTACCGAGGGGAGATGTGATCTATAAGACACATTCAGTTCGACGTGAGCCTACTATGTATGTACTTGAATTTTCAGCAATGTATTAGCAGTTCTGTAACTTTTAAATGAACTGTCCAAACAAAAGATTCGAATATGCCTATTATGTTTGATAAATATTACACCAAAGCAACAAATTACATAAGCGGCTTAACTGCTGGATTCAATTCTAGTGAAGAACTGAAATAAACGGCATGAAGAATGCATGGAGCGAAGCTTAGGTTTATGTGGAACAAGGCTTAGTTTGCTTTTAAAAAAAGGTTGAACTCAAACCTTAGAAAGTTCTTACAGTCTTTGCTCAGGAAATTTGTAGTGAATGTAAATCGTGGGGTGTATTTCAGTGGAGTATGGTTGAGAGCTTGCTATTTAACTGACTTAATTTGCTTTTCAAAATGTTGAACCGCAAATCCAATGACTCTCATCTGCCTTGCCTTGAATCTTGATGAATGATGTAAATATGCCTCAAGTGGTGCAAGGTTGAGGGTTTGTCCTTAAACTTCGCTTGTCAAGAGTATCTTCCATTTTTTAGAAATCGAACCTTCACCCGGTAATTGCGAGTTAGGTTGTATTTTTTCACCTTCACCTTTCACCACTTGAGTTATGCATGGGCGGCTTAGTTTGCTTTTAGATTCTTGAACAAGTGGTTCATATGATAGGGGACTTATACAACTTCAGCTGAAACCTAAACCTACTGTTTTGGGTCTTAAATCTCTAGTGACCAGTGATGGATTCGACTCTTGGCACAAAACTTGCAGTAGACCAACCTTTCTGTCCTGTAATTCATCCAATCAAAAATATTAAACCTCTATTCTTTAACGCACTTTGATGAGAATCCAGGGAGTCAATCGAGTCAAAGTCAAACAGGTCAACCCTCTATCAGAATACCGGTGGGGCCCATGACAAGATCAAAGGCTAAAGAAGTCCAAAAGTTGATGGCGGGACTCATTTTCAAGCTCCGAAATCAGGTCCACATGAAAGAGAGCAAGATCGAGGTCAATTGCATATGTTTGGAAGATCAGGACAGTTCGATCGACCGAAAGTCCATCCGGTCGACCAAAACTCTGCAGTGTTTTTTAGACATAGCTTCAGGCAGGATCGGCTGACCGTTGTACGATCGAAACTGCCCATTCGATCGACCAGATGTTCGACCGAAATAGTTTCGGTCGACCAGATGGTCGACCGAAATATTTTCGGTCGACCGAAAGTCCTCAGAACAGAATAGCAGGGTTTTTTGTGCAATTATGCAAACTTTCTTTTCTTTCACTTTGTATATCTTCTTGTAAAGCCTCAAACCCTAGATAGTTTTAGAACATTTGAAGATCACTCCTTGAGAGTTTGAGAGGTAAAATCCTTTCTTTATCTTGTAACATTTTCTTGGAATTTATTTCAACTTATATATTGAGGGTTTGTTCTTGTGTATTTGTTGATATTTATTCCACAAGTCTTGGTATTTGTCTTAATCTCTCCATTGGGCTATGGTTAACTTTCCTTAGAATTTTGGTTTGATTAAACTTGGGTCAAGATTTCTCATTTATTACATATTTTAGCTTTCTTGGGTTGATACATTATTGTTGTAGGAATTTTTGGTTTAATCACCAAAGGGGTTCGCATCATTTGGTATCAGAGCTTGGCTCTAAAATTGGTATTCCTATCTTTACATTTATTGTGTTGTTTTTGATAGTCCAAAAAAAAAAAAAAAAAACGAAAATTACAAAAAAATTGGGGAAAATTAGTGCCCATGAAAATTTCATGATTCCTACATATTGGGCATTGTTGTTATCATCAATTTGAAAGTTATTGGGGATACATTTGAACAAACACTTGAAAATTCCAAACTATTCAAAACTTGCATCCTAAGTGTTTGATAAAATGTTTCAAAGAGTGTCTTCATATTGAAACCTACCATTCAACTACCAAATACATTCCTAATTGAATTCCTTGTGTCTTACATCAAGTTATTGTGACTATACCCTTGAAAATCTTATTGGTCTAGTTCAATTCCTTACTTCCTTGTATAATAGCAAGCAATTAAATTCTACTTACTATTGTGTCAATCCTTCCTTTGCTTCCTTTGTTGTTTGTAGAATTTGTACTGCACAAGAATTAAATTCTCAATTTAGTTGAATTACGTTACTTGAAAAGTTTGAGTAAGAAAGTGAAGAGTGGTAAAAGGCAAGAGTGGTGAGCTCATTAGAGGGGAAAAGCCTAATTGAGTGAAACACGAGCGAACATCATTTGTGAGGACATTTGCACACTTACACTCCATGGCTCATGCACATACTTCGAGTGGACAAGATTCTAATGCACAAACTCAAGAGTTGAGGGATATGATACAAGCTCTCACAGTTACTATGGCGGATATGGGGGGAAGGTTGGAAGGTAGATTAGCAAGGTTGGAGACTAGGAGGGAAGTTCCGCCTCCAAGGGATGATAATGTTAGGAGGAGTGATAGGAGAAGGCCTAGAGATGAGTATGAATATGATGATGTTGATGATGATGAATTGGAGAGTGAAGGGGGTAGTGACCAAAATTGGAACATGGGTAGGAATAGAGGAGGTAGGAATGTGAGGGGAGTAGGACGAGGTCATGGGAGGAACCCTAGGGGTAGGGATGGAATGGATGGTAATCTTGGTAGTATTAAGATGAAAATTCCTTCTTTCCATGGGAAGAGTGATCCGGATGCCTATTTAGAATGGGAGAGGAAGATGGAATTGATTTTTGAATGTCATAGGTACTCCGAGGATAAAAAGGTTAAGTTAGCGGTAATGGAGTTTACCGACTATGCCTTAGCTTGGTGGGATAATTTATTACTCACTAGGAGAAGGAATTTCGAGGGTAGTGTGGATACTTGAGATGAGTTGAAGAGCCTTATGAGAAAAAGATTTGTACCAAGTCACTACTATAGGGGACTCTATCAAAGACTACAAACCCTTACTCAAGGAACAAAGGGTGTTGAAGATTATTATAAGGAGTTGGAAAAAGCTTTGATGAGGGCCGACATAGAGGAGGATAGAGAAGCCACTATGGCTCGATTTATGAGTGGGTTGAATAGGGAGATCGCCAATGTGGTTGAATTACAGCATTATGTTGAGATGGAGGAGTTGGTACACATGGCTATTAAAGTGGAGGCTCAATTGAAGAAGAAGGAGCAATTTAAAAGAAAGGGGCAAGAAAAATTCTTGGGAGGTCCTAGTTCCAATTGGAAGTCTAAGTGGGGGAGTGAAAAGGTTGATAAGGTACCACTTAAGGACAATATTGAAACCTCCAAGGGAAAGGAAGTTAGCTTCGTCAAGGATAAATCAAAGGTTGTTCCTACCACTTCTAGGAGTCGGGATATAGAATACTTCAAGTGTAGAGGACGGGGGCATTATGCTCGAGAGTGCCCTAACAATAGGGTGATGATTATCAAAAATGGGGAGTGGTACTCGGAAGATGAAGAGGACGAAGAGGGGGTGCCATGTAGGGGAGATAGTGATGACGAGGAAGAAGAGGTGGAGGGAATTGTTAGTCCACCCAAGTCTTTAGTCACCATTAGGTCTCTCAACACCCATGCCAAGGTGGATGATGCGGCTAAGCAAAGGGAGAATATCTTCCATACTAGGTGTCTTGTGAAGGACAAAGCGTGTAGTCTCATCATTGATGGGGGGAGTTGCACCAATGTAGTTAGCACTAGTACGGTTGAAAGGTTGGGATTACCTTTAATGCCACATCCTAGTCCTTATAAGTTACAATGGTTGAGTGATTATGGTGAGTTGAAAGTAAGCAAGCAAGTATTACTTATTTTCAACATAGGGACCTATGAGGATCAAGTACTTTGTGATGTGGTGCCCATGCAAGCTACACATATATTATTGGGGATGCCATGGCAATATGACAGGAGGGTATTGCATGATGGTAGGAAAAATCGGTATAGTTTCCAAATAAATGGAAAACCTGTGACACTCCTACCTTTGAGTCCGGAAGAAGTTTACAAGGACCAATTGAAACTCAAGAAGGAGGAGGAGGAGGAAAAGAAAGAAAAAAAAAAGATGGAGTTGAGTGAGGGGCAAAACGAAAGTGAAAAAAAAAGGGGAAAAAAGTAGTGAAAAAAGAAAAGAGAGGATGCAAGAAAAAAGAAAGAGAGCAAAAGATAATGAGAAAAAAATAAATTTTTATGCGAGTAGAGGTGATGTAGAAAGAGCTTTAAAAGAAAATCATTCGATTCTTTTTTTGGTCTATAAGGAGTCCCTCCTTACACTTGATGACCCTCACACTTCCCTCCCCACTTTAGCTACTTCTTTGTTGCAGGAGTTCGAGGATGTCTTTCCGAAGGAGATGCCTAGTGGGCTTCCACCCATTAGAGGCATCGAGCATCAAATTGATTTCATCCCCGGAGCCGTCATTCCGAATAGACCGGCATACCGAAGCAATCCGGAGGAGACCAAGGAACTCCAAAAACAAGTTGAGGAGTTGATGAGTAAATGATATGTTCGTGAGAGCATGAGTCCTTGTGCCGTTCCCGTGCTACTAGTGCCCAAGAAGGATGGAACCTTTAGAATGTGCGTCGATTGCCGAGCCATTAACAACATAACGGTAAAGTATCGACACCCCATTCCTAGGTTAGATGATATGCTAGATGAGTTGCATGGTTCGTGCATTTTTAGTAAAATCGACTTGAGAAGTGGATACCATCAAATTAGGATGAGGGAAGGAGATGAATGGAAAACCGCTTTTAAAACTAAATATGGTTTATATGAGTGGTTGGTTATGCCCTTCGGTCTCACTAATGCACCGAGCACTTTTATGAGATTAATGAACCATATTTTGCGTGCATTCATTGGGAAATTTGTGGTAGTTTACTTCGATGATATTTTGATTTATAGCAAAAATTTGAATGAGTATATTGAACACTTGAGGAGTGAACTTGTGGTTTTGAAAGGAGAACAATTGTATGCTAACCTCAACAAGTGTAATTTTTGCATGGAGAGTGTGATCTTCCTTGGATTTGTAGTTAGTACTAAGGGAATAGAGGTCGATGAGGAGAAGATCAAAGCCATTAAGGAATGACCCACTCCCACAAGTGTCACCGAGGTAAGAAGCTTCCACGGGTTAGCTAGTTTTTACCGTCGTTTTGTCAAGGACTTTAGCACCCTAGCTTCACCACTTACCGAGGTTGTCAAAAAGCATGTTGGGTTTAAATGGGGGGAGGCGCAAGAAAATGCCTTTAATGAAATAAAGAACAAATTGTGCACCGCCCCGGTTTTGTCCTTGTCTAATTTTGATAAAACTTTTGATATTGAATGTGATGCTTCAGGCACAGGTATTGGGGCAGTTTTGATGCAGGAGAAAAGGCCGATTGCCTACTTTAGCGAGAAGCTCAGTGGAGCCGTCCTGAACTACCCCACCTATGACAAGGAGCTCTATGCGTTGGTGAGATCGTTAGAGACATGGCACCACTATTTGTGGCCTAGAGAGTTCGTCATCCACACCGACCATGAGTCATTGAAGCACTTGAAGGGGCAAGGGAAGTTGAGCAGGAGGCATGCCAAATGGGTGGAGTACGTGGAAACTTTTCCCTATGTCATCAAATACAAACAAGGTAAGGAGAATGTGGTAGCCGACGCCCTTTCTCGAAGGTATGCTCTTATTACTACCTTGAGTGCTAAATTGTTGGGTTTTGAGAGCATTAAGGAATTATATGAGCATGATGCGGATTTTGCTAGTATATTTATATCATGTGAGAGGGTTGGATTTGGTAAGTATTATAGGCATGAGGGGTTTTTGTTTCGAGAAGGTAAACTTTGTGTGCCAAATTGCTCATTGAGGGAGTTGATGGTAAGGGAGGCCCATGGCGGGGGATTAATGGGTCACTTTGGGGTAAGGAGAACCTTGGAAATCTTACAAGAACATTTCTTTTGGCCTAAAATGAGTAGAGATGTTGGGAGAATTTGTTCAAGGTGCATAACCTGTAGGAAAGCCAAGTCCAAGGTAGAACCGCATGGATTATATACACCCCTACCCGTCCCTAGTGAACCTTGGACGGAAATTTCTATGGACTTCATTTTAGGATTGCCTAGGTCAAAGAAAGGTAGTGATTCCATATTCGTGGTTGTAGATAGGTTTAGTAAAATGGCGCATTTCCTTGCTTGTCATAAAATCGATGATGCCATTCATATAGCCGACCTATTCTTTAGGGAGATAGTGCGACTCCATGGGGTTCCTAGGAGCATTGTGTCGGATAGGGACGTTAAATTCCTTAGCCACTTTTGGAAGGTCTTGTGGGAGAAATTGGGAACTAAACTTTTGTTTTCAACAACTTGTCATCCCCAAACCGATGGCCAAACTGAGGTGGTTAATAGAACTTTAACACAACTTCTTCGCACCGTCCTTAAGGGCAACCTAAAGAATTGGGAAGAGTGTTTACCTTTTGTTGAATTTGCATATAATCGAAGTGTTCATTCTACTACTTCTTTTTCTCCATTCGAGATTGTTTATGGTTTTAACCCTCTAACTCCTTTGGATTTGATTCCGTTACCTATTGATGAACGAGGTAGTTTAGATGGGAAAAGAAAGGCGGAGTTGGTAAAATCTCTCCACGAGAAAGTCAAGCTCCAAATCGAGAAGAAGAATGAACAATATGCCTCCAGTGCTAACAAAGGTAGAAAATGAATGACATTTGAGGTCGGTGATTGGGTATGGTTGCATTTGAGGAAGGAGCAGTTCCCGACTCAAAGGAAATCAAAATTACAGTCACGTGGTGATGACCCCTTCCAAATCCTCGAGAAAATCAATGACAATGCCTACAAGCTTGACCTTCCTGGTGAGTATAATGTATCGGCTTCTTTTAACGTCTCTGACTTATCCCCTTTTGATGCAGGTGAAGATTCGAGGTCGAATCCTTTTCAAGAGGGAGGGGATGATGAGAATCCAGGGAGTCAATCGAGTCAAAGTCAAACAGGTCAACCCTCTATCAGAATACCGGTGGGGCCCATGACAAGATCAAAGGCTAAAGAAGTCCAAGAGTTGATGGCGGGACTCATTTTCAAGTTCTGAAATCAAGTCCACATGGAAGAGAGCAAGATCGAGGTCAATTGCATATGTTTGGAAGATCAGGACAGTTCGGTCGACCGAAAGTCCATCCGGTCGACCGAAACTCTGCAGTGTTTTTTAGACATAGCTTCAGGCAGGATCGGCTGACCGTTGTACGACCGAAACTGCCCATTCGGTCGACCAGATGTTCGACCGAAATAGTTTCGGTCGACGAGATGGTCGACCGAAATATTTTCGGTCGACCGAAAGTCCCCAGAACAGAATAGCGGGGTTTTTTGTGCAATTATGCAAACTTTCTTTTCTTTCACTTTGTATATCTTCTTGTAAAGCCTCAAACCCTAGATAGTTTTAGAACATTTGAAGATCACTCATTGAGAGTTTGAGAGGTAAAATAATTTCTTTATCTTGTAACATTTTCTTGGAATTTATTTCAACTTATATATTGAGGGTTTGTTCTTGTGTATTTGTTGATATTTATTCCACAAGTCTTGGTATTTGTCTTAATCTCTCAATTGGGTTAGGGTTAACTTTCCTTAGAATTTTGATTTGATTAAACTTGGGTCAAGATTTCTCATTTATTACCTATTTTAGCTTTCTTGGGTTGATACATTATTGTTGTGGGAATTTTTGGTTTAATCACCAAAGGGGTTCGCATCACACTTATTAAAATTTATAAATTATTTTATAAATAACATAATTTCTCAAACCACTTTTTAATCACACATTTTCTCTCTTCAATTTTTAATTACACATTTTAACTCAAAAATATAAATAAACAAATTTATAATTGTTACGATGTTACCGAACAGAACATAAGAAGGCAGAAATAACAATCTCCTCAAATTGGATAAAAAAAATAGACAAGGCATTCACATGCAATGATAACGCAAAAGGGCATTTTATCGCTTCATCTCAGTGTTTAATTGATTGTGATAGAGCTACACGCCTACGCATGTAAGAACGGTTGTACGATTCTGTTTTGAGGTGGCCCAGCCTAATCAAGAACAGTCCACATTCATAAAGATTTGTCTCAATGTGAGAATACCGTTATAAGAATTTAGTATAACGAAAGAAAAAAAAAAAAAAGAATGTTTACAAGAGGCACAACTACCTTCTATTAACTTTCTTTTCTCTCAATTTTGATGTATGTACAAAAAACCTAAGCATTGCGTCCTATTTATTAGATTGAATAGGGCAAATCCAAATTACATATGGACTGAAAATGTTTAGGCGAGCCTCGTACTGTTCCGCGTAGTGGCAATAATTGGTATCGTCATTAATTAGGCTTGATAAGTAATTAGACTCCACAACTTAATAGTCTACGAGTTTAATGAACTCCTTGATTTTGGAATGGATTTCTAAATTTATTTTTACTGGTTACAGAGATAATTTTGTTTCTGTAGGCTGATATGATCTATTGCTCTTTCCTTGCACAGTCGAATGTAAGGATGACCGGCATATTCTTACCACCTCTAGACAGACCAAATGGAACCTATATGTATTATTATATATATTACCCACTTGTACTCTGCTTAACCATGTATCAGTTCCAGCAGTGCCAGATTAATGAGCATAATCCAGACAGTTTTTGCTTATTTTGGTGGGGGGAAAAAAAATTAACTTATGCAAAAGTAGAAACTAGAAAGGCGTTACCTTAAGAGGTTTAATAATATTAACTTCATCCATTGATATTTCTCCCGTTTCCTTTGCTCCTTGTACAAGACAATGCTGATATACCTGAGTCATTAACTTGGTTCATTCTTCCAAACTTTCCATTAGAGCTTTCTTCAACATTTCATCATCTTCTTCAAGAATCCTCAATCTCTCATCCAGACGCTTAATTTCCTGTGCATTAGCCACCCGTTTTCTCTCCTCAGATGAAATTTCAGCCACCATATGATTTGAAGTTGAAGCCCTGAATTCTAATGATTTCTTCTCGTTTTTTGATGTCCCAGCCTCGACAACATATTGATGCCACCTCCTTTTTTTGCCCAAAAACTCTCTCTCTTCATAATCTAGTGTGGTTATCACAGTTTCCATCTCCTCAAGTAATCAAGCAGTCTACAAAAGTGGGTGTCTTTGCTTACCACAGAGGATTGCAGAGGCAATTGACTTGAGTTTATTCAGTTTGCTTTGGTTAGGTTGTTAGAGAAATATGAGAGAGAGAGAGAGAGAGAGAGAGAGTTAGTTTAGCTTCTGCAAGATTTGTCCCATTTTATTTGTAAGATGTGAGAGAGAGAGAGAGAGAGAGAGAGAGAGAGAGAGAGAGAGCGAGCGAGTTTAGCAGCTGCAAGATTTGTCCCATTTTATTTGGAGGAAATTGTGATCCATGACACATTTTACCTATATTAACAAAAATGACATTTTTTCATGATTTTGATAAATCTAAAGTTTTAACTTATTTGCCATTTACAGAAATTTTAATACCATTTGCATCCTACTTACATGGATTTAATATGTCTAAAAAGAAAGTACAAAAAGTAGATAAAAGAGATCCTAAAAACTGCTCTAACCACCCTCAATATATGAATTGGTACTCGTGTACTCACCCAAAGAAAAAAGTCTCTGCATATCCCAAGTCCTCTTCAAAGTCACTCTCCTTCTTCAAACTAAAGAAATCGATTCCAACCCAAAAATCTACCTCCATCCGTCGTTACATTCCGGCGTTGATCGCAAAGGCTAGCAACTGAAAACCCGCAGATTGTGTTGGTGGACTCGCACTCTATTTTTATCCCTTATCGCATGCTCAACTCGCTCCGAAATCGCCACCGGCTTATCTTATCGTCGGAGACCACTCCAAGACACGGAACACCACCACCTTCCGTCGACGGTAAGCTCATTTTTTTTTTCCTATAACTCATTACTTTCATTTTTTTTTTCAGTTGTGTTGTATTTTGGTTGAAAATTTGTCATTTTTGTGTCTAGATTTACGTTGCCCCATTTATTTTCCACGTTTGAACTTTTTTTTTGAGGCTTCATTGTCGGGTTCGAAAGATTGAATTTTTATCTTCAGTACATTAAATTGGGGGAAATTCATAACTCAAACTCTTTCTTATGCAGTGTTAGTAATGAATAAATAGAAAAAATAGTATAAAGGATTAGGGAGAAGACTTGTTTGATGCGTGTGTGAAACTATGAATATTTTGCTCCAGTGCGAAACTGTAGAGAACGACAGATGACTAATCAAAAACGACAGTCATTACTGTGCGTCTACAATTCAAAAACTAGGGTTATTGCTAAAAACTTTCAACAGAAATTAATGTCTTCCATCAATGCTCAATTATTACAATACTTTAACACATGGAAAAAATCACAACAAATAAAGATCTTTATGCATTTATGATGACATTTATTGTGTCATCCAAATTCAAATCTATGGGTCTCAAGATCTCAATAAGTTGGAAACATGAATCATTAACAAAACATCAACATATTTAATGACCATATTCATATGTTACAAAAATGCTTATCTTTCAAAATGGAATTTCAAGCTTCAAATTGTATCTTCTTCAAGTGTTAATGGAGATGGAGTGAAAAGTCTTTTGGTGCAAGAGAGATAGTATTCAAATGAAATGGAAGAAAAAAATAAAATTTTCATTTTTTTCTATTATTTTTTTTAAAAAAAAAAAATTTACTAAAGCTTTTATCCATTGGCTAATTCCTTTGTACAGTGGATAGTTGTAGAATTTCATGTACATCATATCAATCAATTCTTGAGTCCACTTGCTTAATACAACTTTTGTCTTGTAGTGGTGTGAGGGCATAAAGGACAATCCATAGACAAAATTAGTCATTTTTTAGCACCTTTTTGAAAAGTTGTCAATTTTTTTAGTATTATACATTTTCTTGTCATCCATGCAAATGCCCATTTTAACTAAAAGATAAACTGTGTACTAAATTTAGTATTTACATGGTCAAGGCGATTAATGAATGAAGTGTGTTTGTTTCTTCTGAAGTCTAAAATTAGTAGAGATCAGATCCGCCTACAAAAGTTAATCAGCAAACTTTGGCTGCAAGTCTGATCTCCAGGGGCGGCCCGAGGTCGTGCGAGAGGTGCGACAAACAGGGCTCCATAATTTTTGGGGCACCAAAAAGTAAAAAATATTACAGGTTATATTATTTTTATGTTATCCTTTTTTAAAACATAAGTAATTTATACAGTAGATGACACTGGTACATGAAACACAATCACTTGAGGATTCTTTTAGAACCAATTATTTCCTCTATGTAGTAGACCAAACAATTGGATTACTAGAAAGAAGATTTGATCAATTCACTACATATGGAAAAAAATGGATTCTATTTTCTTCTGAGAAGTTACAGCTCTTGATATATTGGATCGACTTATTTGAAAAGGTTGGAGTGTTTTCCAAATGCATTTATTGCTTGTAAAATTTGATTGACGATATTTTTTACAGACTTACAATTGCATGTGTTGAAAAAAGTTTTTCAAAATTGAAGCTATTGAAACCTTCAGTCTTGCTCCATTATCTGTTACGGGCACCACTACGGTGCCCTTCACATGCACATGTTGGGCTCAACATGTGCCTTTGAAGGGCACCATATGGTACCCTTCACAGGCACCAGATATTTTTCGTTGAAATCTTACTTGTGATCAATCATGTCATAAGAAAGATTTAAAGAACTATCTTTGGTATTCATTGAATATGATTTGCAAGAAATTATTGATTACAATAATTTATTAGTGATTTAGGTTCAAAAAAATGCAAGAAGAACTAATTTTAAATAATTTGTTGCATTTCAAGGCATACATATGATATTATTTGAGGTGTTTTTGTCTCTCTTTTTTTCCCCAAGTCAACTCATATAGTTTGTCAAAGATATTAGTGATTTGAATGATACCTTCATAAGAAAATACGAGCTTTTGGATGTTTTGAAAGTGTTATGAAGCATATATATAGTTTTATTTTTTTCTATACGCACGCTTTATAATTAAAGAAAGTGGTCACTCTTTTAATATTCGTACAGGGCACCAAAAAACACAAGGCCGACCCTGCTGATCTCTCAAGTCACCTTAAAGAAGGGATAAGGAAGCCTTCTTGGATTATAGTTAGGTCGGACTTTCACCGTTTGGTTCATGAAAAAATTTTGATTTTTGTAATTTTTTAATTTTTTTTATGGATGTGTGGTTTAGATTGGTTTGAAAAGTAAAAAATTATGGACTTAACTAAATATGAATGGTTGAGATGTTGGATATTGGTTAATAAATCGAGAATTGAAAATCGATTAAAGTGACTTCGTGTCGACTTCGGCCAAATACTCAAAAGCTCGGCTCGATCCGTTTAGGCAAAATTGTTTGCCACTTCGCCGCTTCGGGGCGCACAAACGGGGATCGACCTGCCCGGTCAGGTCGGGGGGTCGAGGGGGCAACGCCCCCGAAAGAGAATTTTGATTTCTCTGCATGTATTGAAGGGTATATTTGGCATTTCGAAAATCAATATCGGATGAATGAGAAATTACGGAAAAGGACAAAAATCAGGTCAAAAGTTTGACCGTGCGACCGCACGGTTCATAAACCGTGCGACCACACGTCAATTTTTAATCCCGATTTTTTGACTAAAACCGTGCGACCGCACGATCTATAACCGTGCGGCCGCACGGTTGTCCGGCCAAGTGACACCTTTTCATAAAAGGTGCATTGTTTGGAAAGAGTGCATGGTTTGGCCTCAAACCATTTCGTCTACACCCTTTGATGATCTATATATAGGACCCTTTGGGTGTCCTATTCCCCACTTTTGATATGCAAAAACACCTCTCTTCCTCACTTGTCTCCAAATTTAAAATCATTGCATTTGTTATTTTGATTTTCTTCATTTCATCTTTGGAGTACGTAAGCCTTATTTTGGTTCGTTGTACTTGTGTTTTGGAGTGCTACAAACACAAGTGTTGCCGTTGTATCTTGGGAGTCGATTGCCGTTATCCGTAGGCACCGTTGCGAGGCAAATTCGACTTAAGGACAAAGAGTTCAACTCTTGCCTCGGCTTTGTCCCTCTTTTCTTCTTCTTCTTATTTTGTATTTTCCTTGCCGTTACTCTGCCCAAATTTTGGCACGAATTTACAAATACTTTATTCTACTTATTTGACGTCACTATTCACAAATTCAATCAACATGAGATTGAGTTTGAAAAAATTTGGTAAAAAGAAACCATTGACCAAAGAAGCTCTAACCATTCTTCTAATGACAAGTGACTTTCATAAAGTTAAACCCCTCACTTTTGGATCAATCAAACGCTTGAAATGACTAACATTATTATCACCTGCTTGAGTGACACGTAATTATAATCAACTTCTTCTATCCATGATAAATCACAATTTATGGTATGTTCGACAAACTTTTATTATAATCAACACAATTTTTAAGATCATTTTTTAATCACACATCTTTTTTCTATTCAATTTTTAACCACACATCTTACCTAAAAAATATAAATAACACTAATCATTACCAATTATAACCGTTGTCAAATACAACATTAATCAACTAGCTCCTTAATTCCTTATCATTCTCTTATATTTCATCACTTACCCTGGAAAAATTCCGCTAAGATGACCAAAAGTGCCAAGTCATTTTTGGACATCAATAAAGCCTCGTAATCAAGGCTAAAAATTCTTACAAGCAGTGGCGGACGCAGACGTTTTATCTTAGTGGGGCACAAAGATGAATTTTTGTTATTCGCGGTGAAGCTTACGGGGGTTCGCCCCCGAATTTTTTTTTTTTAGGAAGAGTATTTAAAAAATACAGATTTACGTTTCAAATATCTATCCAAACTAATGCAAACAATCAAATAAACAATTGTAAACAGATATTCAACAAATACCAATCACCAATCAAAGTTGTATAAATATTGCGAAAAATGAAGAGAGACTTGAAATTTTATTACAATTTTATTTATCTATAACTGATACAAACAAATAAACAATTGTAAAAATATATTCAATCCCCAAATGTAAATTTCAAAAGAGATCAATAGTACAAAATATTAATTTAAAAGTATAAACTCCAAACAAAAGTACATAATTTAACCTCTGTTTGACAAACTATATATATATATATATTAAACAATAAACAATACAATTTTTCAAACCACTTTTTAACTTCACTAATTTTCTCTCTCTATTTTTCAACCATATATTTTACATTAAAAACATAAAATATGTTTTTAAACACAAACTTTTAACAAACTAAAATCTCAAATTCTAGTTTCTTTATATAAAAAAAAAAATTGAAAAATCAGAATTTTTTTTAGTGGGGCACGTACCCCACAATGCCCTACCTTAGGTCCGCCCGTGCTTACAAGGGAAAGTAGGGGAGGGGAATGAGGATTGGACGGGACGGGACCAAAGCCAGGTGAGGAGTAAACTTAGCAAGTTGACCATTGAGGAAAAACTGGATTTTGAGGATTACATTATTTCATCAAACCCTATTTTCCAACCAATGATTGGATATTGCAAAAAGATTTTTGCTTTACATATCCCACAAATCACCGTAAGCATCGGCTTCAGGGGACACTCACGGTGAATAAAATTCCGAGAACTGAAAAAACTATGCACCATATTGTCTTGACAAGAGACTATAAACAACTGAAGACAAAAAATAAGCACCGCTTTATTTAAGTACACATATTGTTCGTCTAGATATTCCTTTTCCATTCTTAAGAAAACGACGAAAATAAGGAACACAATAATACAGGTACATGTGTGCGAATCTACATGGGGAAGGCCGAATATTTTCTTCTAGCAATGACTAGACGAGAAGAGCGGGATTTAATTTGCTAGTCATCCGGGACATCCACCTCCATTCTCACACCCGGGTTGTCTAATATCTGAAACAAATTAAAGCGGTTAAACAATGATATCTATTATGCAAATGAGAAAAACGACGTCACAAGAAATGAAATCTTAAGCAGGTTCATCAAAACTTTATATCGAGATATCCATTCAGTCGGGCAGGTCAAACATATCTAGTCTAGCATACCACAACTTGCATTTCTTTCAAGGGTGATCTCCCAGTACTCAATATTCTGAAATTTTGTCTTTTCCAGTGTCAGGTCCAGTACTGCATATATATCAAATATGTTCTTAGAGGACTAATTTTGTTAAAATGCAATCGACCAAACTATAGGAGAATCGCATTTTATAACAGAAGATGATGGCAACTTTGTGATGATTCTTCTAGATGCTGTTAAAGCAAGCAAGCAAGCTCGGGGCAGATTTTTTAGAGGAACCTTTGCCTACGTATTCTGGAATTTCCGAACATATTTTATTGAGAATTTTTGTTGTTCACGTGCGCATTGACAACCATTTGGCTCGACTTGTCTGCGATAGACTTAAAGGAGTCAACAATGAAATGAACAGGGTACAAACGAAGCCCGCCGCTTAACAAGGAAACTGCTTGAAAGCGTGCAAGTTTGACAGTCCCTGTTTGGTTCGGATTAAAATCTAATTTTAATATCAAATCAACACAATTAATTTAACCATACATTTAATGAGACCCACAACTGATCTCATCAACTTTTATCAAAATTCAAAAAAAATTTGATTTTAATCTCTACCAAACACAAACAGGGCCTTATAAGTAGAGAAGTTTCTATAAAAGGCAACTTATTTATTTTGGAAGTGATCTCGCCTTACTATCAGAATAATTACTTTTTTTCACTTGTAATGTTTGGAACAAAAATTTAATTTTAAGGTTAGTCAAACAAGCTAGTGTGTCAAATAAATCTATTAATAATTAACTAAAAAACAAACAAATAGACCACGGAAAATAATATTTAAGACGGACAAACCTTAACAAAGTCATCTAACAGAAGATAGGATTCCTTTGTATAACCAGCTTCGTGCAAAACTTGACTTAATACTTTCTGCAATATAAGGAATTAAAAGCAATGGTGTAAAAAAACACTAAAGAAAATATGGCAATAATGTAAGACCAGAGAATTCTTCAAGCAGTGGCCGAAGCAGAAATTTTAATTACAGGGGTACAATCCTCTTACATATATCACCTAGAATTTTCCGTTTTAAATTATTTGATAGTCTTGTTGAGCCTAAATTGAATTATGTGAAATTTAATGGAAAAAATTTGACGTCATATGAATCGACAAAATAAAACACGAGCATTGTAATACCTCTCTTTGCTTATCTGACATGAATGAGCCAGTCAAATCATGAAGCACTTGTATGATGTCATTAAAAGTTACCTTTCCATTGCAATCGGAGTCATATATTTTGAAGATAACTGAGACATTAGCACAATACAAAGTCAATAAATCGATGAAGTATTGTGTAAATTAAATTTTTTGTTTTTTTTGTCATCTAGCCAAATTAAAGGGCGCCGCCAAATGGACCCTTAAATATCCAAACTTGATTACATCTTTCAACTTCTAGATCAATCAACGTGAAAAAAGTACAAGTAGCGAGGAATTGACCGGAAAACAGAAGAATTTGGATGCATTAAATTCCGAATACAAATGAGGCTTAATAGACCTACTCTCAATTTTCTGAGGCACCGTTGCTTTAGCACTGAAAGCTGACAAGAATGCAACGAAGTCCTTGAAATTCAATCCATCTACCATCTTCAGAAGCCTCTATAAGTAAGAATCCAATAAATAAATGAATAAAAAATCATCAAAACATGTATACAAAAAACAGAATCCCGACCGCGCGATAAAAGAGTGTTTGCCAAAGCTTAAACAGATGCTTTTAAAATTTTATAAACAACACATTTCTCCAAAACACTCTTTACCCATGCACACTTCCCAATATCACTTCTCAATCAATCACGTATTTTACCTCGTAAAAATCACATTCTTTATTTATAAACAAATTTTTCCTTTTTTTTTTTTTTTTGGTTAATTTAACAAAACTTATTTCAAACCACTCAAAATCACCTGAGAAAGTGGATTCATTGCAAACTCAGGTACTGATAAAAACTCATTTGCTGATATGAAGCCCTTTGCATTCCTATCTAGTTGGCAAAATCTCTTATACAGAGACACTATTTCTTGCTGAGTAACTATATTATTACAAAAAAATTTAAAAAACACATTCAGTTCAGAGGAAATTGACAATTAAATAAAAACAAATTCTGAGATTCTGGGAATAGGTAGAAAGGTACCCACACAGATAATTACAGTGTTCTTGAACTTCTTCAATGTCATACTGAGTCAACATCGATGATGCACTGCCCATTGCTAAATTTCACCGCGAAAAAAAAAAAAAAAAATTCAATGTAAACAAATGAAGCCCACTTTATCAAAATCGCAATTTTCACTTATAGAATCCAATAATCATTGGAAAAAGTAACGAACGACAAAAAGAAAAAGAAAAAAGGGGACCTGAAATTCAAGATATTCCTGAATTGAAGGGACAAGAATGAAGAAAGAGAAGGGATATTAGATTGAAGGATAAGAGTCTATAATGCGTAATTATATGAGAGAAATTTGGATGGACTCTGCTTAGTCATCACCGGAGCACAAAAATGCAATGCGTAATTATATGAGAGAAATTTGGATCGACTCTGCTTAGTCATCACCGGAGCACAAAAATGCTACCTTTGTTTTTTTCGACAAGGTGACGAGGAAATTGATGGTTATCCAGTAAGAGCATTTCCAATAATTACTCGAATGTTTATCCAGGTAGAGCATCTCCAATAATAATTGGATGACGTTTTAATTGACATTTTTAAATTAATATAATTATATAAAAATGTCATATATATATATATATATTAATTGATGAAAAAATAAATGGTGAGGTAATTATTTACATCATTCAATGTATATATATCATGTCATAATGTTACTTAAAAATGTTTCTCTAAAATTATTCTAAAATTTCACTTAGCTCTTTACTTTAACATTTTAATTTAGCATCCGTTTGGTAAAATAATCTTTTTTGTTTATAATAACACTTATTTCAACAATTACTTTTTACCTCAAAATCATAAATAAATAAATTTATAAACCAAACAGTATTACCAAACGAATGCGAGAGTGGATTTGACTCTCAAATTAAATGCATTAAAAAAATCCAAATTTTCAATGTTCTTACATTAACTTTCTTCATTGTATATTTGATATAATTGGTCATTCACTTTTTTAAAAAATAAATATTAACTAAAGTAATGAAAAACTAGGGGCCGTTGTCTTTGTGTTTCGATTTTGAGTTTTGTTTTGAATTTTGGATTTTGGTTGTTTGTTTTGGAATTACTGAAAACATGTTCTCTTTATGATTTTGGAAAACTATTTTCAAAAATAGAAAACTGAAAAATGCGTTTACTTTGTAATTTTCTAATATACTTATTTTGTGATATTTTATATGTAAAAAAATGTAATAAAACTTTTAATTTCAATATATCAATCAGTACTATACTTCATTCAAGTTTTGTTACTCCATCTTCTACCAAAAAAGAGAAAAAAAAAAGAAAAGAAAAAAAAAAAGAATTAATAAAACGTGAAATTTAAAGAAATCAATATATATATATTGATTTATGTCAAATAAAATAATTGCTTAACATGTTATTATTCATTACTTGAATATCAAGTTCATAAAAATGCAAAGTGGATCATCAACATGAGCTATGTCCACTCATGAACACTGTAAGTATACAAAGAATTTTGAGAACTACAAAGCAAACATAAATCATAAAAATGACTTGAAATTTAGGCGAAACTAAATTAATTTTTTCATAGAAAATCAATCCTATATATAATGATACAATCCTATCAACGAAAGGCAAGAAATGTATTCCTAACTATAGAACAAAATGGTAAAGACATACATTTCCTTCCACTTTCAGTTTTTGTTAAACTAGAATAGGAAAATAATGGAGTCGAAGTTAAACTAGGAAAATTATATCCTATCCCAACTTAATGCTAATGATGCCGATGGAATGTACCTCTTTTCATGCTTAATTTTAGCTACCTCAAAGCTGTTGATGAGTGACTTCTATTTGAATATAGTCTTGCTATAATGATGTTTTATCGTATGGAAACAAAGAGCTATGGCTTGTAAAATGCAAACATAAGTGACATCAAGTGATTTTCTTTAAACCAAATAAATTAAAGACTTGCTCGTTATTTTATGGATTAGATATTCAATTTAATTAGCCTCACTTAACAGCTACCATTACAGTAATGGTCATTTAAGTGGCCTGTTGAAGTACAAAATCAAAGTAGAAAGCTTCTTTCCTATTGACCTACATCTTCAGTAAATCAAGCATCAAAAGGAGCTGTAGGGTGGGGTTGCAATGAACCACCACCAGTTCCAGAATCTTGTTGCAATTGTTGATTTGTTGAATTACAATAATTTTTAATTTCAATATATCAATAAACCAAAACAATTGTACAAAATATCAATATTTATCTTGCTAAGTGCGACAACAACAACTTGCGAGGGAAATTATTTTGCAATTTTTTATTTAATGAGTTTTTTTTTTATATTAAATAAAGTAGATAGATTCATTCTAAGATATTATAATTGTAATATACACCAATGTTTTAAAAACCGACCCGGACATCGACCCGAAAAAAGGAAAGGGTCAAGGGTTAGAGGGTCGAATCGGGGTCGACCCGGTGATTTAAAAAAAGTTATCCTAAAAATAAAAAAATAAAAATTTCTGTATGGATTCAAAATCATAAAACACAGATAATTTATTAATTAACATAACAATTACCAGTTGCAGTGTTGCACTTGCTGGAAGATTGAAGAAGTGGAGAAAGACCACCGATCGGACTTTGGGAAGTGAGAAGTTGAGAGAGTTAAATACACTTAAAGTAAAAGTCTTAGATGTCTAAAGAAATCGATTTTTGACTTTTTTTTATGTGGCAAAAAAAAAAAAACACCGACCTGCAAAACCCGGAAAACTCGGGTACGGGTCACCGGGTTTACTAAAACCCGGTCGGGTCACCGGGTTTTAAACATTTCGCGATCCGATTTTTGGATCGGGTCGCGGGTTTTTCGGTCGACCCGGCCGGGTCGGGTCGGGTCTAACAACACTGATATATACAATTTGAAGTTTATAAATACTACAATTTTTTTTCTTATGCTCCCATCATTTCTTTCAAGCAAACCAGAGGATCAACTTTTTTTTTTCCCTACAATCTGTCCATGTTTATCAATTCAAGCAATCGAACCACTGCATTATCCCTGTTGTAGCTTTCCCTATATAGCAGCCTGAGGTTCCATAAGCTCAGATTTGTCAACCTAAAGTGCTGCCTCCATAGCCTTATTAACTATTGAATCAACACCCTGTTGGCCCCATTAGGTGTAGCATCAGCAGCCTGAAACTTCAAACGTGCCAAATAGATTTTGGCTCCAAACACAATACACTGATCCCAAACCAAGCAATTATGCAAATTAATCCTAACAACCCTTTGAGTCTGTTTCAAGATCTCCCAAAGTTCAAGAATACACTTGGGGATTCAACATCACATGTTCCACAATTTTAGCACCCGAGCTAATGCCATTGTATCCAGTCATAAGGGTGTCAGCCTTGAAAATGCTTATGCCAATAGCATTGTCAATAACTGAAACACCAGCCCCCAAATCAACATTCCCAGCAGACTGCTCCTTGACAAGTTTTCCAATCTCCAGAGAATCATCATCTCTGCCAAGTTTAATTAGTGAATGAGGTTTAATGTACTTCTTATTAGCTATTGAGTCTCCCCAAATAACCATAGAAACCACCCTCACACCAACAGCAACACCAACAAAAAAATCAACATAAAACCATCAACCACGAAGTCCACAACACAATTGGTATAGAATCTAAAGCCAAAATAGAAAGGGAAGAACCCTATACCCGTGCTGCACTGCATTTACCACCATACCCAAGTAGAATTACATTAAATTTGAAAATCCAACATACATATACCACACAAACTATGAGAAGTAGAGAGAAAAGTATACTTATTCTCTGAGTTCGCAAAGCCAGAAGAAGAATTCGAAAAATTAACAGGGACAACCGTGTGGTCAGAACTATACAATCTGGTGAAAACCTCATTCCCATGGCACACTTGCTGGTAAGCGGAATGAGACCTAGGCGGTGGGCGATGAATTCATCGTTAAGGACGGAAGAATTCACCCCAATTTCCACCAAATCAATAGTGATTGTCGGCGCCTCCGCAATCATCACACGTCGGAGTGCGTTGGGATGCTCGCGTCCATCCCCTCAGCTCGAATCTAAATCTTTCTGTTGAGTGAATTTGTGAATAGTGACGCCAAATAAGTAGAATGAAGTATTTGTAAATTCGTGCCGAAATTTGGACAGAGTAACGGCAAAGAAAATACAAAATAAGAAGAAGAAAAGAGGGACAAATCCGAGGTAAGAGTTGAACTCTTTGTCCTTAAGTCGAATTTGCCCCGCAACGGTACCTACGGATAACGGCAATCGACTCCCAAGATACAATTGCAACACTTGTGTTTGTAGCACTCCAAAACACAAGTACAACGAATCAAAATAAGGCTTACGTACTTCAAAGATGAAATGAAGAAAATCAAAATAACAAATGTAATGATTTTGGTTTTAGGAGAGAAGTGAGGAAGAGAGGTGTTTTTGCATATCAAAAGTAAGGAATAGGACACCCAAAGGGTCCTATATATAGATCATCAAAGGGTGTGGACGAAATGGTTTGAGGTCAAACCATGCACAATTTCCAAACAATGCACCTTTTTGAAAATGTGTCACTTGGCCGGACAACCGTGCGGCCGCACGGTTATAGACCGTGCGGTCGCACGGTTTTAGTCAAAAAACCGGGATTAAAAATTGACGTGTGGTCGCACGGTCAAACTTTTGACCTGATTTTTGTCCTTTTCCGTAATTTCTCATTCATCCGATATTGATTTTCGAAATGTCAAATATACCCTTCAATACATATAGAGAAATCAAAATTCTCTTTCGGGGGCGTTGCCCCCGAGCCCTCACGGGGGCGCTGCCCCCTCGACCCCCCGCGACCTGACCGGGCAAGTCGATCCCCGTTTGTGCGCCCCGAAGCGACGAAGTGGGAAACAATTTTGCCTAAACGGATTGAGTCGAGCTTTTGAGTATTTGGCCGAAGTCGACACGAAGTCTCTTTAATTGATTTTCAATTCTCGATTTATTAACCAATATCCAACACATTCCTCACCTCCCGGGTTTTGATTTTTCTCATGGTCCCTGCCTTACATATCTGCAGAGAAGGCGAGAGATGGGAGAGGACAATTCCTTTTGCTACAGTGTCTTTTGGAGGAAAAGTCGAGTTTTGGATTTTTTTAAAGGAAAACGCCCAAAACAAGAAAATCTCGTTTTGGGTTTTATGTGTAAAATTTTACTCTGTTTTGAAAAACTTTTTTTTGAAAATGGACAAGTGAACGCATTTTGAGTATTTTCAAAAATTGAAAACTTAAAATGGCTTAAGAACGACAAAGAGAACGGGCCCTAAATATTTTTATGAAAAAGTAAAATAAAGAGCACTGCCATGGACGAAACTTCAGTCACTGAATTCAAACTTCTCACGTACCACCAGCATCATCGACCAACATCAATCTACAAACCGATCCCAACTCCACCGCAAGCCCCTTTCGAATTCACCACTGCGCACTTCGAGATTTTCCAATATTGACACCCAAAAATCAAACCCAAACTAAACCAACAAACGCAATACTTATCATTGTCACCGGAAATTTGGTCGGAAATCTTGATTCCCAATATCGAACCCAAGCCTTGGTTTAACTCGCTTTCACGCACCATAAATCGCCCAAGATCTTCACCTTTCATACACATGTCCACATCGACCCTACCGCCTCCTCGTGACGGTGGCACAAACGCCGGCTGAACGCCGAAGGCCTTGAATCCGAATGGGGAGGAGCCCCCACTCGCAACCACTCTTCTCTGTATTGGAGGGAGGGAGGGAGGAGTAATTGTGTTTTATTTTTTAAAAAATTGATTTTGATAAATTGCCCTTTAAGTCCCAAGCCTTGTGAATCACTTATTTCAGTCATAAAATATTTAATTTCAGTCCCAATTTTTAAAAGCAATTACTTTAAACCCCTACAATTTTAAAGTATTTTAGTCAGCCCCTTTTATTTCTGAAAATTTCAATTTAGTTCAGAAAGCCTTTTAAAAATCCTATTTTACACAAATTCACCTTTCCAGACTTGATTATTCCAATATTTCAAAGTATGATTTTAATTATATATTTACTTGTTTTATAGGACTAGACGAAGTGTGAAAGAATTAGAAGTGTAATCTCGTTTGCTCAAAACTGAAGAAATAAGGTAGTCTCTTATTTACAAAGTATCTTTTAAAAAATGTGCATCAATGATTATTTGGATTATAAGTTTAGCATGTATGATTGTGTTCACGAGAATTACTTGCTTTTCAAATATGAGACTATGTTAGAGAATTTACTTGCTTAAATGATGAGACTTGAACTTGTATTTATTTACTTGTTCATTAGACTATTGGTGATCGTTTAAACACTTGAGACTTGAATATCATGATTATGTGTTTTAACTTATAATATAAAATTATTATTGTGCCGAGTCTACTGAGTATTTCTAAATACTCACGTTTTCCAAAAATAATTTTGCTGATGATGGAGTTGGCGACGATGCGTGCGATGGTGGCTATTAAGAGTCTTTAAAAATGTTTTATTGGAAATGACAAACTTATTTTTTTAAAAAGTTTGTTCAATGTTTGAACTTTTAACCATTTAGGTCTTTTTTATAAAATTATGTGAATTGAAATTTCAGTTGTTTTCCGCTCAATTATTATTTTGAAAGTTAGTTTGAGAGGATGAAGCGACGTTTCGGGTATTTAGATCCTGGGGCGTTACAGTGGTAGTGGTGAGAATTTTATTGTGATGTACCTAATGGCTTGACTGTCTTAATTAGTAATTAGGTTGGTTTATTTGTCAAATGAATGTGGTGTATTTATAAAATGTTTGTTTTAAATGTGGTGGAAGAAATAATTTTTGTGGTTGCAATATAATTACTCTTAGGTCTATTTTTTATGATAAATTTTTCATTTCAAATAATTTTAGATTTTTATCAATTTAGTTACGTGTCAACTTTGATTAAGAGAGTATATTTAGACTAGAGTATCAGTGCCCCCCCCCCCCTTTTTTTTTTATAGAAACATGAGATCCATTAATCAGAATGATAATAGAGGTACATCAGAACAACTTTCCTAGCTACTAGAACAATTACATCTATAAGCCCAATAGGCCAGATTATGGGCAAACTATTCCGTTGTCTCGGAATAGCCTTGCATTTAATAACCCCGAGCTCTCGACGCAAGGCTTGGATATCCTGAATTAGGACACTCGATGTGCCGTTGTGGACAACATGATTATTCACCTCAGTAGCAACCACAGTGGCATCAACTTCAACTAACTGAATATTGAGCTTTTGACGTTTAACAAACAGCAACCCCTCTCTAAAGCATGAAACTCTGCAGTTTCAGGCGTAACTTTTCCGTACAAACTCGTTGTGAAAGTTGCTACCATTTCTTCTTTTTCATTTCTAATTACTGCTCCGACACCATATGTTGTCTCAACCTCCTTGACTACAACATCTGTGTTAAGTTTGTAACATCCTGGAGGAGTCGGATTCCATGTCTTGGTAGCCTTTTCCTTCTTTGGAGGCTCGGTAAAAGTCTTCTTGGAATTTTGAAATCTGCCAAATACTCAGCTGCCCATTCCACTGTCTGTAGTTCTCCTTGATGTCGACGGTTGTGCAAGATATCATTTCTGTTAGACCAAACGCACCACAGGATAACACAAAAAGTTTCCATTTGTTGTTTATCCATTATCAGTTGTATTCGTCTAACGATCTCAATATCAGAGGCTCTTCTAATCTTCTTAAGCAGTGGCAAAAAAATTGATTGTTTCCATATGTCTTTAGCATTTTGACACCAAAACAGAGCATGCTCTAATGATCTTTTATGCATTGAACACCTGTCACAATAAGTATCGGATACAATCCTTCTACAAAATAATTTTTAAAAAGTTGGTAGAGTATTATTACACGCTCGCCACATGAAGATTTTAATCTTGGAAGGCAAAGCTAATGCCCAAAGCTTAGTCCAAAAGAAAGATCAAAAGAAGAAGAAGACCAGAACTTCTCTTATATCGTCAATATGTAACCGATTCTCACATCATACTCACCTTTCTTCTAAAAGTGCCACTAAATGCTATCCTCTTTATCTTTCAACCCTATAGGGATTCTCAAAATTAGATCTTTGTCAAATTCATTAAAATATTGTTCCATTTTAATATGATTCCAACATCTTCGTTCGTTGTCAACAAATTCAGCAAGCATTTTTTTTTTTTTTTGGCTCTGTGCATTTGGAAATAGGACGAAAAGTATTGGGCATAGGAATCAAAGGATTCAAAAAAGCCCTAATTTTATTTCCGTTGCCCACTTTCCAACGTATGCCTTTTGTAAGTAGTTCTCTGCCCCATATAGGAATGGCAATGGGTCAGGTTCGGGGCAGACCCGCCCCGAACCCGAAATGGCATGACCCCGTCCCGCCCCGCGACTGTTCGCGAGTCGGGTCGGGGCGGGTCACGGTCCTGCCCCGCCAAATGACCCGAAATTTATTTATTTATTTATTTTTATTAAATTGGTAATAAAATTTTAGGTGAAAAATTTAGAAGTCGAACTAGTTAGAGTTTTTAAGTTTGAACTTTAAACATAATATGTATATTTGAAGGGGAAAAAAATCAATAAACAACATAATGGTATAGTGGTTATATATTCTTATACCCTTAAATTCCATTAAGGTTCAATTCTTCTAGACCTCATTAAATTTATTTTTAGTTTCTCATTCCCCCTTTAAAAAAAAAAAAAAAAATCTCGGGTCATGGGGCGGGGTGGGTCCGCGCCGAACCCGCCCCGCAAACCCGACGGGGCGGGTCGTTTCGGGTCCTCCAGGTTTCGGGTCGTTCGGGTTTTTTTGCCATCCCTAGCCCCATAATAGACTTCTCCAAGCATAACAGCAACCCTATTTCAGTTTGGTATTTAGAAAATCTTCCATTTGAAAGTACTTTGCCTTTAAAGTTCTAAAAACAAGGGATTGCTGGTTAACCACTAATCTCCATACCTGTTTGGCTAAAAGGGCTTGGTTGAATAAATGAAGGTCCTTAAAGCCTAATCCATCCTTAGCTTTAGGCATACATAATATCTCCCAACTGGCCCAACTAATCCTTCTTCTTCCTTCTTTTGATCTCCCCCAAAATTTAGAGAACATACCATCCAGTTCTTTATAGAGCATGTTCGGGATTTGAAACATACTCATAGTGTATGTAGGAATCGCCTGCGCTACTGCTTTAATCAAGACCTCTTTTCCCCCTATCGAAAATTTGTTACTCTTCTACCCCCTCATTTTATTCCAGACCTTCTCCTTTATTTGCTCAAAAACTCTCCGAAATTTGTTCTTGATTGAATACTGTGATTATATGTCTTCTACTTGTGGTGTTTTTTGACCTTAGCCATGGCGAGTAAATGGAGTAGGTATAATGTATGTTTCGAGTGCGAGACACAAGGTAGGGTCTGTGAGTCTAATTTTTAATAGTAACCTTGATCGAGCAAATATAAACACCGTATTGTTTGCTAGCAGGTTGATTGAGTATCAAAGTGAAGATTTGTTGGATTTTTTGATATTTAATAAACCAGGGTGATGATATAAAAACCATTGTGGGATTATTTTGACAACAAATCGAATAAGTCGACTCAATGACAACCCTCTTGGAGAGGTCCAATTGTAGTGGCCCATTATTAGACATAGCTAAAAGTGATTGATTGATTTATATATATATATATATATATATATATATATATATATATATATATATACACACACACACACTCCTTACCTTAGTCTATTGTTTGGCTTGGGGTTTGAATGTATGCAATTGAGGGGGAATTTGGAGGCAACCATTTTTGGTGCGGTAGAGAACTTCAACCATTGTTTTTTCTTCATTATTTTCTCCCTTTGTGATATTGTTATTCTCCCCCTTAATCAACGTGAGGATTAAAGCAATATTAAAACAATCAAGGTGAGGTGGTTATGTATATCAACGGATCCAACATTTTCAACAACTACTTTTAACTTTACGAGAGAAGCCAAATATTGACACCAGAAATAGGGAATCAGCAAGGAAACTGAACTCCAAAAAAGGTTCCAACTTTTATGGGATAAAATCTCATGTCAAATAAAGATGAAAATATATATCAACTTATAAATGACTTGATTACTCATCTTAAAAATAATGACATTGAAAGATAGAACTCAAGTCTTAATATGATATTAGAACTCTTTAAATTTCGACAAACGATTCGATTTGATTAAGACTTCAAAATGAGCACATGAATTTTAAGATTGATATGTTCAAAGGAGCACCTAGGAGAATCATCTCCATTATGGATGCATCCGTCGAGATCGCAAGACAAGTGGAATAATCAGAATTGACATGATTGTTTTCTAGTTTGTTTTGCTATATGTATGTACAAACAAGTTTACAAAAAAATAGGCGATAAGAATTTATTAACTTACTCATCACATCACTTAGAAAATTAACAATCATTAAATGACAACATCACTTTTTGTACATTTTATTGCTACAAATATCAATTTTCTCTCTGTTTGTTAAAATTTGTATGTTTAAAAATATGTTTTTTTATATTTTTGAAATAGAATATGTGTTTGAAAAGTGGAGAGAAAAAATGTGAATGGTTTAAAAGTGATTTGAGGAATTGTATTCTTTAAAAACATAAAAAAAAACATATTTTGCCAAAAAGGGGCTTTCTTGTTTCTATAATGTATCACGCATACCTATGGCTTGGCCCCACAATCACTTGGCCGATAAGGTTGTTGAGTCTTCCTTACCTAATCATTCTTGTCATCATTTATTAAAAAAGATGTCTCGTGGATTTTTAACTACTGTCTTAAAGCTTTTGGCAGTTGATTCACGGGACTAAAATGGTCTCCCAAAAAGAAGAGTAATTTATCTATTACCCCTTATTTCATGGAAAATTCGCAATTAAAAAGTAGGAAGTAATTTTAAATTTACATATAAAATTATTTAATTAGGAGACTGTGTAATTAATAATGAATTTTTAAGAATTGGGACTCAAGCAGAGGCTTTGTCAATTATTACGTATATCACTTTCAAGCATCCGTTAAGGCCAAAGAAATTACCAGTAATTAACTAACTATGAATAATAAGCGTTAACCTAATCACCAAACACCAACAAACAAACATAGTTGTTGAATAAAAAAAAAAATTAATTAATTATTGGAAACCCTAGGATATATTATACAATATTATTTAAGTTATTCATGCTTAGATAAATAATCGAATAATTCTAGATGGACATTCATCTTGAACATTTTAAAGTGATATTATGATGTGTCACTTTTTCATTATGTGGTGATTCATTTGGTGATGACTTCATTATTCAATGCACATCTTCATCATTCAATGAAAAATTAACACAAGACAATGTCACTTTAGAATGTCCTAAATGAATGTTCATCTAGAATTATTGTAAATGAACATTTACAATGCACATCTTAAAGTGATATTATGATTTGTCACTTTTTCATTATGTGGTGATTCATTTGATGATGACTTCATTATTCAATGCACATCTTCATCATTCAATGAAAAATTAACACAAGACAATGTCAATTTAGAATGTCCAAAATGAATGTTCATCTAGAATTATTGTAAATGATCTAATGAGTATTGATGTTCATTTTTTATAAGCTCGATTGACATGACATTAACTAATATTTGCCCCCGTGCGATGCACACGACATATAAATAATTAAAAAGTATATATAACATAATTACAAATGTGTATTATGTTATATATGTTTTTTAATACTATTTTATTTTACTAATAAATTCTCTAATAATTACGTTTTCTTCAATACTGATCAATTATTATAGCTTTTGTAAAATTTCATACATTTTTAATTACGTTATTTTCAATACTATTTTATTATTAGCATAATATGTATTTAATTAAAACAATATATACACATATTTAATTACATTATTTTTTAATTACATAATTAAATTACATTTTTTTAAATATTTTTTTATTATTACGGCATTATTATTATTAATTAAAACAACATACATTTTTAATTATGTTACTTTGTAATACTATTTTTAAAATTTAAAATTTTAATTATATTCTTTTCATAACATAATTAAGTTATATTCTTTTCAATAGTGTTTTAATTATTATAATAACTTTTTTAAAACAATACTTTTTTTACTTATGTTATTATTATTAATCCATCGTTTAAAATTGTACGTGGTTGCATTCTTTTATAAATATAATTTTATATTCAATCTCTACATCATAATTCTAAATTATAAACATATATTGAAAATACCAACTAATTAATAGCTGAATATATAATATTACTAATAATGAGATAAAATCATTTTCAAAGTGACTGTTTATATTCTCTAGATAAAAGCAGATTTAGCAGATAAATTATGATGTCTTAAAACTAAAATTAAAATTATCATCTATCAATGAATTGATATGTGAAGTTATTAGTAATTAGAATAAGATGAATACATCGTCAGATCATTTCTCATATCATCTATATTTTCAAATATTTACACTAATCACGAACTTTTCTCTACAGTTGCAACAACATATTTGGTAGGATAATAAATAAATTTAATAAAACTCATTAATTAACTTTTATCCATAGACCTCTATTTTTGGTAAAAACAGTCCAATTAACCGGGTGTTCTGAACTAAATTTTTGATGGATTTTAAAAGATTATTATAGATTCTAATGATTTTCGTGAATTTGTATAGATTTTAACAAAATTAATAAGAATCACAATAGAAATGGTGAAATTTTAAAAAAATAAAAATGATTGAGAAACTACTTTTAGAGTACACCCACATTTACACATTAGTTTACACACGAGTTATGTGTCAAGATCACGTGGAGTGGATTTAATAATAATCGATACATGTGACCTCCATAAAATTTCGACGCATCACCCGAATGTAAATCAAGGTATAAAGATGAGTATATAAGTAACATAGTTCTCTTCTAGTGCCCTTCAAGGTACAAGGGCACCCATGGCACCAGATTATTTTTCAAATTTTTTAAAATCTTTCTATTAATGAAATCCTTGTAAATCCACTATTTATTGATGATACTTAAATTTTAAAGGAATCTCATTTGAGGACACCTAAATTTTAATGGAATTCATTTAATTAAAATCTCAATTGAGACATTTGAATTTAGAAAGACTTAAAATTTATTAAAATCTCAGATGAGAAGTTTCTCGCTATGCTCCCTAAACATTCACAAATAAAGCACATGGATCTTGATCAATTCTCTTTAATATTTAGGCTTCAACCTTTTATTTTTGAAACATTTTGGCCTCCACTAATGATAACCGTCAATTCATTATTCAAATGTTCATTTACTTATTACAAGTAATGTCTATTAGAGGGTTTTTCTTTTTCTTTTTCAATCCATCTTTGTTCTCAAAAAATAAATATGATGTGCTAAGCTCGTGATAGAAACACATGACATTTTTGGAGGTCAACAATTTGATAGCGATGGGGAAAGTGAATGTTCGAAGGAAATCTTGATAGCTAGGATCCAGTACAGATGAACATTCATTAATAATGAAAGTTGGCAGACTTAAAAGCTAGAAAAAATAATTAGGAATCTTAAATGAATTGTATTAAAAGTTCGAGGACCACATTGCTAAATTTCTAACAGATAAACTCGCATTTAATCCAAATAATCTTTAAATAGCCTCTTATCCGTCTCAAAATTCCACTCTATATTGCCACTCTGTTTTCCTTTGACTCGACCCAACAAAATCAAGAAAAAGAAAATCAAAGAGAAATGTCTGCCGAAGAAGTATTCATTGGTTCCATCGATCAAGGAACAACCAGCACAAGATTCATCATCTACGACCGTTCTGCTTCTTCCATTGGATCCCACCAAGTTGAATTCACCCAGTTCTACCCACAATCAGGGTAATCTTTTTACATACATATACATAACTATGTAAAGATTGATTTTGATTTTTTTTTGGGTTCTGCGTCAAGCTCGGATAACCCGCCTGTGTTATACAAGACAAGATTTACAAAAGATTTCATTGTTAAAATTGTGCACCTATCACATATTTTGATAAAAAAAAAAAAAAATGAGATCGATAAAAGTTTGGGGTGTGAAGACTAGGCTTATGTGAATGCATGGGGCCTTTAGGGGGGATGGTTTACATATGCTTTGACTATTTGGCAGATGGGTGGAACATGATCCAATGGAGATTCTAGAGAGTGTGAGAGTGTGCATAGCAAAGGCTTTTGATAAAGCCACCGCTGCTGGACACAACGTTGACAATGGATTAAAAGCTATTGGTTTGACCAATCAGAGAGAGACAACTGTTGTTTGGAGCAAATCTACTGGTCTCCCTCTCTACAATGCCATTGTTTGGATGGATGTCCGTACCAGTTCAATTTGCAGGTGAATTCATCTTCATTTTATATTTTTATTTGAGAATTGGCATTATTTTTTGAAATCAGTGTTATGTTCCCCATAATTTCTTTTTATCTGGTTTATGATCAATATCTGTTTGTTAAATAGACTATATCTGAATTGGATTGTGATTCCATTGGAATTCTGATCATTGTAGCTCTTAAGAAGCCTATAAATAAGATTGGATTTTATTTACTAGTATTTAATCAAATTTATCAAATTAATCATTGTTGATTTTTTACTTGTTTTGCATTATGTTGTTGTTTATTTTATTCTTTTTAGAAAATTGGAGAAGGAGTTACCGGGGGGAAGAACTCATTTCGTTGAGACGTGTGGTTTGCCCATTAGCACTTATTTCAGTGCATTGAAGCTGTTGTGGTTGTTGGAAAATGTGGATGCTGTAAAGGAAGCCGTGAAGAAGGGAGATGCCTTGTTTGGAACTGTAGATACCTGGTTGATTTGGAACTTGACAGGAGGGACAGATAACGGTTTACATGTCACCGACATGTCAAATGCTTCAAGAACTATGTTGATGAACCTTAAGACACTAGATTGGGATAAACCCACCCTGGATACATTGGGAATTCCTGCTCAGGTTCTGCCAAAAATTGTTAGTAATGCTGAGGTAATTGGTAACATTGGCAAGGGATGGCCAGTTACTGGGATCCCCATATCTGGATGTTTGGGTGATCAACACGCAGCAATGGTGGGACAGGCTTGCCTAAAAGGCGAGGCTAAAAGTACCTACGGTACAGGGGCGTTTATACTTCTCAATACAGGTGAGGAGGTAATTAAGTCAACTCATGGGCTATTGAGCACTTTGGCATATAAGCTTGGGCCGAAAGCTCCCACCAACTATGCTATAGAGGGTTCCATTGCCATTGCCGGAGCAGCAGTTCAGTGGCTGAGGGACAGCCTTGGCATAATTAAGAGTGCAAGTGAGATTGAAGAGCTGGCCCTGCAGGTTGATTCGACAGGAGGAGTTTATTTTGTTCCAGCTTTTAATGGATTGTTTGCCCCATGGTGGCGTGATGATGCTCGAGGAATTTGTATTGGGATCACAAGGTTTACAAACAAATCTCATATTGCTCGGGCCGTTCTTGAAAGCATGTGCTTTCAGGTGAAAGATGTCTTGGATTCCATGCACAAGGATGCCGGGGAAAAAGGTGAAGCTAAGAATGCTGAGGGGGAATTTGTACTTAGAGTGGATGGTGGCGCAACGGTTAACAACCTTCTGATGCAAATTCAGGTTTTGTTTCTGCATTTTTTGTTATAAAACAAAATTGGGTTACTCAACATTCTTTTCAGTGGATGTTTTAATTGGGACAGTTGTGTTCAAACCGTTCATCATCGCAGCCAAATCTTCTTGATGATTGTAGTTGATGTGTGACAATAATTCATATCATTTTAACTCTGCTTCAATTTCGTTGTTTCTTTATTTCACACGTCAACCTCTACTCAACTCATTAAAGGGCTTGTTGGTGTGCTATATGAATCATCTCATTTAACTCTATTCAATCCGGAGTATTCTCCAAACTTAAACTATTGAGGTGGATGACTTAGACTGGAACACGAAATCCAAAGATCTGCGTCCGTACGAAACTAACAAAATTTCATAATGTGCCAGACTAACACAAGCCTCTCTTTCTATCCGTGGTTGGGATCTGCTACGTTAAAACAATAACGTGAAGCAAAACGGGCATTGATTATTTTTAGATATTGAAATTGCAACCTTATAGGGATATTGGAAATGATCTTTAGCATTATACTTCATTCATTACCTCTTTCTTCAAATTGATTACAACACACTTTTTTCCTACATTTAATGGAGGTTAGTTCATCGATGAAGTTCATGAGTGAATTTCATGCTTATTCAATTTTTCCAATATCATGCTGTGCTTGTGATACCGCGAGCTTTTTTAAGTTTTAACCCATCTTTTTCGGTGAAATTATTAGCTCGGTCCTGGGGTTGGAGAAGTGTAGGGAGGATCTTGGGGTAAGGGTGCTTTGATCTTAAGGATCTCTCTAGCCTTGGCTGTAGAAACTCTGTAGCCTCCCAGGATAGTATTTTTTTTTCCCTCCCATTTCATTCATTTTTACGGGCTTGAATCAACATGCAGACCTTTGAACATGTCTTGTCTCCTAGAATTATCCACAGTTCCAGACAGGAGCAGTATTAACTGTTTATATCTTGACAATTCTGCTTGATTATTAGGAGACAGAGAGCCCGTTTGGTAACGGGAAAATTTTCACCTCAACTTTTCAAATTCAATCCCAACCATTCATTTTTAATCAAGTCCACAATTTTTTTACTTTGCAAATATATTTAAACCACACATACATCAAAAAACAAAAAAAAAAAATCACAAAAACCAAAACTTTTCACTTTACCAAACAGGCTCTGAAAATCATTGCTCTTAATCATAATATCCACTATCAAAATATTTTATTCTATTTCTCCATGTTATGGTCTTTACTTATATGGCCTTAATTCTTGTGTCTCATTTTGAATTCATTTTGCTTCCTTACATAATCGAAAAGTTTATATGTATTTTATATTATTTCACTTTTGAGAACCATTTTACACTAATCCACTGTGGTTCAGGTGCTGTTCTGAGTTCTGGATATGTTTTTGCCTTTTCTGTTTCTAGTTTTGTGGACTCCTTATCCTCTCATAATAACATATTTATATATCTCGTATCGAAATTATGAATGACAAAGGATCTCGGGTGCTCAATGTTTTTGTTTCTTGGTTTTTTTTTTTTTTTTTTCCACGAAAAAATGATTCTTTTAACAATTGGATAATGAATTTATTATAAATTTCCTATTGGAGTCGCGTACTTGTGTGAAATCGGGATTTTCTTGATTTGCAGGCAGACATTTTAGGTACCCCGGTAATAAGACCAGCAGATATAGAGACAACAGCCCTTGGAGCTGCCTATGCTGCTGGATTAGCAGTCGGCATTTGGACAGAAAATGAGATATTTTCTTCGGGCGAAAAGTTGAAAAAAGCGAAAACTTTTCATCCCGTTCTAGCCGAAGAACTCAGGAAGAAGAAAGTGGCGTCGTGGTGCAAAGCCGTCGAAAGAACTTTTGACCTGGCTGATCTTTCTCTGTAACTTTTCATTCTCTCAAGAATTGCAAGTTCACTATTTCCCTCCCTTTTTTCTTGTTACTTTGGTATATTGAATAAATTGAACTTATTCTTACAAGACAGGCTAAAAGGAAAAAGAATGCTATTTGTAGAACAGCGTGAATGACAAATAACTTCCTTGTATGTTTTCTAGTACATGTGCTTTTCTGATGCTTTAGGTTCTGTTGGGTAATGGAAAACATTGCACAATGCTAATGGTACATAATTACATATTCTAGATAAATTTGGAGTAGGTGTCCACCATTATATTAGAAATGGTACAGTGGGACGGATTTAAAATTAAACAAATTGCTGGTGCCTCAAGGATCGAGGACTGTATTAGTTGTAAGAGATGTGAATTTGCTTATCCAATGGATCACTTGAGTGTTCGAGTTTATTTATTGCATGGAACAACTCGCAATACGTGTCTCGCTTATTCATACGTTCCAACTTTATTTATTTATTTTGTTTCTTTTGTGTGATTTAATAATAATTTGTATCGAGCAATCCAATATCCAATCTTTTTGGTCTGGGCTCTTAAAAAGTTTGACTACTTAAGATGAAATTTGAAATCTTAATATGATCATAGCTCAGACATGCACTTTGATCTTCAAACGAGTAATAAATTTATTAAAAGAATTTAGTTAGTTATTATGTACACACAATTTAAATAGGGTAATTAGTGCAAAACGTCCCTACCTTTGGACCCTCTTTCTAATTTCATTCATATTTTTGATTTTTTGATAATTTCATCATTACCTTCACACTTTCTTGCTGAATTGGTCCCTACCTTCCAAAAATCTATTATTTGACGCAAAAAAGTCTTTGTATATTCTTTAATTGGGTAATTGGCGCAATTGGTCCCTACCTTTCACACTTCTTGTGGAATTCATCCAAACGTTTGTTTTTTTTTTTTACAAATTCATCATTACCTCCACATTTTCTTGCTAAAAACGTCCTTACCGTCTAATTTCATCCAAAAATTCGTTAGTTGACCCAAAAATCACCTATTGACTATTTTTTTTTTTATAATCTTATTGACTATTTTAATGAAGGGCAAACAAGTCATTTCTTATTATTTAATTTAAAATAATGAAAAAAAAAGAATAAAATAAAAACAAAAAAAATATTTTTTACTGTTCATCTTTTTCCCAAGCCAATTTCCACTCGATCAGTTCAATTAAATCCTCTTTATTTTTTATTTTCCCAATTGCTGTAATTGCCCCCGGGGTATCTTTTTGGTGTTAAGGCAGGAAATGATTCAGATTGATATGGTAGAAAAGGGTTAATAGCACAAAACGTTCCAACGTTTGACATGTATTGTGTAAAACGTCCCAATATTTTGATTTTTGACGCTAAACATTCCAACCTTTACAATTTTTGGTAGAAGACATCCTTTCTGTCAATTTTAACCCCATTTCACCGTTAACTTCAAATTGAACAGTAAATGTCAAGGGCATTTTCGTCCAAAAAAAAGCAGCCCATTCATACTTGGGTAATTGGCACAAAACGTCCCTACGTTTGACACTTATTATGGAAAAACGTCTCTACGTTTATTTTTTTGGCGAATAACGTCCCTACCTTTATTTTTTTGGCGAATAACGTCCCTACCTTTAAATTTTCTTGTTCATTAGTCCCCAAATTTTACTTTTCTTTCAATTTAGTCATTCCGTATTTTATTTAAAGGTAATTGTCTTCAAACGTGTATAACTTTTGATCTACAACTCCGAATTGCACTCCGTTTTTTGCGTTGAACTCCAAATTCAACCATCTTTCTTATGATGTATCATGTGCTCATTTATTAAACATTTCGTTTTGACTTTTGTATAGTAGATACTTATTTTGTTAGTGCATAATTGATTGACGTAAATTGATTTCTGTAAATTTTATTGAAACAGTGAAATTTTAATTTTAGTGTGTGTTCGGCGGCCAGCGGAATTTATAAATTGGATTTATTTGACTTTGTAATCTTTTTAAGGTAAAATATTTGGTTAAAAATTGGTATGTTTAGCCCCTGTTTGAGCCATGTTATAATCTCTAATAACTTTCTGAACAACACACATTCTCTCTCTTCAAATCACTTTTTAAAAATTGGAGAAAGAGAGAGAATGTGTGTTGTTCAGAAAGTTATTAGAGATTATAACATGTCTCAAACAGGGGCTAAACATACCAATTTTTAACCAAATATTTTACCTCAAAAAGATTACAAAGTCAAATAAATCCAATTTATAAATTTCGCTGGCCGCCGAACACACACTAAAATTAAAATTTCACTGTTTCAATAAAATTTACAGAAATCAATTTACGTCAATCAATTATGCCCTAACAAAATAAGTATCTACTATACAAAAGTCAAAACGAAATGTTTAATAAATGAGCACATGATACATCATAAGAAAGATGGTTGAATTTGGAGTTCAACGCAAAAAACGGAGTGCAATTCGGAGTTGTAGATCAAAAGTTATACACGTTTGAAGACAATTACCTTTAAATAAAATACGGAATGACTAAATTGAAAGAAAAGTAAAATTTGGGGACTAATGAACAAGAAAATTTAAAGGTAGGGACGTTATTCGCCAAAAAAATAAAGGTAGGGACGTTATTCGCCAAAAAAATAAACGTAGGGACGTTTTGTGCCAATTACCCAAGTATGAATGGGCTGTTTTTTTTGGACGAAAATGCCCTTGACATTTACTGTTCAATTTGAAGTTAACGGTGAAATGGGGTTAAAATTGACAGAAATGATGTCTTCTACCAAAAATTGTAAATGTTGGGATGTTTAGCGTCAAAAATCAAAACGTTGAGACGTTTTGCAAAATACATGTCAAACGTTGGGACGTTTTGTGCTATTAACCCGGTAGAAAACAACCATTTTTGTGCATTTAATATATTGGTGGAGATGGTGAAAATTTAGGGTTTCACATGTTTAGGTCTGAAATTGACGCAAAGAAAATGACAGGCTCGAGGGAGGCGATTAGGGTTCCATCTATGATCTACATCCGGATGCCTCGAGCGCAGTTACAGTAATTGGAAAAAAAAATAAAGAGAGTAATTGAACTAAACGAGTGGGAATGGGGTTGTGAATAAGATGAACAATAACAATTTTTTTTGTTTATTTTTATTTTGTTCTTTCTTTTACATCATTTTAAATTAAATAATAAGAAATGACTTGTTTGCCCTTCATTAAAATAGTCAATAAGATTATAAAAAAAAAAAAAGTCAATAGGTGATTTTTGGGTCAACTAACGAATTTTTGGATTAAATTAGACGGTAAGGACGTATTTAGCAAGAAAATGTGAAGGTAATGGTGAATTTGTCAAAAAACAAACGTTGGGATGAATTTCACAAGAAGTGTGAAAGGTAGGGACCAATTGCGCCAATTACCAAATTAAAGAATATACAAAGACTTTTTTTTTTCTTTCATAAAAAATGGTCAATAGATGATTTAACAGTCAACTAACAAATTTTTGGACGACAGAGATCAATTCAACAAGAAAGTGCGAAGGTGATGATGGAATTGCCAAAAAAATCAAAGATAAGAGTGAATTTAGTAAGAGAATTCAAAGGTAGAGATTTTTTGCGCCAATTACCCATTTAAATATTAACAAATACAAAATTGCCAATGAAATTTCACATATGCAAATATAGAAACTAAATCACGAGGTTAAATATAAACATTTGATTTTGATTCAAGTAAAATTTAGCTACAAAATATTATACATTAGTTCATTAAAATATAATAAAACATTATACCTTCAAAATTTATTATTGATCAACAGTACATCATATGTTTGTTAAAAGATTTTTCTTTATAAACAAGAAAATATGATATTTTCGAGATAAAATATGTAATTGAAAAATATTTTGAAAAATGTATATGATTAAAAACTAAAAAGTGGTTTGAGGAAATGTATTGCTTATAAACAAGAGTTTTCCAAACGTCTAACGATGACTAGAATCTTAGGGGTTTGGATCCGATTGACAAACATATTTTTAAACAACACAATTCCTCAAATCACTTTTTAATGATACACATTTTCTCTATTCATTTTCAACCACATATCTTACCTAAAAAATATAAAAAATATGTTTTTAAATACAAAACTTTTTCAAACAGTATTAACCTCCTCCTATGAAGTTGCACGTTAAGAAATTATTACTTTCGTGTATAAAAAGTCAAAAAGTCCTCCAAACAATCATAACTAATTAATTAATTAATTAGCTTAGAGATTAACCATCATAAATTCCATGTTCACACAGCAAAAAGCCATCCAGTGTCTTGAATTTAATTGATTATTATCTACTCGGTTTCTCTAATTAATTATGTAACATAGGAACATATATACTTGAGTAGTGTGTGTCGTTATTAGATAATATTCCCTTTGTCAAACTAAGGTTGTCATTCTATTCCACCATATAATAAAATTGTTCCCCTAGCCATATTCTATGCTCTTCTAAGGAGTTTCAATGGCAATGGGACGGAGCAAGACTGAGATGGCCCACGAGATATATGGAAGTTGGGAATTAATTTTTTTTTTCCTTCATTTATTATTAGAAATTAAGAATCGGGACGTTGACCATCTTCTCCGTCCATGACTAACTAGGAATTCCCATTCCATCCAAGAGAGCGGAATTAATGAGACATTTTATTTTTATATCTTAGGTCTCAAAGGCATTATATGTCAATTAGGAGCAACTTTTTTGACAATGTAAAAGTTTGGAGTATTAGGAAGTGGCATGTGATGTAAAATAAAAAGCCATAGTGTATTATTTCATTCTATTTATATTTATATGATAACATGATCTTCCTTTGCTAAATTTGGGTAGAAGCATGTGTTGTTGGCATCTTCCAAATATAGATGGAAAAGGGTTATGTTCCCTTTGCCGCTTTAAAGGAAATGTCTCGTGGAAAATTTGAAAAAATATCATCGAGTACATCAGGTTCGACCTTGGAGCAAGGCCACTAATGCAATCGCCTTGGACCTCTAAAGATTTTTTTTTTTTTTTGGCCAAAACTCTCCCTATCCAAGAGCCCACGCTCATCTTAATCTTATCCTACTCTCAAAGGCAAAGCTGAAGGCGACTGTGTCATTGTGGTTGATTCAACCGTTTCAAAGATGTTGTCTGAGTGTTTTCTGTTTATTTTGATTCATATTTATTTTATTTATGATTAGTTTAGTGTTTTTTGTTATTTGAATCAACTGTTGGTGGTTGATTCAACAATCAACTTGAATCAATAATATTCAACTAAAAACCTAAATAGTTAATCAATGATTCTCCCAATTAATTGGTAGTCAACTAGTCATAATAAAGGAAAATATGAATCAAAATAACTAGTCACAATAATGGTTGATTGTTTTCTGTTGCAGATTCAATGAAATAAAATGCACTATGGCTTTGACAAGTAATTTTTTTCTCACTGTAACTTAACAGAGCCCATCTTTGGTTATAGCTTTTCACTTTGAGATAAATTAGGCATGTTGTCTCATGTTACATTATATATGACGACTCCAATTTATGTTTGGTGATTTGTGTTGCATTCGCAGTAAAACAATCTTTTTCTTTTTCTTTTTTTGAAATAACAAATCAATATTTTTGAATTAAGTTTTTTACTTCCAGTAAACTCTTTGGCATATGAATTTGAAACTATTAATTTTACATGCACTTCAAATATGGAGAGCATCTGCCCCCATTAATGTTATAAAAAATAACTTACTTCGAGAGTTGGAGACGAAATAATCATTTGTCAAATGAATAATCACGAATCAATCTCATTAAAACATTCACTTGAAATCTTGGAAATGAATATAAGAATACCGAATAATAGAATAAAACGATGGCTTAAACACGTAACAACACGTTGTCTTAAAAGTACATTTGTCCCATCTCGATCGAGATATTATATGGTTTAATATCAAATACTTTAATGGATTAATCAAGCCTACAAATTATGTATTTATTAAACAAAAATAATACATGGAAGAGGAACAAATAACAATGATAAAATAAGTATATTTGGTGGAAATGATATCTCTTATTAAATGGATGTTTTCTCTTGTTTTCCATATTATAAAATGATCAATATAACATCCTATATGTAATAGTTGATCCACCTTTTATGGAAGTACACATCACCTGCCAACAAATCGATTTAGGCACCAAAATGTGCCTCTTCGAAAACCACCTTACAATCGCATGGCATAGCAGAAAACCATTCTGCTTTAATTTCCGTCTTCCGTGTGATCTCATTAAGCCAAGGCTATGCGATCGCATGGCTTTCTATGTTCCGATTTTTCTAATTCTTTTGTCTTCCTTTAAACACCTATTTGTATTGATTTAATTTTGTACTTCATCCATGATCTTTAAATATTTGAACAACCATTTGAAAACACAATTTTCCAACAATTAAAACTGAGCATGCCATCGCAATTACAATCAGGGAGTAACTTTACGAGCTTAGAATTCAATCATGAATTCGTAATAGCTTTTGTTCTTATTCTCCTACCATTTTACCCGTTTGCAATCCAATTATTTCCATTTACGGCTTTTCTCTTCTAATGTTTAGATAACTGTACAAAGTGTGACTTTTGCTAAGGAACGTAGAACAAGCAAAATAAGGCGACAGCCAATAAGTGGACGAATTTTTCTCTGCAAGTATTTTATTAATTATCTCTGCGACGGAAAACATAAAGCCTTCTTTTAAATAAATACATATTATTTATTAAATATTTAAGTATTGCTACGTTTACGAAACAAAATTATCAAAATAATTAGTAGTCTTGGCCATCTATTCTCAGGGGTGGCACTCGAGTATATATATATTTCACTCAAAATATTTTCTCTTAATTTAAATTGATTGATCATGCTCACTCACTTCATATGACTCGTTTCATGCTGTCACTATCATATCGACCTTGTCAATCAATATAGAAATTCAACGATGATAGAATTGTGAGTTATGCTAAACAGATAGTGACCTATAGCTAGCAGGGGCCACTATGATACCGACTTATCGAAAATTAAATTATATAGATCGAAGTCATCTTTCCATCTTTCACAAAAATACAATATGATTTAGATCTCTCTTTTCCATATAGAAGAAGATAGAATTATTGTATCCAACAAGTTTCCATAGATTCATGGGTGAAATTGAAGGAGAAAAACAAAGAAGGGTCCACCCCCAACAAGTCACAGAAATTTTGGAAACAAAAGCAAAAGAATCTGACCAAAGTAACTGAAAGAAGCAAGGCAAAGCAAACAAAAGTATACATACAAATGGATCCACTAACAAACAAAACCCTAAAATTGTAACTGAAACAATGCTAATGCGAACCCTTTTCGATGTCAAACTTCATTTCCTCCACGCAAACTAAGGGAAAAAGTATCTGTAACAATCCGGTAAGTTAGGTGGGGTCCACATTTTTATTTACTCGTGTGGTTCAAACTAATGTTCGGTTTTAACTAACCGTGCGTTCTCTTAGTCAATAATTACAATTTACAAACAAATTTATAAATAACACGTTTTTTCAAATAATTTTTTAATCACACATATTTTTTTCTTCAATTTTTAACCACACATCTTACCTAGAAAATAACAAAAAAAAAATCTGACCATAAACTGCGGAAAGGTGCGTAAATTTATAAAGTATTAATAAAAGTTGTAATCGGAAAGGAGAGTTGGACATTAAAATTTCGTGTGACGATGTAATGACTATAGAGGGGTAAACTAACAAATATTGAATTTTAATTTAAAATGAACAAAGAGATATGGAAGTAAGACGAAAAATTTATAGTGATTGTTTGAGATCATTGTAAATAGATTATTTGAGATGATATATTTTTTAATAGTAATTTTTTGAAGAATTAAAAATTAAGAACCTATTTGGTAAAATGATTTTTTTCTCCTTAATTTTTCAAACTTAATTTCAATCATTAATTCTTAGTCAAGTCTACAGTTTTTGTCTTTTCAAACATTTTTAAACCACATATTCATTAAATAAAAAAATTACAAAAACTTCTAAAAATCACATTACCGAACATGGTCTAAGTAAGAAAATGTATTAAAAAATGTATGGTTGTAAGCAATTTTATAACCCGGCCAGGCATGGTCAACCCGAAAACACGACTGTTGCATGTTTTATTTACAGTAAGTGTACGATATCGAACAAGTAATAAAATGAAATTGAGTCTGAATGTCGTTCCTACAGAGATTGAGTAAATTTATTTTCTTAAATTATTAACCTTAACCGAAACAAGTAAAAAAAAAGTGTTTTATAGGATCACTTATATGATTAGACTAAATTGTCAAATAAATCTAAAATTATTGAAATAAAACAAACTAAATGGGAATGCAAGATTTGTTTAACAAATATATGTGAACGAAGTGTTAGGATCTAGAATCCATCTTAGTATCGATATTTCACACTATGGTTTGAATAATCCATGACAAGGTGTATTATTGAAGATCAATATTCCTATAATGCCTAAAACTCTCTTTCGAACAAGAATTAAGCATTTTCCAATTACGACCAACCTATATTTCTATGATGAATGCAAATAATTAGAAAAGTATTAAACAATCATGAACATGAAAATATCACATAGGGCATAGTGGTATATTTCTATCCCTATCGAACCTTATGACAATTGATTCAAGTCTAGCAAAATTCTACTCTTTCGAACATAGAAATATACCACGAACATAGAAATATACCACAAACATCATATAATTCATACATCAAAATTATAGATGAAACTAAGTACGAATTAATTACTCAAAATATCAATTGTCATAAAATTAAACAAACCAAAGCATAAGACTTCATCATAATCCCAACACTATAGAAATTTAGCCTAGATACATTGTTAATATCAAATCACACATATAAAGAAACTCCATCACCTAAAATATGAAAAAAATCAAGATTTTGATGAAGAATCTTCAACGAATTCCTTGCTCCAAACTTGTATATGTTATTGAATGTATTAGGTCAAGAGAGATCCTAAAAATCGTGCAACATGTTTTATTTATATGTATCCACCCGACCTAGGCGAAAAAAGGCTGAACTTTATCAGAATTCGCGTAAAAAGCCCACTATGACTAAGTCAGGATTATCGTGTGACCGCATGGTAGAAATTATTGTGGGCGCAGAAACATGCCTTTCAGTCGTCAAAAATTCCGGTCGTGCGATCGCACGCTGTATCAACAGTGCGGCCGCACGGTTGTAACGTTAGGTAGCAATTTTCATCTTCTAATTTCTACAACTTAGTCTTCATATTTTTATTTCACCTCAAGTCCCCCAACTTCTGATTGAAGCAATTTGGTCCTTACACTTCTGAAACTCTTCAATTTCATCTTTTCTTCTTTTGATTCTTCAATTCCTCATTTGTTCTTTGAATTTCTGTCAATTGATCTCTTTCTTTATCCATGTTTTGCATCCAGTACTTTTACTTTGCTCACTTTAGGTCCAATTTCCTTCCTTTTTGCTCATTATTTTCTCCAATTGCTTCATTTTCTCGATTTCGAGATAAAACTTAAATATATACAAATGACAGATAAATTATTAGCATTTACTCTCAAACAATTATATAAAATCCTAATTTAAGCATATAAATAAGTGCATAAAGGAAGGAAATTGGAAACTTAAGAGCATCTACCATAGATGTGTTAAAGTGTGTGTTAGTGTCATATGTTAACTAATAGTCATTTTTATGTCCATGTTGGATATGTTTGCATGTTTGTTAAATAAATCTTTTTAGATGTATTATAAACTTATTTTTTAAAGTTAACAAACCTTTTAACATGTAATAGACAATCTATATTGAAAATAGGAGAGAGAAATATTAAATAGTAATTAATTGGTTAATTTAAATATTGATGAGTAAATTTAATATATCCAATGTGACACTCATACGTACAATCATTAAAGGTAATATATAGATGTAGCACTTAACATCTATTGTATTATCTATGTAACAGTGTTTAACTAATAAAAGTTAACACATCCATTGTGGATGCTCTAAGTACTTAGACATTAAAATAATGAGATAAATGAATAAAAATATATTAAACAAACCACTATTCCAAAGAAATTGAGAGTGATTTTAAATAATTTTTGTTTCTATTTATAAAAAATGGAAATAAATTAAAAAATATACATTCAGAAAACTGTTGCAACAAAAATTACATTAACTATTTAATTTTAAAAATAAAAAATAAAAAATAAAAAATTAATAAACGTAAACCTAGGCAAATATAATAGGAATCGAATGTACAGCATAAACATCATGTCATAGAATCCAAATGCAATAGACATACATGAATTCAGAATTAGGTCAAAAATTAAATGTCTAAGTAAATAGGGTACAAATCTATACTATATATGAAGGGAGAATAGTGGATTATTGTGAATGTAAAATGGATTAGTGTGAATGCATTTATTGTATTTTATATATATTATTTTATTGTATATATCAAATAATGGTTAATATTTTTTTAATATTTGTTAATTTTAATAATCGTGTAAAGATTATATGATATAATAATTTCTTGATTTTCAATGTTGTTCAATCTTCGTATACTTGATGAGTTGAGATTAAACACATATTTATAGTTTATTGTGATTTTTTAACGAATCTATATACTACATATAAAGGGAGAATAGTGGATTAGTGTGAATGTAAAATGGATTAGTGTGAATGCATTTATTGTATTTTATATATAATATTTCATGGTATATATCAAATAATGGTTAATGTTTTTTAATAACTGTTAATTTTAATAATCGTGTAAAGATTATATGATATAATAATTTCTTGATTTTCAATGTTGTTCAATCGTCGTAAAGATTATATGATATAATAATTTCTTGATTTTCAATGTTGTTCAATCGTCGTATACTTGATGAATTGAGATTAAACACATATTTATAGTTTATTGTGATTTTTTAACGATTATTGAGAAAAAGTAAAATATGTAAGGCAAATGTATAAATTATAATAAATATATTTATATCTTGAACAAACATCAATATATGCACTCATAATATTACATCTAACATGATATAATTAAAAAACTGCAGAATTTGCATTTATCATTCAATAAAGTTTTCGATAATTTGGATTATTTATGTTATTTTAAAATTTTAATAATTGTTGTAATAAAAAATTATTTTTGTATTTGTGTTGATTATGTATAATCATTAAATTTTATGAATGTTAATCTATATTGCGGATGGCAAGTTCAATTCATCACAGTGGTGGAAATCTATACTGTATATAACAGTAAAATAGTTTGGCAGAATTTAATTCTTAAAGTTTTAGTATTATAGTAAATAATTAATATGATGTTATTGTTATTTGTATATTTTGGTTATAATTATTATTATTTTTATTATTAACATTAATATTGAATGAGTTCAATCAATAATTTTAATTATCAGTATTAAAATTATTATTTAATAATTGATTTTTTATTTATTTGTTGTTCTTAATATTATAAATCATATGTCCATCAATAAATAAATTTTGTTTTAATAATTAATGGTCAAATCGTTTGTTATCTTTAATATTACAAATTATATTTTATAAAAATATATTATATAATATTATTAAATATTTTAATAAATTAAGCATCTGTTCAGCAGCTATATTTTTGCTTCGAGGTAAAATGTGTGGTTGAAAAATAGTTTTGAAAAAATATGTGGTTAAAAAGTTGGTTGAAAAAATGTGTTGCTTATAAATAATTCTTTTTAGTTAGTAATATTAATAGAATGATTAATATTTTTTAATTATTCTTAATTTTAATAATTTTGAAGATTATAGGGTATAATTTTCGATATAATTTCGTAATCTTCAACTTTATTTGGTTGTCGTATAATGATGTTCATGAGATTTTCAAAATTATTATTTTAACTACTTATTTTTGCAAATAAGGTTTTATTGGTTAAATTCAAATATTTTGAGTATTTCTTTTTTAATTATTGTGATTGATATTTGAATAAAATTAAAAAGTACGTTAAATACAAAAGGTAAATGTAAAAATTATGAGAAATATGCTAATACCTTTCACATGCATCAATATTCGTACACATAATACTACATCAAATGTGATATACTATTAAAAAAACTACTAAATTTACATTTTCAATGAAGTTATTAAAAATTCATAAAAATCATTGAAATCAATAATAATTTATTATTTAAATAAATAAATTGACGTTTACTATTCAAATTTTTTTTTTAATAATTTGAATTACTTATGTTATTTTTAAAATTCTAATAATTATTGTAATAGAGAATTCTTTTTTATGATTTATATGTGCTAATTATGTGTAAGCACTAAAATTTTATGAATACTTATTGAAATCGATATTTCGGATAATAATTTTCGTGCATCGCACGGGTGAAATACTAGTACTAGTTACAAACAATGGTCACATAGAATATTTAAGTGAAAAAATTGTAAATTAAAATAAGATAAAAATTTAATCAATTACCGAATTACATAATAAATTTGAAAATAACTTTTGTTTTGTATTTACTAAAAAGGGAAAATAAATTTAAAAATATACATCAAAACTGTTGCAATAAGAATTACATTAACTATTTAATTTTAAAAAGTAAAAAGTAAAAAATAGTTAATCATATTATGTTCACACTATATTATAGTCAAACATTAATTAATTAAACAAATTGAACACTAAACCACTTCTTCCCTTTCAAATATATAAAGGTAAAGATAGGCCAAGGATCACAATATTATTAATATATACTCTTATCTTCGAACTGCTATATAGAAATTTTCATAAAAAATGGTCAAATATGATTATGATGCTTATGCTGATCCAACATATTCATTCTTATCTGGAAGAATTTTGTACTCACCCCTGATTAACGAATTGGTGAGGATGACTTTAAAATTTAAATCACTTTATAAACACGTGAAGAAAAGTCTGGATAAAAATAATCCTATGCGAAATTAAATGAATTCTTAAACAAAATAAATAACATTAAAAAATAAGAGATAAGTTCATAATTTATTAGTTTCATGTATAAACATCAACCTACATGCTAAAATGATTGTCCCTGACTCTTATTGATAGTCATGGCATAGGACACCATCAATTAAATTTTTCTTTTTTTGAAATCTAATAAGTATCATAGAATTCGAATGGCTCAATGACTTCCTTGGAATAAAGAAATTGTTTCCTACATTACTGTCAGATAGAATTTGACTTTCTAGAATATGATTCGTCAAGTTTTGTAATGATTATTCACTCTTTCCTCGAACCAAAAATTCGCTTTGCAAAATGAACACTTAAATGTAGGATCTCTAATATCCATGTACTCTGAACGTTCAAATAATAGATGAAAAAGTTAATAATAGAGACCATGCATATAAAAGATAAGATTCAATATTTTGACAATTAAAAACAACACGTATAATAATAATAATAATAATAATAATAATAATAATAATAATAATAATAATAATAATAATAAATAAAATAGCGAGGTTGACAAAGATATTACATCAAATTTATGATATTTTAGGTTTTCAATATTTATATAACGTAATTGTTTTCTGATTGAAATTATAATTTAGTATTGATTATCTCAATTTTTAGTTAAGTAAATTGGGAGACAATTTATATATTGTTGTGAAAAATATCATAAAATTTGAATTAAAATATAGTAAAGAATATCTTAGCATGATTAATTACTTTTTTAAATTTTAAAATTAACAATTAGGAAAAAAAACCATTAATAACTATATCATTTGAAATAATATAAATAAATTTGTTAATCGTTAACGTTAAAAAATGTAATATGAGACTTTTGGGAATAAAAAATTAATTACGAATTAAATGTAATTGTCATTGAAATTATTTTGATAAATAATGTGATATAGAAAAGAACTTTAATATGTATATATAATAAATGACTAAAAAATAGGATTTACCTATAAAAATTTCAATACAACATGATTTATGAAAATACGAATGTGCATAAATTTTCGATATAATTTTAATTGAGAATTTGACATTGGATCAGTATGACTGAACCAAATATTTATCCATAAAATTAAGACCAATAATAGATTACAATTATTACAAAAAATTAATTACGTATTAAATATAATTATCTATAAAAATATTTAATAATTTAATAATACGTTATAAAAAAGAGCTCCAATTTTTAGATGTACTAAATAACTAAAAATAAGATTATTTATAAAAAAAACTGTGTGTACTGTTATTTATAATTTAGTAATTCCTCAGTCCCATAAAAATAATCATCTACTCATTTTTTACAAAGATCAAAGACAAATTGGAATATAAAATATTAACTTCACTTTCAAAAAATAAAGTGAACTATCTTTTTGAAACGAAAAAAAAAGAATAGTGGATTATCTTTGTGGGACGGAAAGAATATTATCTAGTAAATTTGTAAGATTCAAAACATTAAAAGAACATTTTTTTATGAAAAGAGAGGTTTCGACACAAAAAGTCAAATATAAATGAGTAAAAACAAACAAATTATCGTTCTTATATCATAAAAAAATAAAAATAAAAACTTCTTGGTAAAAGCAAAATTTAAAAAATAATAATTTTACTTTCTTGTTTTTATTATTTTTTATACAATGTAATATACATTTTCATCCAATATATATACTGACCTATGAATAATATATTTTTTCTTCACTCAACGGTCGAAACTATTCACATATCTATCCAACCAAAAACTATTCTAAATAGCCCAATATTAGTTAACACATTGCAACCCTAACAGAGAAATGTAGAACATAATATAAATAGACTATTTACGAATCCTCATATTCTAGTGTATTGTTGTTGTGATGAGAAAGAAATCCGTGTTTTCCCAAAAAATCCCTTAGCAATCATCTTGTAATATCAGACAATGTCAAACTGAAAACTTCTTGTGATTTGAATATTCTCATATCGTGTTTTCCCATAAGATTTACCACCGCACCAAAAATTTCCGTTAATAAACTGTGGTTAAACCCAAAAATTGTAAGAAATCTTTGTGGATCGAAGATGCTTTCACAAACTCCTACTCATATACAACCTGAAAAAGATAAGATCTAGTAGATCCATTATTAGTCCTAAATAATTTTGCATTTTATATCGTTTTTGAAGGTTTCTCTACAACATTATTGTTTTAATATTTTTTCTTTTTTGTCAGAAACTCAAATCTATATTCAACGACTCAAAATATCACAGATCTTGAAAAAAAGAGCAGTACCAATCCTTTTTATTTTTTCAAAAAATAATTTACGATTTTTTATTTTCAACTGGTTTGTAATATAAATAACTAATAAGCATTACCATCGCACCAGAAATTTTGAATCATAAAACGTGATAAATAAAATATGGAGTGGAGGGGTCATGTTAAACAGTACACATTTTTTCAAAGAAATAACCATTTAATTAAATCTTTTATTATTGTGTATATTTTCATAATAATTATATATAGAAGAAACGAAAGAGATTGAATATTGGGAAACAGGAAAAAAAAAGGATATAAAAAAAAAATGAATAAACAGATTTTGAAAAACATGAAAAAAAAGAAACAAATTCTGAAAAAACGAAAAAGGAAAAAAAAAAGAAGAAAATTATTGGTTTTACAGTGTGATTAGGGGCGCAGGAAATAGAAGTCATGTAAACACAATAAATATTAAAGATTGTAAGTAGACGTCAGCGATTTTGAAAATGATAAATAAATATTGAAGGTCCAATTATTTTTGAAGTGGGTTTTGAAGTTGATTATTGGGTGGGAGATATGAGTAGTGTTAGGGGTGGACAAAATAACCGAACCAGACCAGACCAAACCAGAACCAAACCAAACCAAGCGGTTTGGTTCGGTTCTACATAAAAAAAATAATTGTTTGGTTCTTAGAATCAAGAACCATTCGATTTTGGTTCTTGTTCCGGTTCTCTTTTCATAACCAGAACCAGAACCAAGAACCAAACTATATATATATATATATATATATATATATATACAAATTATTGGATATTCATCTCACAAAAAAATTAAAATCTAAAATTATAAATGTGAAATGTACAAAAATGTTATTTAACATACATTTTATCTCATTTCATATTAGACAAAGATTTTAAATCATAAATCTAAATTCTAATTCAATTATAAATATGCATTCACACTGCTTTACTTGCACTCCTATAACACAACAATCGTTGCACTTCTTAGTTACCATCGACGACAATGATGTTTATTTTTTAAAATTTATGTATATATAAATCTCGATCCAATTCATCAATTCTCAAGAGTTAACTCAAACTCAAATTGCAAATTTCATCCCTAACTCACACGGCACCACGGTAGAATGGGACTCAGAACTTCATCGTAACCTTTAACTATAAGTCTAAACTGCCTTTATGTTCGATTCTCTAAATTTCAACGGGTCGACGAGCTTCCTTCAGGCTACTTTCTTCTTCTTTGACTTAGAATAACATGTTACTTTTTCTAAATCTTTGTTTTGTTAACTAAAAATTTCATTTTCTATTTAGTAATGATGTAGATGGATTCTAATGAAGAAGCGGATATAAATAGATTTTAATTTACATTTATAATTTAAAAATTCAAGTAATGGCCTCAGAACCAAACAAGACCAAACCAAAACCGAGCGGTTTGGTTCCGGTTTGATTTCATATATTTGAAAAAACCAATTGGTTCCATTAGTAAAAAAACCATCGATTTACCAGAACCAAACCGAATAACGTCCACCCCTAAGTATGTAAACATGATAAATATTGAAGTACCCAAAAAACGGAAAGAATAAAAAATAAAAAAAAATAATCTGCACATAGCACAAGAGTTTTGGCGGAAAACTGTGTTGTTGACTACTATTGACTCAGCTACTTTAATATATTATATAGATATAGATTACTACACATTATTTAACCACTTTGTTTACAAAAAAAAAAAAAGGTGTATATAATTGTTAATTATATTTAAGAAGCTGGTATATAATTATGAGAAATTCACTGACCCATATATGGTCCCTTAAGTCTTCCTCGTTTCCCGTTTCCCGTTTCAATGTCCCCGTTATTATGACTCATCATTCATTGCTAGCTCTTTCTCATTAATTAATTTTTCATTTTAATTTTCAAATGTTCAAAAAAAAAAAAAAAAAAAAAAAATTAACTCAATTATTATTTCCAATCCATGAATTTTACGAATTAAAAAATTGTGATCTATATGTTTTTTTCCCCTCCATTTTTATGTTGGTTCACGTCTAAAAAAATGTTCATATATTCTCTCCAATGGTCCTCTTCGACAACGTTACCCTCCTGTCCACGTCTGGCAACGGAGCAATTTCGATTCTTTTTAATTTCACTCATGACTAGAGAATTTTATTAAAAAGATAATTACACTGATTAATTTAATTGATCAAAATTCATTAAAACCGTGATTTTTGTATAAACAAAATAGGGGTTAAATATATATTATAGTCAAATACGATACTTTTTAAGTATTGTCGGAAACTTAAAAGAAGGATATACAATAGCATCATCATAAACTGATAAACATCTCATGACGCAGTGTTTAAACATAGATAAACACACTTTTACGAAATGTTCGGCGGCGTAGAATTTTTTTTTTCTTTAAATTATTCATAAACCATTTTTTGTATTGTCGCCGAACACACCGTTAAATCTTCTTAACTTAAAATGAAATGATTGGGGAGATATATCTCGAGAAGAAATCGGGTGAAGACAAAAAATAGGCTTGTAGTTAAGAGATTCGCGGTATTGAGAGTTCGAATCCCTCTTTCCAACGATCGATCAAGAAAAGAGAGAAATAGATATTCGTATCGAGATGTAGAAAATGATAACGATGCCCCACTTCAATTTGTGCGGAAATAGCTAAGGTAGAGTTGAAATAACAAAACTACATTTAGGGTCCGTTTGATAGCGAGGTTGGAATTTGGGTGGAAAGAAAATGAATTTCAGGGAATTGAATTCTAGGTAATTGAATTACTGGAAATTAGAAGTTTAATGTGTTTGATTGGTTTAATTTTCTAGGTGGAAAAAGTAGGGAATTTTCCAACTTTTGTTGTTTGATTGACATTATTTTCCATGAAAAATAAAGTAATTTTTTGCTATTTTAATCAAAAAAATTTTTTTTTTACTTTTTAAATATATTTGTACTTGATGATGATAATGTTATTTTTTGGAAAGAAAATAAGTCAATTAACAACAACAAAATTGATTAAACGTGTCCAAAATCATTTTCCATCTATCATGGAAAACATTTTTCCACCAAAACCCAAAGAAAATCTTTTCCACCAAATCAAGGAAAATGGAAGAAAAAGTGGGGTCCGCGGAAAAAGTTTTACATGAAAAAATTTGTCAAACAAACAAACCAAAAGTGAGAATTGGAAAACATATTCCATTTTCCATGGAAAATTTTGTGTAATCAAACGGACCCTTAGAGAAACATTTTTAATGATATTTTAAGTGACATTGTGACATATCACACATTCATTAAATAGTGAAAAAATAAGTGATGTAATAATTATTTTCACCTCTCAATAAATATATAAAATGTCACAATATCATTTAAAAATTTCTCAAAAAAGGCCTCCCTAGAATTACTCAAATTGCATATTCACTTAATGACATTCAGGTGATTTACTGAGGTAACATTCTGACATTTTTACATCCCTGGAATCTGGATGAAGTTTATTCACTCTGATACGTTTATATATATAAAAAGTAACACCTCAAAGAATTGCTGCTTTTCTGGCTTTCCTTCACAGTTTCTTTTCATTTTCATTTCTTCCCTCTAATGGCTTCTTCTTCTTATAATCCCAATGCTCCACAAAATCACGGTTCCGACGTACAATCTGTAGCATTTCCAAATGGATTCGATCCAAACTCAATCCCCAACACCACTTTTGTTCAAGCCGACCCTTCAACATTCCGTGCCGTCGTTCAAAAACTCACCGGCAGCACCACCCCAGACTCAGCAACCACCACCCCTTCCCGCCTAGCCGGAAAACCCATACCCGCCGAAATGGGTCCTAGGAAACCCGCCTTCAAACTGCATGAAAGGAGACAATCTGCAAGAAAGCTAGAAATCAAGCTCGGCGACGGCGCCAGTTCAAACTCAATGGTTTCGCCTTCTACTGCAAGGCATCAGCAGAGGAATTTTTTGGGGTTTAATGGTGAAATGGTAATGGTTTCGCCGGTTTCGCAATTGGAGCTTTTTGCTCGTGGGAGTCCAAGGACGCCAAGGTCACCTATGGAGGAAGAAGAAAGGGCCGTTGCTGAGAAGGGGTTTTATCTTCACCCAAGTCCATTGAGCACTCCAAGAGAGGCTGAACCGCCAGAGCTTCTGCCATTGTTTCCAGTTCATTCACCTGGAGAAAATGACTCATTTTAGTCATTTTTGTTATAAAACTATTAAAATCATAACAAAGATATGGAGATGGAGAGAATAGAGAGGAGAGAATTCTCTTCCAAGGTGTATTTATTACAAAGGAAATGACTCCTATTTATAGGAGTGGACAATGGTACAATCGTAATATTGTAAAGCTTACAGGGATATAATGGTAATGTCATTCACATATTTATATATTATTTATAACACTCCCCCTTGAATGACATATTCCGCAATTGTCTGCCTCGTTAAAACCTTGTCAGTAAAACCCAATGGGACAAAATCTGAACGAAGGAAAAAGAGTACAGCCGCTCCCCCTGATATTGGTCATCGTCAATCGTTGAGTCTAATGTTCAAGTAGAACAAATCATGTATTGAATCTTTGAAGTTCTGAAGTGCTTCATTGTTTCATTGCTTTATTTCTGTAGTGCTTTAGTGCTGCCTCGTTAAAACCTTGTCAGTAAAACCCAATGGGACAAAATCTGAACGAAGGAAAAAGAGTACAGCCGCTGCCTCGTTAAAACCTTGTCAGGAAAACCCTGTGGGACAAAACCTGGACGAAGGAAAAAGAGTACAGCATGACAGCATGATTCTCCCCCTGAAGTGTGCATTCAAGTATTCATGAACCTTTTGAATAATGATATCATATTTCTTCTGGAATATGAAAATCTCCTTGCATAGCATTCTTCATAAGATGTCTATGATTTTCTTCATTTGTTGATATCATTCCAGTATAACAATGTGTTGCTAAATTATAGCTTGTCAATAGCTATGATAATGCCTCAAAAACCTTTGCTAGGAAAACCCTGTGGGACAAAACCTCAGCGAAGGAGAAAGAGTACATTATTCTCATTAATTTTCATCAATACACCTCAGCTGCTGCCTCATTAAAAACCTTGCTAGGAAAACCCTGTGGGACAAAACCTCAGCTAAGGGAAAAAGAGTGCAACGCGTATTTATTCCTTTCATGGAATATTACAAGTATATTGGTGCAATCACGAATCTTTTCATCGTATAATTTATGATGAGCTTTATATAAATCGTTCATAGCTCATGATGTCATAACATGCTATATTAAGCAATGTTGTACTAATTTATTGATTGCATCTTTCACTTCTGGTGAATAATCAAATTTAGAATTCACTTCTGGTGAATAATCAAATCTATAATTCACTTTCATAGATTGCATCTTTCACTTCTAGTGAATAATTAAATATTCATTTTCAAATTCACTTTTAGTGAATAATCAATTTCCCAGATGTCATAAATAGTACACTCCAATTTCACTTTCAACATATTATATCATGGAGTTATTTGTATCATTCTATAGTGATACTAATCTGGGCATATTGAATCTTTCAATGATTTATACATGTATGTTCTTGCACTTTATAAACTGCAATTTCTAATTTTCCAGGAGCATAATCAATCATTGAAATAGATATCAATTTCGACATATAATCTACAATCATTTTACTTGAAATCCCAACGTACCGCGATCAACTGGTACATCAAAGAATACTCCCAAAGTACCGAGATGAGAATCATACATTTTGATCTCACTCATTGGTATATCAAGGAGCTCAAGCTAGTGATTTAGACTATAGTCTATCCACCATATGTCATGCCAGTTCTATGAAAAATTTCGCGCGCAACGAGTCGTCCTTTACGACTGTGAAATATTTTTCATTTGTACATATAATTACTGGTTTTACACATTTAAGCATTTGGACTTCAGGTCCTTGAACAATAATCATTTGGACTTCAGGTCCTTGAACAATAATCCCTACATTGGGGTTATATACTTGGCCAAAGTATTATAATTTCATCAACCTCATTTTCATAAGAGGGTATGCAGTCGACTTATTCATAGATTCCATTTCAATTCATCTCAATATAACATATAGAGATCAAGTACATAAATCTCTTATTAACTATGTCCCTTTTACTCACCAAGAGTATTTAGTCTCAAAGGGATCATTTCAATCATTCAAGAGATATTTATTTTATTTGGAATCGATAGTTATTATGCTTCAGGCATAATTACGCTTCAGGCGTGTTTTCCCCATAATGTTCTCAAACATTATTAATCGGCTAAAATGCCATAACACATGTCATTCTTTTAGAGATATAATCTCAATCATATATCTAAGTGCGCTTTTGGTGGATTGTATACATATCGCACTTTTACAAATCATAAAGCTTCTTGAGCTAATCCCTGTTTGACATAGAATATTGTTGTATGATAAACAATTTCTGAATAAGTTATTCTCATAGAAAATAATTTGAAACCTTTGATAATCTAACCGTTTATTATAGAACTTCTGGTTCAATACGGTTTTATTTCATTTCTATGTATGAATATTTGATTCAAAACAATATCGCTAAACTTCTGGTTCAATACAATGTATATTTCATTTATGAGCTTCTGGTTCATACTATATACATATTTCACTTGTACGTATGAACTTCTGGTTCAATACAATGTATATTTTATTTATGAGCTTCTGGTTCATACTATATACGTAATTCACTTGTACGTATGAACTTCTGGTTCAGCAAGATATTTCACTTATACATATGTATGAACTTCTGGTTCAATACAACATTTATTTCATCAGTACGTATTTCTGTACAGTTTAAATCAGTATACCTTTATTACTTTTAGTATACCGAAAAATCAGGTACAATATCCAAGGAAATATCTCATAATCTCAATCTTGTCGCCAAATCTTCCCTTATATCGAAAAAGGTAATGACACATTATCTCACCTTTTCAATAATTTATTCCATTATTTCTTGATGGAATCCATATCACTGACACGCGGAGCCACCGCTCTTTTACGCGTTGAATAATGCTTTTAAATAGATGACTTGGGAAGAAGGCTAGATCCATCAAAAATGGATATCATACTTTCAAATATTCGCAAATATTATTCCAATCTTCCAGTAAATGATTTGAGAAAAATTTATCGAATTAGGCTCGAAAGATTGAGGTTGCTGATGGATCATGGCATGCCAGAAGATGTTCGCTGGTTGATCGAAGCAAAAGTTCGATTAGCTGGTGAATTACCAGATTCATTTTCTAAGCACAAGCCTGGCTTAGGTAAGAGTACTTTTGCAAAGAAGCGAAGAGCAAAAAGATTAAATAGTTGCTACAAATGTGCTCGATGGACATGTGATACCCGTTGTAAATCAATAGGATATTCATCCATAAATCGAGATGATAAGATAGACTTCATTAAGGGTGGACTGAGTAAGGAGTCATTGGATGATATTCGATTGACTCTTGAGACGCACCCTAGTGGGTATGTGCAGCGTGAGCTACTATCTTTATGGGCTAAATTCATCAGCGATAAAGAGAGATATAGTCTCAAAAATATAATAGCAAAAGATCCTGTTTGCCAGGCTGTTATAAACAATGATGCTTTGGCTATGCAGCATTAATACAAGGTAAATCATTTGATATATATGCACATATAAAATATTTTTCTGTTTCTTTTCACGAGTTTTGATAAAGGCTGGTTAAAAATATTAAATCGCCGAAAGGTGAGTAGGATGATTTTGTCAAAAGTAAATCTTCACTTTTTCGAAAAACGACCAGTAAATAGTGAAGCTTTTCGGTTTTAAATAGCCAAACATTTTTCATAGTTCATGCATCCCAAAATAACATTTTCCCATAAGTTTTTCCTTCTTTACTTTCAAAAATGGAAGGACCAAAATTTCGACAGATCAAAACTATCTGTGTATTTTGTGGATCAAAAGTGGGAAAAGGTTTTGGGTATCTAGAAGCAGCCGTGGATTTAGGAAAGAAATTGGGAGAGAAAGGTATCACTCTCGTGTATGGAGGAGGTAGCAGTGGATTGATGGGTTGTGTTTCACAATCCGCTCTAGTAGAGAAAGCAAGAGTGATAGGTGTTATACCTACTCCTTTAGCTGATATTGCAGGCAAAACACGAGGGCATGAAGTACAAACCTTATCTATCCATGAACGCATAACTTGCATGTTATATGGTTCTGATGCCTTCATAGCCCTACCTGGAGGTTTTGGTACTTTAGAAGAAATCTTTAATATTACTTCATGGGCTCAACTAGATCTCCATACTAAGCCTATAGGGCTTTTAAATGTAAACAATTTCTTTGATGGTTTGCTAACATTTCTTGATTATGCTGTGGAACAGGGATTCATATCTCCATTTTCTAGGAGAATCCTTATTTCTGCTCCTACTATCGAGGAACTGCTGGATAAATTGCAATCATATATTCCAATACAAGATCCAGCAGGAGTAAAGATAGATTGGTCGCAAGGAAGGGGAATCAAGCGAAAATGGAGTCCGGTTAATGTAAATTTATCTTTGTGAACTCTAGAATAGGTGGTGGTAGAGTACGGAGTATTCTCACTCTTGAGACACACCATAAATTTCTAGGATTTTATCAATGTTTTAATCTTGTGTACCTCAAAGATTTAAGGTGGTAGAGTATGGAGTATTTCTTACTCTTGAAACACACTTTTTTCTTTATTTCCTCAAAAGGTCAGAGGTGGTAGGATACGGCTACTCCCGAAACACATCTCTAATTTTGAGGATCATAAATGTTTTCCCCTTTTGCATTTTGTATGTATGTCTCGTTTATGCTTCTTCAGGAGCAATAATAATATCATTTCAGTATATTTAGATGATAATTTTTACTTCTTCTGGAGTAAATATGTAGTTCTTCTGGAATATATAAGTGCTCGTGCAAGAACTTTTCCAGGCACTTATCATCTAACATTCATCTCATAATACTGATGAGATTATTTTCACATTAGCTATGTCCGTGCTATCATGTGATATTATCTTATCATACATCAACATTCTCTTGTTGAATAATTTTCATCCACCCATTCAAATTCAGATATTGGTAACTTCTGGTACCATTGGATAAAACATTTTATTAATATTTATCAACATTTTGGTAATGATAACTTCTGGTATCATTTGATAAAATATTTTCTAACTTTAGTATTGATAACTTCTGGTATCATTTAATGAAGTATCAAATAACAATAATATTGTATATATATATTAACAATAACGATACTGGGGTTATACCACCAAGTATATATGTTGACAACAACCCTCTAATATGTTAGAATTAACCAACAACTGAGGTGTTTATATGTATTCAATTGATATACCGACCATATAGGCGGTGTCAACGTGATGAAATAATTAAACCGACCATAGTAGAACCAACCATATAGGTGGTATAACCAACCAAGTAGGTGGCAGCATGATATAATTAAAACTGGTAAATCCAACCATGTAGGTGGTAGAACCAACCATGTAGGTGGCAACATATTTCAATTCAATTGATAGATCGATCATATAGGCAGTGACATGATATTAATCGTTAATTTACGATTATTATATTTTTTATGTATTACCAAGGTCAAAATGGTCCATATTTTAATATATTGCCCATATGGATAAATCGAAACCGTCAATAGATTTAAAATTTAATTTAGAACAAACTTACTTTTGGTCCGAAGTTCAAAATCTCGTCGGAAATGCTTCAAAAATAATATTTACGAAGCCGCCACGTTCAACCATCGGAAAATGTCCAAAACTGTATCAAACAGAAAAGTAAGATCATAGAAAAATTCAAAACGTCGAACTGAACAAACTGCCTTTTGACACCGTCGCCAGAAACGGCTCCACGCGCCCGCACGCGCCCGATCGACGTCAGCGCGTGGGATTCACGCGCCTCACGCGCCGCCGCCGTCTGTCGCCGCCGGTGACACGCGCCGGTGTCGGAGGTTCGTCTTGCCACCGTGATTTCAGATCCGGTCTCCGATCGTTAATTGGATATACGGTTTTGCGTAAATCGGCTTTGAAAGTTTCGAGTTTTTCAGATCTACAATATGTGGGTTGTTTTCTAAAGCCAAAAGTATTTGATTTGAGAGAGGAAAACATTGATTTGTAAAAATCAGGTTTCTGATACAGAAGCTCATCATTTAGATGCAACTGTAGAGCATACTCCCGTCGTATTACTCAATTGGCTAGAGACTCGTGCTGATAACGTGTTATAAAACTATTAAAATCATAACAAAGATATGGAGATGGAGAGAATAGAGAGGAGAGAATTCTCTTCCAAGGTGTATTTATTACAAAGGAAATGACTCCTATTTATAGGAGTGGACAATGGTACAATCGTAATATTGTAAAGCTTACAGGGATATAATGGTAATGTCATTCACATATTTATATATTATTTATAACAATTTTCTCTTTTTTAATTATAATTGTTTTTTCTTTGGATTATTGGCTTCAACTTTATATGTATAATTATTTCTGTACTAGCTAGCAGTGAATAAATATCCATGTTGAGGATTATTTACCCCTCTTCAATCATATATTTTATTTGAAAACATAAAAATAATAAAAATTCTTTGTTTATAAATAATTTTTTTTTTTTTTATACCGGACATAGGACTTTTAAGCTACTTTTTTTCCGTCTTGTTTCTACTTTCTACACTTTTGTTCGATGAAAAAGACCCAAATGTGTTATATTTTGATTTCAAAAGATTTGGATTTTTAAAAATAAATGAAACATTTACGTGAACTGGAGCCAGGTGGGGGCCAGTGTCCCCACTCAACTTTTGAGTTTTTTTTTTAAAATTGAATTCGGCACCTAACCTAAACTGAAAATGTCTAACCCAACATCCTGTATCCATCCTAAACCCTCAAAGCAATACATTTTAATCTAATTCAGCTCATTTATTTTTTAACCTTCACCTAAAATGAAAAATGTATGGCTGAAGTTCGTTTCCTTCAAAGTCAAAAACCCATTTTTCTTCATATTGCAACTCCTATAGTAGAATGAGTATTTTCTGTGATAAACATTGTGAAGAATCAAATGCACAATCGAATTTGAGATCGATGGATGACTAAAAGCTTAATTGTCTACATTGATAAAGATAAAAATGAAGTACGACGTTTTCAAAGTATGAAACATCGTAAAGTTTTTTGGTTAGCTTGTGCCCCCACTGAAATTAGTTCCTGATTCCGCCACTGCTGATCATCAAAGTGTCACGTTCACGTACCCTGGTATGCCAATATTTTTAAACCTCCTATTATTATTAACATGAGTTTTAGATATGAATGGGGAAAGATACGTTATGAGACGAGATGAATGTATACATGCTTGTAAGATAGTCGCACTTGTAACTTATGTTGATGGAACTAATTATTATTATATACAAATGTTTTAGACGCGAATAAAAAATACAACATTCCTAATATATCCTTATTCAATACTTACTTAGTCTTGTTTGGCTCCCATTTTTGAAAACAAGATTTATTCAACACTCAATCTCAACCATCCATCTTAGTCAAGTCTTATCACTTTTTACTTTCCAAACACTTTTTAACCACACATTTTTTCAAAAATACTATTTACAGCCACAATTTTTTCCAAAAAATGGGGGCCAAATACATGTTTATTTATAATAAAGCACATTAAACAAAGACATTAGAAATGAGAAAATTAAATACATACTCAATAAGATAGCAGTCTATAATTTGGAAATGAAAAACAAAGAATACAAATCTATCTTCAAGGACGGAATGAATATTTTAATATGAGAGTTTGTACACTTAGAGATTATATGCATCCTTGATGAATCCTAAATGCCGAAACTTGCCATAAATCTAATGTCTATTTGTAAGAATATTCAATTATTCATACTTATTTGTAAGAATGTTCATCATACTTATATATATATCGATGCATACATCTTCAACATGCATAAAAAAAGATGCATCCTTCAACCGTCTTAAAAAATAAAAACTATTTTTGTTAACTTGTTTATAAACTATAAATTTTTTCAAATCATTTTTTAACCATACAAAATTTTCTAAATCACTTTTTAACTATATATTTTATTTCGAAAACATTACATTCTTTGTTTAAAAATTAAAAGATAAAAAAATTTACCAAACAAATTGTAATGCATTTTGATGTCAGACATCTAAACTCGAAATTATGTCAACATTATGTTGAAATTAAATTTAATATAGATGAATGTTCATCGAAAATCCATGAACATCATGCTGTAATTATCAAGATCCAAACTGAAGCGGAAGCGTACCTGAATCCATTATTGCGTTTGATCGAACGGGGTTATGGCCTTCCAATTGATTCGTGATTTTCTCCTGATTTTTGTCCTCTGTTGATGGGGATGCATAGAATTATGAAAAGTCACGCTCAATTGAGGACCATGACCTGTATAAATAGTTGTAGGGCAACTATCGTGTTTCAATGTTATTAAATTGACCCCTCATCAATTTAAAACATTGAATCCGTCTCTACACTTTAATCTCACGACACTTAATACCCATTAGTCCTGAATAATCTTTAGTGGATCACTTTATTGACTAAATCCTTAAGATAGCACCACACATTTTATTTTATACATGTTTGGCCCCACATTATTGAATTTTATCCAACAATCTCCCACTGGGCCATACATGTATCCTTAAAAATGTGTACAATCTTATGAGCTCAAAATTTTGCTATCATTATTAAGGGTATTTCCAAACAATCTCGTCCATCAATCATATCAATATAGGATCAAAGCGACTTTCGTTACATTAATCGTAACTAAATCTATCAAAGGTCACGTATACCAATACAACCAAATGACATAGATCAATCATGAAAGTGTAGTATGAAAATTACATGTTATGTGATCCAAACATGCCTATTTTCAATTGGTCCAACTTCATTCCTTAGGTGAGATCAACACCAAACATAATGTAACAGAGTAGAATGAACTGAATGCTTTATTTCTATACAGAAAATTATCCAAATACACAAATGTGTCCAAAACCAAAACATAAAGCAACCAAAATACAAACTCCCACTAAATCATGATATTCTCAAGAAATATTACACCCATACGAGCAGTGTGCTCGTGAAAGACCTTGGGTTCTAATCCCTTAGTGAGCGGATCCGCAATCATGGAGTTTGTCCCAATATGCTCTATGGAAATCTGTCTACTCCTTCCTTCACAACCAGGAACTTAATGTCAATATGCTTTGACTTAGTTGAACTCCTGTTGTTATTGGAATATAGCACTGCAGAGTTATTGTCACAATATAACTTTAATGGTCTTTCAATTCCATTCAGAATGCGCAGCCCGGTGACAAAATTTCGCAGCCATATCCCATGATTAGATGCCTCATAACAAGCTACAAATTCTGCTGCCAAGTGGAAGAAGCTACGAGTGTCTGCTTAGCACTCTTCTAGGAAATGGCTCCTCCAGCTAGCAGGTATATGTAGCCAGATGTGGATCTTCTACTATCTTGGCATCCCGCAAAATCAGAATCGGAGTATCCTACGATCTCTAACTTATCTGATCTGCTGTATGTAAGCATGCAATCTCTTGTTCTCTTCAAGTACCTCATAACCCTCTTTGCTGCTTTCCAATGATCCATCCCAGGGTTACTTAAATATCTGCCTAGCATTTCAACAATGAACGCTATGTCCGGACGTGTACAAACTTGAGCATACATCAGACTCCCAACAGCTGATGCATAGGGAATCTTTTGTATTTCCTTAACTTCAAGATTATTTTTCGGGCACTGATTGAGACTAAATTTGTCTCCCTTAGCAACAGGGGTGTCCCCTGGTTTACTATCCTACATGCCAAACCTTACAAGAACTTTATCTATATAGCTCTTTTGTGATAATCCAAGAATACCCCGAGAGCTGTCCCGGTGTATCTAAATTCCTAATACGAAAGAGGCGTCCCCAAGATCTTTCATCTCAAAATTCTTTGACAAAAAGCTCTTGGTTTCGTGCAACATGCCTATATCATTAGTGGCAAGCAGTATGTCATCGACATACAAAACCAGGAAAATATGCTTACTCCCACTGAACTTGTGATACACACAATCATCAACAACATTTATCTCAAAACCAAACGAGATGATCACTTGATGAAATTTTTAGTACCACTGACGGGAAGCTTGCTTGAGTCCATAGATGGATTTCTTTAATTTGCAAACCATATTCTTCGAGTCTCCTGACACGAAGTTTTCTGGTTGTACCATATAAATCGTCTCATCAATGTCTCCATTGAGAAACGCCGTCTTTACATCCATCTGATGTAACTCAAGGTCAAAATGTGCAACAAGTGCCATGACTGTCCTGAAAGAGTCTTTCGTTGAAACCGGAGAGAAAGTCTCTTTGAAGTCAATACCTTCCTTTTGTGTAAAGTCTTTAGCTACAAGACGAGCCTTATATCTTTCCACATTACGTTTCGAATCCCTTTTGATTTTAAAAATCCATTTACAACCAATGGGTTTCGCACCTTCTAGTAATGGGACAAGATCCCAAACTTTATTGTCTTACATAGACTTATACTCCTCATTCATGGCATCAATCCACTTTTGAGAGTCAGAACCCTTCATGGCCTGATGAAAATTGATTGGATCATTTTCCATCATTCCATTATTTTCCTCATGTTCTTGGAGAAATACTATATAATCATCCGAAATAGTATTTTTCCTTTCTCGAGTGGATCTCCTTAATGGTATTGTTTGTTGAGGTTGTTGAGTTTGTACTTCTGGATTTTGGATGGGAGTTTCTTCAACATTATCATGCTGAGTTTCCGGATATACTTCTTGATCAATGACAGGTATAGAAACCTGCACATTGTCAAAAGTAACAGTAGGAATCGAAATCGATCCTTCCTCAGCTTCTTCCTCAAAGATAATGTCTCTAACCTTATTTCTCCCCCTAAACTCAACATCCTCAAAAAACGTTGCAGTTCCCGTTTCAAAATTTGACTTAAGCGTGGGATTATAAAATTTGTAGCCCCTTGATCGCTCAGAATAACCAATAAAGTAGCTGCTAATGGTTTTGGAGTCCAATTTATCTTCATGCGGCCTATAAGGCCTTGCCTCAGCTGGACATCCCCAAATGTGGAAATGCTTTAGACTGGGTTTTCTGTCTGTCCAAAGCTCATAAGGTGTTTTAGCAGCAGCTTCAGTTGGTACTCTATTCAGAATATAAGCTGCAGTCTTTAATGCTTCTCCCCAGAGTGATTTTGGTAAAGTAGAATGACTAATCATACTCCTTACCATATCTTTAAGAGTCCTGTTTCGTATTTCAGCTACAACATTCATGCTAGGAGAACCTGGCAAGGTGTACTGTGGGACGATTCCACATTCCTCTAGGAATTTAGCAAATGGTCCTGGACGTTGTTCACCTGAACTGTCATATCTGCCGTAGTACTCACCACCACGATCAGACCTAACGCTTTTAATTTTCTTGTTGAGTTGATTCTCAACTTCAGCTTTGAAAGCTTTGAACATGTCCAGTGACTCAGACTTTTCATGAATAAGATATAGATGCCCATAACGTGAGTAATCGTCTATGAATGATATAAAGTATTGTTGACCATTCCAGGAAACCGTAGGGAATGGTCCACAAATATCCGTGTGTATCAATTCTAAGACGTCCGAAGTTCTATTAGCACCTAACCTTTTGTTTTTGGTCTGTTTTCCCTTGATACAATCAATACAAACATCAAAGTCCGTAAAGTCGAGGGAATCCAAAATGCAATCTGACACAAGTCGTTCAACTCTAGTTTTTGAGATGTGACCTAAGCGCTTGTGCCATAGTTTTGCCGAATTTTCTTTATTTAATTTTCGCTTAGTACCACACGATTCCACATACAAGGTTTCATTATATGATGCAATAGTATCAAGCAAATATAGGTTATCGTATGAACATAATGAACCAGTACCAACAATATTTGAATTTAAAGAAAGACTAAACTTACAATTTCCAAAAGAACAATAATATCCTGATTTATCTAATAAGGAAATAGAAACCAAATTTCGTCTAAATGACGGCACAACAAAAGTGTCTTTCAAATCCAAATAAAAACCAGTTCCCAATAATAACCTAAAAGTGTCTATTGCTTCAACTTCCACCAATTTTCCATCGCCCACAAAGATGAATCTTTCAGCATCACTTGGCTTTCGGCAGAACAGGCAACCCTGCATAGAAACACTTATGTGAGTAGTAGCACCAGAATCTAACCACCAAGTGTTTCTAGGTACTGAAGCTAAATTAACCTCAGAACATACCAAATTAAGAAATGTACCTTTCTTTGCACGCCAAGCGTTGTATTTGGTACAATCCTTCTTTAAATGTCCAGGTTTCAGGAAAAAGAAACAACCCTCTTTGTCCTTATGTGGCTTCTTTTGATCTGGACCCTTAGCAGCTTCATATTCTGTTTTTCTTTTCTTGCCCTTATCTTTAGAGGTACTTTCCAAGTTAGCAATTTCAGTTCTATCCTGCTTCAACCTTTCTTCCTCTTGCACACAATATGAAATGAGCTCATTTAGAGTCCATTTCTCCCTTTGACAGTTGTAACTGACCTTAAACTGACTAAAATGTGCAGGAAGCGATATCAATACTAAATGCACGAGAAAGTCATCATACAAGTCGAGCTTTAGTGCCTTCAGTTTTGAAGCAGTATGAGACATCTTCATGATGTACTCCCTTATGTTCCCCTTACCTCTATACTTCATTGAAATCAAGCTTTGTAGAAGCGTGCTTGTTTCAGTCTTATCGTTTTTAGCAAAACGCTTTTCAAGTTCGGTAAGGAATTGCTTGGCATTAGTTACCTCTTCAGATACTGCGCCCCTAAAGGCTTCCGGAATGCCGCGCTTAATGATCATTAGACTCATGCGATTTGAGCGTTCCCACTTCTCAAAGTTCCTCCTGTCATCAGGTGAACTTGCATCCGTAAGAGAAGCCGGTTGCTCAACCCTGAGAGCTAGGTCGAGATCCATGCAGCCGAGAACAATTAGTGCGTTCTCTTTCCAATCCTTGAAGTTTGACCCATCAAGCATGGGAATTGAATTAAGGTTTGCAGATATTGTGGTAGCAGATGAATTAACTGTATAGAGAAGAAGATGGAAATAGCTTACATCAGTACTTTATTATGCAAATAATAATTTCAAATAATGGTAAGGCCCATTACAAGATACCCAGCACAACATCAATATTTAGTCTTTGGATAGAAATATTAACTTGTAAGTGGTACTCTCGATGTAGTAATCAAACACTGATAATAAGACATGTCAACCAATAAACCTTTCTTTGGACCGATTTATTGATCAAACGTTAAACCAAATAATCGTCACGTGTTTATCACCACAGGTGCATGTGAAATTCCAGCCAAATATTGACCTTCCTTTGGGCCGATCAATATCCGCATGAACAACACACACACACAAAACCTTCTAATATTCTAAGTTAATTAATTCCCACAAGAGAGGTTGCTTTGGCAACATGTTGCTTCAATTAATTCACTTCGAAATATTATATTTCTCAAAAGAATCCGTCATACCAAAATTTGAACTTGAATTGACTGTTTTGCATATATTTAAGGCTTTAGGATTTGAATTATGAAATTCAATACTTTAGGATTAAGTAATCATTAAGTTGGATGGTTAAATTGCAATTTAATTAAACTTGATTGGCCAATTATGAAATATTTTTAAACTTGAAGGACTAAATTGCAATTTTTCCAAACTTTAGCGGCCAATTAATTAAAATCAGAAACTTTGGGGACTGAATAGTAAAATTCAAAATTTTTAAAACCCAACTTAAATGATTTCTTAACTGCAGGGGCCTATTTTGTAAATTTAGAAGTCTGAAGGGCTAACTTAAAATATTTTATAAGCTTAGGGTTTGAACTTTATTTTAAAACAATGAGGGAGGGCCAAAGTTGCAATTTACACAAAATATCCAAAAATTGCAAAGGAGCCCTTCAAAACTTCAAATTTTCAATTGAGCCCCCTGAATCAAAATTGAAAAGAACCAGGCGCCATCACTGGCGCTGCAGCCACAAAAACAGCGACATTCCGCTGCGACGCTGCGCGCGGCTACCTCCATCTCCGACCAGATTCACGCAACATCTCAACCACAATTCAAATAACCCACAACCACCATACACCGCACACAACAACACAATCTGAATCCATTCAAAACCAAAAACTGAAAATCAAATTTGATTAAACCATGATTATTCGCACATATATACACATAGAGAGAAGCGGCCGAATAAACCCAAAAAAAATTGATGTATGTTTGCAAAATTTTCGATTTTGCTGTGTATGTATATTTTCGAAATCAAGACTTTGTTTGCATATAAATTCATAGTTCATAGACAGAGGAAAGGCTAAATATGTATGTTTCTCAATTTCAAAGGCCTCATGCGCATATACATACGAGAAACTAAGGTTTTACATATATGCGTACAAAAATTGATCTGATAATTCAACACAATGTTGGCTCTGATATCACTTGTTGAAATTAAATTTAATATAGATGAATGTTCATCTAAAATCCACGAACATCATGCTGTAATTATCAAGATCCAAACTGAAGCGGAAGCGTACATGAATCCATTATTGCGTTTGATCGAACGGGGTTATGGCCTTCCAATTGATTCATGATTTTCTCCTGATTTTTGTCCTCTATTGATGGGGATGCAGAGAATTATGAAAAGCCACGCTCAATTGGGGACCATGACCTGTATAAATAGTTGTAGGGCAACTATCGTGTTTCAATGTTATTAAATTGGCCCCTCATCAATTTAAAACATTGAATTCGTCTCTACACTTTAATTTCATGCACTTAATACCCATTAGTCTTGAATAATCTTTAGTGGATCACTTTATTGCCTAAATCCTTAAGATAGCACCACACATTTTATTTTATACATGTTTGGCCCCACATTATTGAATTTTATCCAACACATTCGGCACTTGAACTTGTAACATGTGTTGATGTTATCAGTCATTCATTAAAAAGTACACGAGTTTATAACCTGTTTGGTCACAAGTATTTTTTTCAGTTTTTTTCTCAAATCTATTTTGGCTCCCATTTGGCCCCGTTCTTGTAAAGTTTTGGTTTTGAATAATATTTTTGAGAGAATGTGTAATTAAGAAATATTTAAAAAGTCAAAAATTGTGAACTTGACTAAGATGGATGGTTGAGAATCTTGAGATAGAGTATTGAATAAATTTAATTTTTGAAAAATGGGGACCAAACAAGGACTTAAACCACATATATATGTAATCTACCATTTTTCACACTTTGAATAAAAAATTCTCTAAAAATTTCAAAATTCCTTTAAAACCACCATTATCAAACAGGCACCTGAGCACTTACAAGCCACTTACAAGCCGAGAAGAAAAGGTAATGAAAGCAAAATGAGGCCGTTAGAAGTCAAAAAAAAGAGATGAACTGGAATTCACCTTTGACAAAAGAATTCCATGACAGCAAGTAAGATGACAAGAAAGTCTTGCAAGAAAAGAACATGGGTACTCACCAAATTGAACCTTATCTATGGACTTTGGACCTACTCTTGAACCCTTTTTTCATCCTTGCATTTGTACCCATGACTTATTAAACTTATCCATTAGGGATGGAAATAATATCCACGAATTCGAAATTCGTTGGATATCCGATACAAATAGACGAAAATTACCCTACTCAATGGATTTGTAGATAGGATATGAGTATAAATTGAGAAACCCGACATGTGTATGGGTATGATATGTGTATTGTAGAAAGTGGAAATTACACCTATCCCTATTTTTAAAGAATCAAATTCAAAAATAAGTTCAAACCTATATTTCTTCAAATTTCAGGTGTAAATAAAATTTCAATAGTTAATTAATATTATTATAAAATTAAATTAATTGCCTAAACTACACCCCTCCTCTCCAAACCCTAATTCAATCATAATTCTCTCTCTCTCTCTCTCTCTCTCTCTCTCTCTCTCTCTCTCTTCTCCTATGTTCACGATTCCACCACTCACTCACGGTTCCACCCTACTCTCTCGCCCGGAACACAACCAAAATCGGCGCATTACATGTGACCGCAGCAGGGTGGCTCGACAGTGGACACGGCTGCACGACGGTGACTTTAGCAGATTTACGTTTGCAAAGTCCTAACTAGCCGGATATGAAACTCCTCGACACACAGGCGATTTTGAGGTATGAAAAGGTGCGGCGCATCGATCGAGTAGCGGCTCTGTACATCGATCGAGAAGAGGCGCCGCTGCTTCTGGTGGTTATTTTTTCTAGCAGCGACGCTGCTGTGTGTGGTTGATGGTTTTCGACATTTGGAGATGGTTTGTGATTTTTGATTTTGAGATGATTTGGGATTTTCTATTGGTGGCGACGACATAGGAGGCCGCGCCGGTTACTGGGGCGGAGGAGGTGGGGTTATTCAGGATACCTTGGTAATGGTGGACGGTTGTGGTGAGGTTGCTGGTTTTTGGCATTTTGAGAAGGTCTGCTTTTTTTTTTTTTTTTTTGAGATGGCCAGGAGTTATCTGGCGGGGGCGACGGCTTAGGAGGTCGTGTCGGTGGCTGGGCGGCGGAGATGGACGAATTTTTAACACACCATGATTGTGGTGGTAGTGAGACCGCGGTGGTGACGGTTGATGTTGAACAGATAAAGGTGACCTAATAATTTTAAAATTTAAAATAATTGTGACCTAATAATTTAACAAATTGTGACCTAGAATTTGACATTTTGTGACTTAATATTTTGATAATTTGTCATCTTGTAATTTGTGATTGTTACCTGGAAGTAATTTTTTATTTGTGACCTAAAAGATTAATTCTGACATCTAAAAGATTTGTGACTTAATAATTTATAAGTTGTGAACTAAAATAAATTAAAATTGTGATTTGAAAATAAGTTCATGACCTTAAAAAACTTGACTTGTGACTTAAAATAAATTTGTAACCTAATAATTTGTCTTTTGTGACCTGTTATTATACAATATTGTGACCTTAATATATATATTTATTAAAATATTTTTATTTCTTTAATTTAATTAATTAATTCTAATTATAGCCTGATTTTTGAAATTATACAAGTTTCACCTTATTTTTGAAATTTGTATTTTAAAACACCTTATTTATGTATTTTTCCCTTGTAAAAAAACTCATACCTAACTCATATACCCATTAATTTTTTTTCAAAAAATTACTGTATTTAAATTTTAAAAGCATATAATTTTGGACAAGTAGACTATTTGATATTTGCTTATTTTTGGACAATTAAAGTCTATTTATTTTTGGACAATGAATGTTATATTTTTACTTCATTACCAATGCCAAAAAATTTTCCTACTTTTTAACTTACAAAACCAATTCTTTCAAATAATTGTGCTCAAATACGCTCAATAGTAGTCTAATTACTAAATACATCATAAATGTTCATTACGGGTTACCAACTTGGAAATGGGTGTCGTATTGCTTAAATAATGATTGTCGGAGGAGCCCTAGTCAAAGGAGGAAAACATGGCTTCTTTGCAAGGGAACTATTTCTTATAGTCCACGCTAATGATGCGTGTAATTTTACTTTCTAAACAGTATTTTTATACTTGGGTGATCTCTATAATTTCCCCTAAAACAAGATTTCCCTCATCACTATAGACATAGCCGACCTTCACCCCCCACCCCAATCCTCTTTGCCTCTGCTCAGCAAAAAATAATTTGCTTTATTGGATGGTGACACGTTGACATCTGAATTCAAATGAAAACTAAATGTTGACTTTTAGAGTCATTCATTTTCGGCACATCGAAGAAAAATGTGCAAAACATATTAATCAAGAGAATGAAAATCACTTTAGTAGATTCTAACGAACTTTCGTGTGCAAAATATTTTATTTTTTTAAAGTAAAATGTGTGGTTAAAAATTGGAGAGAGAAAATGTGTGATTAAAAAGTGATATGAGAAATTGTGTAATTTAAAACCTGTAATGATTACAAAAAAATTGTTTATAAATGATCCAGCTGAACGGTGTGTAAATAATATTTATAAACAACCGTTTATCCTGAAGGAGCTGTGGCAAACGACACTCTTATCAAGGATAGAAAGAAGGTTTGTCTAAAATTTTGAGGATACTCAAACCTCCAAAAGCATAAAATGCCAATTAATACCTTCACGCCATTTCCATTACTTGGCACTCTTTAAATAGAGGCATAACATACATTATCCACTTCCTAGAAAATAGACCAATTAACCCACTTATGTATAAACTATTCATTCGCTACAATCTTTAAATAAGAAGCACAGAAAAGAATATTCTAGTTTTTCTGTACAGTGAAATGTCTAAACTAATGTGTGACTCGAACAATTCAACATTTCTGAATTTTTTCACCTGTTTAGTATATTATACATGTTGTTTGTCTGCAACGAGTCGTACCTTATTAAGTGACTCCTTGAATGCTTGCCAAGCAACCATATGATGATCTTGAGACGCCATTCCCTCTGCTACAACTTGCATTGCACGTCTATGCAAGTGATCAAACCACTGAACGGGGTTTGTGATATCAATATTGTTTGAACCTAGATCCGGTGCATACAAGCGTTTCAAATCCTTCCTCCATCGTGATAAGATGTAATGACTTGGGACTTCATCCACTGCGTTGTAGTTAAGGATACACAATGCATGTCGACAAAGATATCCTCTGAAATTGAAGCAACTGCAAATACAGCGCACCTCAGCTCCTGCTTTATCATAAATAACTTCAAAGTTTTTTGCGTCCCTAGAATCTCCCTTGGAATCTTGTTCTTTGACTATATAGGTGATAACTGGCTGGTTAGCATGAATCTGAGTTATATTAAAACAGTTAGACATCAGCTCCACTTCATCTTGGAACTTCAAGAATATTTCCTTAGTATATACGTCAGAAAGCTGTAATTCATAATTGCACCTTGTTCTCAACTCGGGGTTAAAGTCTTTTGACTCGATATCATCAAGAGTTTCCTTCTGAATGCTTTTTTGTTGGAAGGACTCGTACATATCAAAAAACTCGTTCCAAGTTGTTTGTTTATGTGCATATCCACGGGGAAAAGAGCTCATGCACTCACCTGATTTAGAAGCTAACGTTCCAGCAAAAAACGTATCTTTCAAATATACTGGAACCCACCGCTCTCGGTCTTCATACAAGCTTCGAAGCCACTCATTATCCCTGATTGCAAAATGTTCGATCATCTCCTCCCAAGCAATTTCAAATTCTTCAACTTTTGTTGAGTTGTGCACCATTCTGTTCAGTATGGCATGAAACATTTCTGAATTCCCAACTTCTCCTAACTTTTCATGAACTCTCTTTATAACAAGGGTCAGACAAAGACGGTGGTGAGCCCTAGGAAAAACCTCAGCTATTGCACTCTGCAAGGCCTTGCAGTGGTCTGTGATTATAGTTTGTGGAGGACGTCCCGACATAGATGTAAGCCATGCTCTCAGCAACCAAACGTATGTCTCCACAGTTTCATCCACAAGTAAAGCACAACCCATCAACACAGATTGACCATGGTGATTTACTCCAGTGAATGCCAAAACTGGAGTTTCATAATTATTTGATAAGCATGTCGTGTCAACTACAATCACATCGCCAAAATAACCGTAGGCAGCCCTTGACCTAGAATCAATCCAAAACACATTCCTTACATATCCTTCATCATTTAGATCCAAAATGTAGAAAAAATTTGGATCTACAAGCTGCACTCGGGAAAAATAGTTGTAAAGGGCTCGTACATCACCTTTCCCAAGTTTTAAGAGTTTAGACTGCTCAATATGATCACTAATTTCCCTTTCGTTTGAGCTTCCATAACCCACTGCATCAATAGCAGGAGTTCGATATAATTTGATGGTTCGCACTTCTACATGAACAGCTGACTCCAACTTCCTTTTGCCTCCTGAATCCATCTTCTTATGTGATTTGGAGTTTTGAGCCCTTTCTGGATCAAATAAATGGTTATGTTCAAGTTTAACTTCGTCCAACCTCCATCTGTTAGACTCCACTAACCTCAACCTTATCATTGCCAGGCATCCGGTCCTTGTTTCCTTTCTTCGAGCGTTTGCGTCTTTCATTGTTTTGAAACCCTCACAATTACAACAGAGCACTGCACCGCGCTTCTCTTTGCTGTTACGCTTGGTCCAAGAAGATTTGACCCTGATGCCAAATCCAACCTCCTTGGCATAGCTATTATAATAGTTATAAGCATCATCATATGATTCAAACTCCATTCCCACAACAGGAGGGAGATAAAGCTTTTCCTTCGACCCATCAATTTGTCCATCAACATTAGCAGTATGAGCATCGATGTCATTCTCGTACTCTTTTCCAGGAATCCCAAACATTTGGTCACTGTTACTATCACGGTAGTTGCTTGGAATCTCAAGCAATTGGTCGCTATTGCTCTCATGTTCATTGCTTTCAAATTCACGCACCTGCTCACTGTCATTCTCAAGGTCAATATCAAGTACTACTTGTTCACCATCATTCTCAAGTTCATTTCCTTGGACTCCTGGAACTAATTCAGTAACATTCTGAAAGTCATTGCTGTTGATTCCGAGAACTTGGCCACCTTCATTATCTAGATCATCAGTATCCATCTCAAACTCTTCCTCGTCATCATCTTCGAGCAGTTCTTCTCTATTTTCGGAACCTCGTTCCATCTAGAGTGAAATAAAAGAGATGAAACTAAATAACACTTGCAATTACCAACAACTACGATAAATCAAACCTGTCAAAGAAGTCATTTTTTTCATAAAGAGAAAATTAATGCATGTGAAAGCCAGAACAATAGCATATTTTTACTAGATGCTAATTCCAAAACACCAGTAGAAGACAAAATTTAGAACTCTAAACGTGAAAATGGAAGTACATAACCTGATCTACTTCTCTCTAATGCACTTTTAAGTTTTAAGTGTCAAGATTTCTACGGAATCCTCTTTAGCATCTCTAACTTCAATGATTACATTGTCTGCAGTATCCCCTATCATCAATCAATATGGATAATTACATAAATGAAAATCCGTCATAAAAAATAAAATAATTCCCATGCTCCAGTAGATATATTGTATTCATAAAATCAAAATTCATAAGAGAGTATCCTCATCACACGGGGTTCTCATATCAATCACTGCGTGACAGTGCAAAATAATAATAATAATAATATACGAAGGTAAAATTTGAATGCCATCACGCCATCAAAATAAGGCCTGAAGAACAATAATTCCTTATTTTTTTTCAATTTTATTCAACATCTCTTAATTTATATGCTTTATCAACAACACCACAAACAAAATTTCCTAACCTAATTTTCACAGGAAAAATAATAACTTTTTTATCAGAAAAATACTGGAAGAAAACGGACCCTAAAATATGTGCAGTACGGGGGTGTAGCTGAGTAATTGTAATGAAAAGGCATGAAATTGGGGAAATTCAAAATCACTTACAGTTAATTGGATGCCGATGGCCCCCCTTAGGGCCTCTCCGGCCGGAGGAAAAGCACCGTCGTCGGCCATGTTTTACGGAGACTTTTGCTTGAGCTTGTATCAATCTGTGAGGTTAGTTTTTACCCTAACTAGATTCAAGATGATTTTGCTTCTAAATCCTTTTAGTTTCTTGTTATGGGAAGTTTTACCGTAGAAATTAGGGCGGTAAATCAAAACCAAAAATGCTAAATCGAATTGAAACGCCAATTTTAATTAAGAGTTATGAAAAATATACAATTCGTTATTATAACTTTTAATTTCCGATTAATATAATTCTATTAGTTCGCACATTGCATCATTTTCATAATCAACTAATAAATTATCAGTGCGATGCACGGGAAGAAACGTCTGGATAAATATAATTCAATGTGAAATTAGATAAATTCTTTAGATAAAATAATGAGATAAGATAATCATTTATTGGTTTCATATGATTACAAATTCTAGAATACTTCTTTGTACACAATATTGTTTATTGATTTTGTTAGTCTTCCATTCTTATCACAAATCAATATTTTTAATCCAAAACGATTTGTCACCTTAGAAATCGCAACATAAAGTTGTCCATTTGTAAACATCAGCCGTTTAAGAAGAAGTTCCACATGCGAGAATGATTGTCTCCGACCCTTATTGATAGTCATGATATAGGGTACCATCAATGAAAATTATCTTCTTTGAAATCTAATAGGTATCATAAAATCAAAAGAGCTCAATAATATCATTGGAATAAAGAACTTGTGTCATGTATTGATGCCAAAAAGAATTTGACCTTCTAGAATATGGTCGCTGTTGGTGTGAAATCGCAAGTGCACGATATCGCTACAAGTAATAAAAGTGGACTTTTGAGTCCGGATTGTCGATCCCACGAGAACTATTTAATTCGCTATAAATTTACTTCGAATATAGAATTCCTAAACAAAAACCAAAACTAACTAAGAAAATAACTTGTAAATAATAAAAACAAAAACGACAAGTAATTGGAAATGAATTAAATAAACAAATCAATTAAAAGAAACAATAGAAAATTAAACTAAAAGCAATTAATAAAAGTGAAAGAACAGAGTGGTGGGTTTTTTAAACAATTGAATGAATATCGGGACTAACGATTTCGAAATAACGTTCTAGCTTAATTTCTCATCTCAAGTTGTTTTCTAAAATTGTATTTGGTCGAATTCACGCATATATTTAATTTACCTCTCTCGAGTTCAAATTAGACCTATTTAACTAAGTCAACCATGTATCTCTACAGCAGGTCAGAGTTCTCCTTAGCTAAATGCATTAAACTTCCTAGGAATTCATAACTGACCACATGCAACCACAAATTCATATCTCTATCTTTTTGTTGAAATTGCCGAATTTTATTACGTGATCTAATTGTTAACTCACCTCTCGGATTATGAAAACAACCATTAATTCATGAATTGGTGATCAAGCAATTCAAGCATTAAACGCAATAATAAAACCAATACATAAATATCAAAACACCAACTTGAGAATTAAAATCAAACAAGAAACATTAAATCTAAATCGTTAATCCCGATTATAAAAATTTAGCTACTCATATTTGTGGAATAAAAAGATAAATAATGAAAATAAAACCCGGAGTTTGAAGTGTTGAAAAATTAGCATAGCCTCCTTCTATAATCTGTCCACTCAATTCCTTTCTCCACACACAATACCGACTACTATTGTTGAAGAGTCACAAAAATCTGCCAGCCTTCTTTTAATTCTTCCAACCGGTCTACACTTCCTGTTTTATTTACTTCACCAATGCCTTCCAATTGTTTCAATTCAGACACACAGCCAACCTCAATTCTTTGTCCCTCAAGCTCAACCTCCAATTATATCCCCATCCAAGTGTCAAGCAAGGAAAATACTCCTCCTTTTTTTCAACAGCCAGCTGCACTCTCTCTCTCGGCTCCCAAAGCTCCAATTTTTTCTTTTTCAGCAATGTTCCCTCTTTTAACTCACGGCCAACCAATTAATTCTTCTACAGTCAACTCTTTTTCCTCCAATTAAAAACTCCCCAGCAGCCTTAAATCTCTCAATTGCCACCTCTCCAATCTCTCCCTTTGTGTATATATATCTCACGGCTGCTCAATCTCACGCTGCGCCCCCCTCTTTTTTTTTCAGCAATGTTATGTTTATATATATATACAAAATTCAACCCTAAACCCAAATAAAATAAATTATCCTTTAAGCATCTCAATTCTTTTAAATAAACTAAGTTGGTCTTTGAATCTTCAATTGTGCAATTAAGCCCTTGAGTTTCAAAACGTCTTCAATTAACTCCACTTTTCATCCCATTATTATGTATTTGCTTCAATTCCTTACTTTTCTTGATTTTGGGATAAAACCTGAAATAATAACAAATAAACACAAACTAAGTAGAATTTATTCGAGAAAAACAAAAATAATATCCTAATTTCGACAAATAAATAAGTGTATAAAATACACTTATTATTTTATAAGTTATTTTCTTAGTTAGTTTTGGTTTTTGTCTAGGAATTCTATATTCGAAGTAAATTTATAGCGAATTCAATAGTCCTCGTGGGATCGACAACCCGGACTCAAAAGTCCACTTTTATTACTTGTAGCGATATCGTGCACTTGCGATTTCACACCAACAAGTTTTTGGCGCCGTTGCCGGGGACTATTTTAATTTGTTATTTATTTATTTTGATTTTTAGCATTCTTAGCTTTTAGATAGTTTGCCTTTAGTTTTTAGTATTTTGATTCATAATAAACAAAAACATCAAAAATTCTCAAAATTTTCAAAATAAAACTTTTAAAATTCTATTATTTTCCTTTTATGCTCCGTTCTCAAAAAGGAAATCTTTTACCTTTCGAACCTGAAATTGAACAACTCTTTAGAGGACGACTTAGGGAACAACAAAATTTGAACCAAATGGCCAATCCAATCAATCCTTTGGAACACATTGAACTAAACCCGAATGCAGCTGCATTACCTCCTGGTCAAAATGTAGCATTGCAAATCAATCAAAACAACCAACAGAATGTACAAGATGACAACGTAGGAGACCTTCCTATGGGTCAATTCTTGACTCCTGTTGCCACTGCAAACCGTTCTAGTATATTATATCCGCCTTTTGGAAGGAATGACTTTCAATTAAAAGCAGATTTAATAAACCTTTTCAGTAATAATCTCCAATTTTTTGGAAAGGCACGTGAGGACCCCAACGCACATGTTGCAAGATTTGGGAGAATGTGCCAAAATTTCCAATTTCAAGGCATAAACGATGATGCCATTCGTTTGCGACTATTTCCTTACACTTTAAGAGATAGTGCATTGGAGTGGCTTGATTCTGAGCCTGAATCTAGTATAGTTACATGGGATGACTTAGCTAGAAAATTCTGTAACAAATATTTTTCACCCGCTAAAGTAGCTAAACTAAAATTGGAGATATCTACTTTTCAACAACTAGACGGTGAGAGTTTTCATGAATCTTGGGGTAGATTTAAGGATCTTCTTAGAAAATGCCCATATCATGGATTTAATAAAGGCCTTCAAGTTCAATATTTTTACTCTGGGTTGTCACCACAATACAAATTCATAGTGGACTCATCAGCTGGCGGGTCTATTACCAATAAAAGTGTCAACCAAGCATGGGACTTGGTGGAACTCATTGCAAAAACACACACCATGTTCACGTCTGAAAGAACAGTGCACAAAAGAGTTGCTGGAATACATGATGTAGATGCACTGACCAGTACAAATGCGCAACTTGCTGCGCTAACAAAAAAGGTTGACATGTTGTGTTCACATCATCAAGGAGTTCACGCTATTCAATCACCAGTAGTGTGTGAGAATTGTAGCGCGAGCCATTCAACTGAAAATTGCATGTTGTTGGCTTCAAAAGAGGAGCAGGTTAATTTTGTGCAAAACAATCATCAACAACAGAATGACCCATATGCTCCTACTTACAACCCTGGTTGGAGACAACACCCAAACTTCAAATGGTCTAACAATCAAAATGAGTTTAACCAACCAATGCAGGAGAGAAGACCAAGTTTGGGGGAAATGTTTCAAAAGCACGTGCAGAAGACTGATAAAATGTTTGAACTACATCAAACAACCATACAAAATCATTCGGCTGCACTTAAAGGGCTTGAAAATCAGATAAGTCAAATCGCTCAACAACTATCTGAGCGAGCACCTGGAACACTCCCAAGTAATACAGTTAAAAATCCAAGGGAGCAAGTCAACATGATCTCTGCAGTAAAGATGGGAAAATTCTATGCTCCAGCTTCTGAGGTAGCTGTTGAGGATGAATCATACATTCCCGCAGAGGAAAATTTTCCACCAAATGGATATGTACCTCCAATCCCTTTCCCTCATACACTCCTAAGAAATAGGATACAGAAGGATGTTCAGGCTGTCAATACTAGAAATGGTGTTCAATTGCCTAAAACACATGAAGGAAGACCTGAGAGGGAAGACAAACAAGTGGTTGGAGAAGTAGAGAATAAATCTGAGAAACCTAATCAGTCAACCAAACCTGAAACTCAAAAGAAAGAAGAAGAATCTCAATCGCCTATCAAGACCTATGTCCCACCAGTCCCATTCCCCCAACGTCTGCGAAATCACAAAATGGATAAGCAGTTTAGTAAATTTCTGGAAGTATTCAAGAAATTGCATATCAACATTCCATTTGCAGATGCTTTGGCTCAGATGCCAGCTTACCTCAAGTTTATGAAAGAGATGATTTCTAAAAAGAGGAAGTTGAGGGAATTTGAGACTATATCCTTAACTGAGGAGTGCAGCGCAATTCTACAAAATAAATTGCCTCCAAAACTCAAAGATCCAGGGAGTTTCTCTATCCCTTGTGATATTGGAAATTTCAAATTTGACAAAGTTTTGTGTGATTTGGGAGCAAGTATCAATTTAATGCCTCTCTCAGTTTACAAGAAACTTGGATTAGGAAAACCTAAACCAAGCAAAATCACATTACAGCTGGCTGACAGATCTGTGAAGCATCCATATGGTGTCATTGAGGACATTTTAGTTAAAGTGGATAAATTCATTTTTCCAGTCGATTTCGTGATTTTGGATATTGAAGAGGACAGTCAATTGCCACTTATTTTTGGTAGACCTTTCCTAGCCACGGGACGAGCTTTAATAGATGTTGAAAAGGGGGAGGTGATCTTAAGGGTTCAGGATGATCAAGTGACTTTCAGTGTCACTCAATATGCTAACAAATATTATCAGACAGAAAGTTGCTTCAAACTGGAAAAAGTGGTGCAAGAACTTGGTAATAATTTGAAGCAAGAAGAAAAACCAGGTGGCACTCAGATCAACAATAAAGAATTCAAGAAAGTGCGCAAAAATGTTGAGAAATGCAAGGCGGGAAATTGTAAGGAGTGCAGGGCATCACGAGCATCATTTAAACCACCATAAGAAAGTTTGCAAAAAGTCGAGCTTTAGACTATAAACGGAGCGCTTATTGGGAGGCAACCCAATTTTCTTTTCTTTTCATTTATTTTACTTTATTTAAAGCTTTGCATTTAAATTTTTAGGTGGTACTCGCATTTTTATTTTTATTTTTTTTCTCTTTATTGGAGTTTTTGAAGTAAGCATCCCTAGCACCAACTTCTGTTATTTGATCTTCAACTGCACTCGTTATTTTAAATTATACATGATGGTTGACTATGTTTGAAAATTCAAATTTTTCTATGTTTTAGTTGGGATTGTTTGTGTTGATCTATTTCAATGGTGTGTATGATTCTAATATTGTTTATCTTTTACTTGCGAGGAACACACCACTTGTAACACTTTCAACCAAGCATGGAAATACAAGAAACGGGTCGAAATCATTCAAGCAAGTTCAAAACCAAGCTTCTCGTTATCACATCGCTCCTCTAAACCTGGGAAGTACCTAACTCCTCTTTATGTATTGTTATCAATTGCTTTTTATTTCTTTTACATTGAGGACAATGTAACTTTCTAGTTTGGGGGGTGGTATCTCATTTCTTCATTCTTTATTCACTCGATACCCTTTTTTTTTGGGATACAAAAAAAAAAAAAAAAAGGGTGAAAATTTTGAAAATTTTTGTTTATTTATTTATTACTTATGACATGATTTGAATTGACTTTTGTACTTTAGTTAGAAAATTTGAGCAACATGTGAACTACAATTTTTCTTGACATTCATCCATGTAAGACATTAATCAAACTTGAGCACATAGCCACTTTCGAATAATAACTTGTGTAGGGAGATGCTTGATACTTGTGGGATAAACTTGTGCACTTTGAACATAGAATTGACTGAAAAATTCCAAACCTTAAGAAATTAGATCCCGACCTGAAATGTAGAACCAAACTGCTCAAGAAGCAGTTTGGGGGTAGAGAGGTCAAGTACAAGTAGGCATTGACAGATTGAGGGTCTGAAGTTTTTAATGATCCAACTTTAGTGGAAGGGGTTTTAATCAACGGGTATAAACCATGACCAGCATAAAAACAGGAAAATGCTGAAGGTCTTATTCTACTCTTCAAATGCCTTTTTGACTCGAGTAAGTAAGTCCGATGGGTCTTTCAAACCTGGTGCCCTAAAGTCGTCTGGCTTGGGAGTCATCGACCTAAAGCTCGCTACAGGGGTCAACTAGAAAGCAAGTACGGAGAGTGGACTTACACATAAGACACTAAAACATCTTAAACTTTTCTGTTTAAGCCTTTATGACTCGGGTAATTAAGTCTGAGGGGTTCTCTGAACCTGGTACCCTAAGCTCAGCTGAATTGGGAGCTGCCGACCTAAAGCTCGCTACAGGGGTCATATAGAAAGCCAGTATGAAAAGTTCTGCACAAAGATGGTAAAAGACAAGGACATTAAAAGAAAAAGTCGTCCATAAAAAAAATGATATATAAATGGTATAAGCTTTGTTGATTAAAATTCCTAATACTGGAGTGTGGGATTGGAGATGAATTATTCTTGGTCTGTCGTGCATACTTGTCAAATCCTAACTGCCTTGTGTGGAAAAATGCAATTTATACATGTTTAGAAACCACATCAATAGGAAAGACCTCGGGATATGAGAGAAAAGCATTACGGTTGTGATCATCCATGAGAGTGTAAGGAAAATAAAAAGAAAATCATTGTTGACCACATGAGATTCGGACTTATTTCCACATGACTAGTCACACAGTGTCAAGTATATTTTTACATGAGTTTGCATTCGATTTTAGGCTATTCACACACACACGATGAAGTTAAGCATTGGATGAATGAAAATAATTTTTGTTGTTCATATTTCCTCTCTAAAGTGAATCGTCATTTTGGATTATTGAAGTGCATGGTAAATAAATTGACAGAAAACAAAAACAATTTCTGTTTGCATTTTTATTTCTATTTTTATAGTCTAGTTTTATTTTTTTGTTCGAGGACGAACAAATATTCTAGTTTGGGGGGGTTTGATAAGTGTATTTTATACACTTATTTATTTGTCGAAATTAGGATATTATTTTATTTTTCTCGAATAAATTCTACTTAGTTTGTGTTTATTTGTTATTATTTCAGGTTTTATCCCAAAATCAAGAAAAGTAAGGAATTGAAGCAAATACATAATAATGGGATGAAAAGTGGAGTTAATTGAAGACGTTTTGAAACTCAAGGGCTTAATTGCACAATTGAAGACTCAAGGACCAACTTAGTTTATTTAAAAGAATTGAGATGCTTAAAGGATAATTTATTTTATTTGGGTTTAGGGTTGAATTTTGTATATATATATAAACATAACATTGCTGGAAAAAAAAGAGGGGGGCGCAGCGTGAGATTGAGCAGCCGTGAGATATATATACACAAAGGGAGAGATTGGAGAGGTGGCAATTGAGAGATTTAAGGCTGCTGGGGAGTTTTTAATTGGAGGAAAAAGAGTTGACCGTAGAAGAATTAATTGGTTGGCCGTGAGTTAAAAGAGGGAACATTGCTGAAAAAGAAAAAAATTGGAGCTTTGGGAGCCGAGAGAGAGAGTGCAGCTGGCTGTTGAAAAAAAGGAGGAGTATTTTCCTTGCTTGACACTTGGATGGGGATATAATTGGAGGTTGAGCTTGAGGGACAAAGAATTGAGGTTGGCTGTGTGTCTGAATTGAAACAATTGGAAGGCATTGGTGAAGTAAATAAAACAGGAAGTGTCGACCGGTTGGAAGAATTAAAAGAAGGCTGGCAGATTTTTGTGACTCTTCAACAATAGTAGTCGGTATTGTGTGTGGAGAAAGGAATTGAGTGGACAGATTATAGAAGGAGGCTATGCTAATTTTTCAACACTTCAAACTCCGGGTTTTATTTTCATTATTTATCTCTTTTTATTCCACAAATATGAGTAGCTAAATTTTTATAATCGGGATTAACGATTTAGATTTAATGTTTCTTGTTTGATTTTAATTCTCAAGTTGGTGTTTTGATATTTATGTATTGATTTTATTATTGCGTTTAATGCTTGAATTGCTTGATCACCAATTCATGAATTAATGGTTGTTTTCATAATCCGAGAGGTGAGTTAACAATTAGATCACGTAATAAAATTCGGCAATTTCAACAAAAAGATAGAAATATGAATTTGTGGTTGCATGTGGTCAGTTATGAATTCCTATGAAGTTTAATGCATTTAGCTAAGGAGAACTCTGACCCGCTGTAGAGATACATGGTTGATTTAGTTAAATAGGTCTAATTTGAACTCGAGAGAGGTAAATTAAATATATGCGTGAATTCGACCAAATACAATTTTAGAAAACAACTTGAGATGAGAAATTAAGCTAGAACGTTATTTCGAAATCGTTAGTCCCGATATTCATTCAATTGTTTAAAAAACTCACCACTCTGTTCTTTCACTTTTATTAATTGCTTTTAGTTTAATTTTCTATTGTTTCTTTTAATTGATTTGTTTATTTAATTCATTTCCAATTACTTGTCGTTTTTGTTTTTATTATTTTACAGTCGCCAAATTTGTAACTATCAATATTGTTCCATTGTACAATCCCTGTGTATGATTAATATTTCTCAGGAAGAACTTGTGTCCTTCCGTTATCCGCTGCAACGGTCCACCATGTGATGCAATAATGATATCCATATGTCCAGGTCGTGTATCAAAATCCACCGAAAATCAATTCGGCAATTTCATCGACAATAGGAAAATAATATTGGCTATCATCGATCGTCCACCAACCAATAAGTATAAGTTGTACATTTGAAGTGCTTTCCCCAATCATCATTTTTCAAACCGACCTAAGCACCAAACCGCAAAAAAAAAAAAAAAAAAAGTTTGATTTGGCTTTGTTTAGAAAATTAAAAGGTTTGGTTTGGTTTGAAAAAAATTGCAACACCGTTTTAAATGGTTTGGTTTAAAATATTACTACAAATCGCCCAAACCAAACCATGCTCACCCCACAACAAAGTGAAAATTTCGGATTACGACATATTTTATAACGCTTATCCACTATCTCCTCGCACCAAAAATTTGCCTTGAAAAATAAACACTTAAAAGAATCTCCAATATCCATGCACTATGAACAATTAAACAATAGATGAAACAATTAATAATATAGATTATGCGTATAAAAGATAAGATTTACTATTTTGACCATTGACAATGAAAAATAAGATATATAAAAAATGAATTCGATAATCATAAAAAGGTAAAAAAACTGAAATTGTAAGATTGACAAAGATGCATCAAATTCATGGTATTATAGTTTTTTGCAATATTTATACAACGTAATTGTTTTGTGATGGAATTTATAATATAGCATTGATCATCTCAATTTTCAGTTAAGTCAATTGTAAGACAATTTACTTATTGTTGTTGAAATTTAAGAATCATAAATATTGAATTAAAATATAACAATTAATATCATGTCATAGTTAATTATGTTATAAAATTTAGACTTAACAGTTATGACAAAAACCATTAATAACTATATAATTTCAAAGCAATATAAATAAATTTGTTAACCGTTAATGTTAAAAATGTGATATGAGACTTTCTGGAATAAAAAATTAAATAATAATTAAATTTAATTGTAAATAAAATTATTTTGATAAGTAATCTGATATAGAAAAGAAGGTTATTATGTATATTTAACAAAGAACTTAGAAGAATGATTATTTACAACAAAATTTAATACAACTTGATTAAATATTCAATATAAACGTAATTGAAAATTAGACATTAGATTTGTATGATCGAACGAAATTATTCATCCATAAGATTTAGACCAATAAAATATCACAATTATTGTAAAAGTTTATTTACGTATTAAATGTAACTTTCTATAAAAATACTAATTAATTTAATTAATTTAATAGAACGCAATATAAATGAACTCGAATTTTTAGATGTACTAACTAAAGAAAAAAAATAAGATTATTTATAAAAAAATTTATACGATAAGGTTTATTTAGTATTAGATGCATAATACAACTTCAACATAATTTTGAAGAAAATTTTACATTGAATTTGTATGACTGAACACAAATATTTATTTTTAAGATTCAAAACATTAAAATATCAGAATAATTTTCTAAAAAGAGATGTTTAAATACAAATAACCAAATATAAATAAGCAAAAAAAATTCTCCATAAAAATACTTAAGTGAAAGTAACAGTGTGAACACAATAAAAGCTGATTTTGGAGTGTGAATACAAAAAAAAAACTGAGTTTTCCCGTCAAAACTCAGTTGCTTTTATATATTATGTAGATATAGATATAAATTAAAAACAATTTTTTATAAGTAATTTTTCATAGTATAAGACTTGCTTAGGTATTAAAAAAAAAGCATTTAAAAATATTCAGTTTTTGCAAATTAATTAACATCGAAAATTACAAACACTTACAAAACGTGAACTGAAGTTATTAGAATTAGAATTAAAAAAATTTGTTTTGTTTAAATTTATTTGATATTTGAATAAATTTGCAAAATCAAACATCTAATTTTTTAAACTTTTGATGCTCCATTTAAACTTTGTATGGTTTATTTCAATTAAAACTGTAATATTTGTTACGAAATACATTTAGTAAACACACTAAAAAAACATTTAAAAAAAATCAGTTTTTGCAAGATTAATTAACATTGAAATTTACTAAGAATTTTAATTGTATTATAATAAATGAAAAACGTCTTTTAATTTTTATTTTTTCATAATACAAAAAGTGATTTGAAATTATTAGAATTAGAATTAAAAATATTTTTTGTTAGTAATTTTTCATAGTATAAATAATCAAAGTATAATTTTTTATTTATAAAAATAAACTTAGGTTGAAGATTCCGATAAAAAAAAAATTATTCCGATAAAAAAAAAAAAACACTTAGGTTGAAGTCAATAAGTATAATAATTAACAGTTGTAGTGTATACCAAGAATTAAGTCTCACATAGAATTGCATTCGTTCTTATCTAGGAATTGCATTCATTGTTATTTATTATTACTAAATAAATATAGCTTTTGTGTAGGCAGAATTAGATATGAGTTTAGGCGGAAAAATATGAATTGGGACCCATACAAGCTCAACAAGTTTAATATATAATAATAGATACACCACAATTTTTCACATCATAAATTGTAAGTAATGTTGTATAAAATAATTGTACATGTATCATAATTCTTTAATTAAAAGGGAAGATTACCCAATTTCTAGTATTTAGGTTAACCTTTTATACTTAGTCCTTGTGTGATGGTCTTACTTTTTTATAAAATTTACTATTTTTTTTCTATGGTTATCAATTTTAACCATTAAAAAAAGTCAAACCTACAATTTTTTTTTTTACTTTTCAAACAACTTTTTAATCACACGATTTCTCAAAACTATATTTTTCTCAAAAAGTAATAGCATCAATAAGAGATTAACAAATTTAATATTTTTTTAAAAAATTAGGTGTTAATTAATAATTAATAAATAAAATATTACATATTATATAAAAATAACTATCACTTATATATTTAAAATTAAAACTAATATAATATTAAATAAAAGGTACCGAACAATACATAATTTTGAACATGTTCGTCCCGCCCCACCTCACAAAATCATAATTGGTCACGCATTTTTTATACTTAGTCCTTGTGTGATGGTCTTACTTTTTTTATAAAACTAGTCAATAGTCAATAACACGTGCGTTGCACGTCTTACGTAATGAATGTAAAAAATATGCAATTTTTTTTGTAGCAATAAAAACTATTGAATAGTATGTGCAATATTTCAATATAATAAAATTAAATATTAAAAGTTACGATTACAACAAAACTTCTTTGTATACAATATTTTTTGTTAACGTCCCACAAGAAAATTATGTTATTTTATTGCAACTGATTCAAATTATATATATATATTGGTATAATAAACACCTTCGTAGATGCTCGCTTTAACATTGAATGTTGTTAACTGTTATAATGCCTTTAGCGTCGTCCTCTAATTGTTGTCCTTCGTTCTTTACCAAGTCTCCGCACAAAGATAGCTTAATTGTCTCTAGGCTACAAAAGTAAAGTTCAGAATCTGAATTTGTTATTGCTATTCATTAAGAATATTTATTTATATATAAGAATACCTCCCATTGATAAGTATGATATAATGTTTTTTGGTCACGTGACTATATTTTGCTTTTGATAACAAAAATAGGTTTCACACTAAGTATTGTTCCTACAATATTTGAAAAAATGAATTATTAGTTTAAAGTATAAATATATATAATATGTAACAACTATGACTAATGATATGATACCTAACAATTTCCCTTCGTCAATGAATGTTGAGATGTTTGAAAACCCACATAAAGATGATAGGTCATAGGGCATGAAATCTTCAATCTCATCTAATTCAATCTTTACTTGTGAGGGTAAGTTCAACTTCATCGTCCACATTTGAGTAATGGGGGTTGATTGATCTAATTTTTCCATTTCTAAACTTATATGATTTTCCTTTCTCAAGCATGGGAAAAAAACCTTTCAATTGTATCCTTAAACAACATAGCTCGAATCCTACTTTCCTGGAAAGAAATAAATATATTAGTCCAATAGTGGAACTTATATAAGAAAAACAATGGATAATAATCAATTAATATAATACCTCTTTATCACACAAAATTAGTTTTAGAACTTCAACATGGCTGTTCTTATTGTTGTAGAATTCAATGGAACCTTTTTCAAGTATGGATACTTTTTTAATCCACTCTTCTTCTAACGCAGTCAGTTGTCGTACGAAAATATCATCCCCATCATTGTTTGGTGCCAGCAATTCTACATCTATAAATATATAAATACAAGGTTAAACTAATACAACAAATATATAAATTTTCAAAATAAAAATTTAATATTTTTTAAGGGAATTGATCAACCCGATTTCTTTTCTTGATCTACCAATGATTTTGACGTCATTTCTGGTAGAGTTTGTGAAGCTGATGCATCTACCTACAGGCCCGGACCTGCCTAGAGGTCCAAGAGGCCGCCGCTTCAGGGCCCACGGGCCTTTTTTTTTTGGGCCTTTTTTTTTTTTTAAAGTAGCCCAAGTTTTCAGCAGCCCGACCCAACTTATAACTACCCAGTATACTAACTTAACCAACCAATCCATTATAACAAATCTGATAATCCAAATCCAATAATCAATCCAATCCCTCTCGGCCTCTCAACACACGACCACGACACAGTTGAGCTGAGCCCACTGCCTACCACTCTTGCGACGACTGGAGACGAAGGCCAGCCACCGGCGGTCCGATGAGCGGCGATTCCTACTTTCGAGCTTCCAAGTTCCACCACCAGTGTCCGTCCGACCGACCACAGGTCCACAGCCACAGCACAGCTCACGCCTGCGCCAGCAGCCAACGCGCACCTGCACGTAGTTCCTCTTGAGTCCTCTATCCTCGTCTCCGTCGGAAGTCCAGCCTCTCCGTCGGAACTCCAGCAGTGCCACAGGTAGTTCCTCTTGTCGGCTGCACTAGCTCCTGCTCCAATCTCTAGCTTGGTGGTCCACTGGTAAGTTATAAATTTTGATTTTTTGGTTTTGTAAATTGTAATTTTTTATAGTTCATAATTTCTAACTTCTAATTTGAATCTGTGTTTCTCAATTTCTAGCTTCTAACTATGCCCTAAGGAGTAATCGAATAACTGGTGATTCGTGAATGGTCTTCTCGGCTGACTGACCAGTGACCACTGCCCAATTTTTGAACAATTCGCAATTCTCTGGTAATGAGGTTAAATCTTGATTCATTATGATTGAAGTGTTAATTATAAATTATGCGTAAATGTTACATTTAAATTTTTACAATGTCGTCCCTTGTGAGCCCCATATTCCCCTTTCGTGAATTATGAATTGAGATTTGATAAATATTTGATTTGATGTGTGAATTGTGATTATTAAGTTATAAGTTGTGAATTGAGATTTGGTTAATATTTGGTTTGTTTGTGAATTGTGATTATTGATTTTTATGTTGTAAATTGAGATTTGTTTAGTTCATTCTTTTAATTGTTTACTGAATTTAATTTTGATAAGTTATTTATCTCGTTAGTAATTTAGCAATTCTCCATTTAGTTAAATGGAGATCATGGTTTGAATTTAATTATGTTGAGGAGTTTGGGATAAATCTTGGATTATTGTAAAAGGTTGGATGTTGAATGAGTTGTATTTGATGATTTAAAATGTTTTGAGATTCCTCTACAAGTTGGTTAAGTCCAATTTATAGAGGAGACGCTGCCTGTAGAATCTTGTAATAGATAAGTGAAATATTTATATTTGAAATGTTTTAATTCCGCATTTAATGTGAAAGGAAGTTAACATGCTTAGGTTTAAGATTTTAAACTTGGGATGTTACATTTTATTTAATCTTTATTTTCAGTTTTTTCCTTAAAACTGGTGATTCGTGAATGGTCTTCTCGGCTGACTGACCAGTGACCACTGCCCAATTTTTGAACAATTCGCAATTCTCTGGTAATGAGGTTAAATCTTGATTCATTATGATTGAAGTGTTATTTATAAATTATGCGTAAATGTTACATTTAAATTTTTACAATGTCGTCCCTTGTGAGCCCCATATTCCCCTTTCGTGAATTATGAATTGAGATTTGATAAATATTTGATTTGATGTGTGAATTGTGATTATTAAGTTATAAGTTGTGAATTGAGATTTGGTTAATATGTGGTTTGTTTGTGAATTGTGATTATTGATTTTTATGTTGTAAATTGAGATTTGTTTAGTTCATTCTTTTAATTGTTTACTGAATTTAATTTTGATAAGTTATTTATCTCGTTAGTAATTTAGCAATTCTCCATTTAGTTAAATGGAGATCATGGTTTGAATTTAATTATGTTGAGGAGTTTGGGATAAATCTTGGATTATTGTAAAAGGTTGGATGTTGAATGAGTTGTATTTGATGATTTAAAATATTTTGAGATTCCTCTATTTATTATCTGGGCATAAATTTGAGCAATAAAATTTTCCATGATTCAAAAAATTGGTAGTGCCATTACTAATTAATCATGCTTGTATTAGATAGTGACAAGCCAAAGAAAATATACCAAGCAATGGTAAGACAAATGAAGAATCAGTTTTACCATATTTTCTCGTTACCTAAATTAGTACCAAAGGTTATAAAGTGAAGTTGGTAGAACGTGTAGTGCCCAACAAAAATAAAGTAGCTTGTTTCGTTGTAAAAAAATATGATGCTTGTTTCTCATTGTTTAAAATTGTATGTTTGGACACTTCCATATTTCCAAGCAATTAAACTAGGTATGGACACAAACAGACTGTAAACATTGATACCTCAAAATCTTGTGACACGTCATCCAATGGTTCAATGATTGCTTTGTTCTTCTGCGCTGTATGGAGAAAATGAAGGAATAAATTAAAAAAGAAATTTGTAAGTAAGAAGAAAATAGAAGTAACAAAGAAGGAGAAAAGAATATGACAAGATTGTATATCCATTTTGTTTCAGTACACTACGAAAGAGGTTGTAATGTGCATAATAATTCAACTATCATTCATTTATATAGAAATATAGAAAAAGAAAAGTCAGATTTGCAACACATTGAATTTCATTCATTATAATTATTACTTTTTAGTAATTATTATTGCAAATTAACCCCCATAACCCCACTAAGTAATTGAGGGATTAACAAAACGACAAGACATAGAAATAAATACTTGTAAATGACTTAATTAAATTAAATTTTATTTATTCTAATTATTTGTTTTTAGTAATTATTATTATTATTGCAAATTAATTCCATAACTCCACTAAGCACTTAAGGGTTAAGGAAATGAGAAGGCAGACATATAATTACTTGTAAAGGGCTTAATTAATGCATTTCCAATCATATTTTCTAGCTCCCCCCCCCCCCCCCCCCCCACCCTCACCCCCAACCCAAAAATGAACAGATAACCTACATAATATATTTGTAGTCATTCTTATTTAATACTACAAATTGGTACATAAAAAATTAAATCCATTAATTATATAAAATTAAAAACAGCTTAAAATTTCACATAGGAGATTAAAAACAAAAAAATTGAGGCCATATAGAGTGTTAAAAAACAAATAAATAAAAAAACTGTAAAAAAAAAAGGTTACAGATATCTATTTCCATTTTTCTTTAAATATAGTCTCATACCTCAACACAAAATAAGTTTAAGATTCCTAATTCAAACAAAACTTGAAGAGAGGTTTGAAAGCAAGTCCAGTTTAGATTCATAAATATATGCCTATATTTACATGCGAGAATATGTTTGGAATATTTAAAGTACACAACGAACCAAAAATAATAATAATAATAATAATAATAATCCAAAATTTCTTAAAACTATCGAACCAGAACATACAAACATGTTTTGTAAATACAACTAACAAATAAGAAACCATAACATCTTTAATATAAGCATATCCAACAGCAGTCACAACTCTACATAAATACAGGCATAGACAAAATCCTCAATATAAACATATCCAAATAATTAATTTAACACAATAGGTATACAAATCCATGATCCAAACAACTAAAACGAAAAACAGTAATTTCAAAAGTAAAAATGACACATCCAAGGAAACCCAGTTTGTAATTAAAGATCTAGCAACAGCAAAATGAGCTATGTGTTAAAGGGCTTATTTGAAATCCAAAACAACTCCTGTTCAGATAAATCAATCCTAGGCCTTCACCTCCTTGATCCGCTTCTTTAACTGGTCAACCTTGACAAACCATGACAAACCAGAACATCATCCAAAATAATAGATAAAAACTTAAGAATATATTTATATATACATGTGCAAATTTCAACAACAAAATGAATTGTGTTTTAAAGGACTAATTTGAAATTCAAAAAAACATCAATTAATCAATATTGGCCTTCCATCAGCCCCTTTTATTGAAAGAGAATAAAGTCAACGAGTTTGTGAAATGAACTAAATTAATGTAAAATGTAGGGGTTTAAAGAAATTATCATAACAAACCTAAAAAATTTAGTGATTAAATCAAAGCATCATTCCCCTAATTGATAAAATAAATCTGCTAATAATGATAATAATAATAATAATCTTTAAAGAAAACTAACGAAAAATAACAACAAAAATCCCAAGTAGAAATTGAATACGGGTTACCATTCATTCAATGAAAATAAAAAATAGAGTGATTGATGAACCAAACATAAAAAACTAAATTGATGAAAAAGAAACCATAAACTAACCTCAAACAGTACCAGTCAATTCACAAACAAAGAGCAACTGCCATGTTCTAGATACAGAGCTTTCCATTTGATTTTGTGAGGGTCTACAAGAATCAATTATAGCAACGTTTTAGATTATTATGTTCATAGGCAATAATAGTCACGGTTATTTAAGGAAAAAATAGTCAGAGTTATTTATTACTATAGGTAAATTGCTATTCACATTGATAGGGAAATAATGACATAAGAAACCTGAAAAACTTGTAGCTTGGAACAATAAAATAACGAATTAAAAAGATCTTACACTTGCTACTCAATACTTACACAAGCAACATGACAAAAGGGATCAGAGAGCCTTATGAATGGACCATAGCATACATTTCCTACAAGATTAGAGCACTGAGTTACTCATGCACAAACTGAATCCACGAAATGAAGAAAAGCAAAATCATAATTTTAGATTACCGGTCCTTACTTTCATCTATCTGATATGTTGATAATTGTTGGATAAACTAACCTCAGAAATGGATGGATTGGAGTTCAAACTCTTCGTGCACCTATTAAGAGGCAAAAATATCATTTTTTAAAAATAAAGAATTTACATAAAATGCCATTTAACACTAAGAAATAAATAGAACCAAATAGAATATGCATATAGCACGGTACACTTGGATTCTAAAAATCAACAAATTAAAACCAATTTAAATAGCTAAGGCATGGTCAATTATAGCATACAATAATCCACAGGTTTTCCAGCCCTTATTTCTTCAAAAGAGTTGAAAAGGCACAGATGTACAAATTTTGCCAAAAAATATGAAAAAAACGGAAATAATAGAATATGAAATGCTCTTGATCTTGCGAAAATATCAGTGCAATTGGTATTGAAAAATTACAGATTTCAAACCCACAAACAATAATCAGATTACAACTAAATAAAAGCAACTAAAAGCATGAAATTCAGATTTCAAACAAAGGAAATGTGAGAGAGTGACCTTTGCAAATGGGTAGGTCAGGGAGGTGTAGGGCTTGGTGGTCTGCAACCTATACCTGAAGGAAGAAAACCTTCTGCACTTTTCTTTCCCTTCGTCACTGGTACATCTACCGTCGATCGCACCTAGTTCGGTCATTTGGACCGGCAAAAATTGAAGAAAACGAAAATTTTCATTTCGGGTTCTATGATTTGAAGGGAGTGGGTGAGATATATTCGGCAACCTTGAGATTTTCTGGTTCGATTAGGCTGGGCAAAAATCGATCCAACCCAACCCATCGAATCCGCCCAAATCGATCCAATCCGATCGATTTGGGTCGGTTTTTCATGAAAATTAGGTTGGGTTGAGTTTTTTTTTTTAAATTCTTTTTCGGGTTGGGTCGGGTTGCGAGTTGGGTGAATAACCCGACCCAATCCGACCCAACCCAACCAAAAAAAAAATACAGTATTTTTTTTTTGTGATAATGAAACTTGACTTATTTAAATATTGATTGAATATATTTTAATTTTATTAGCAAGTGCTCAATTTATTGAATCTTTGGTTATTGTAGTGTACATAATTGATTTGAATTAAAGATAGATTCATGAGTTTTTTTTTTTTTTCAAAAATTTTACTAATTAGGCCAAAGCCCAAACCGACCGAAATTTGGTGGGTTGAGTTGGGTTGGGTTTGAATTCGTAATTGGGTTGGGTTGATTTTTTATCAACCCGACCGTGGTGGGTTGGGTTCGGGTTGGGCAAAAAACCAACCCAACCCACGCCCACCCCTAATTTGGGGTGGGTATTGAGTGACACGCCCAGAATCGACATGCATATCAATTAATATAAAATTTCATTAATTAGGATGGATTAATAGAATGTAGAAGTAAAACAAGTTAAAAATAAAATATTTAATAGATTGTTTATATAGTCAAAAAATAAAAATATGTTATTTACATAACCATAAAAATTAAAATTAAAAATACAAATGGGGCAATAACGAGACTGGTTGGGATGCCTTGCCCAGCCTCGAACCTATACCCACCCAGCCCTACAATGACATGGCGGATCATGGAGCAATTATGGGTTTGTGGTTCTCTTATCTCCCACCCCATTGCCATCTTTACGTACTTTCACCAAGTTTCAATTTCTTCCACGAGCAGGAGACACATACAAGCCTGGTATCAAGGAGCCCAATCAATATAGGGGGGGCTTCCAATTTCAGATTAAGAGATAATTAGACCCTACACTAATTTCACCTACCTAGTTTAGAAAAATACCTACTTTTCAAAGTAATTGGAAATATAAGGTATATTATTGATTTCTCTTTCCTCTCTCAAATCTCTCAATTCAATCCATATCTTTTCTCTCTCCCCTCTCTCCTCTCTCCCCATTTTCTCTTCCACAAATCAAGCCTCCCTCTCTTCAATCTATACCCGTGAATCATACTTGAATCCAAAACAAAAGTGAATATAATCAACCACAATTTCAATTTTTTGAATCCCAGTTCTTGAAGCTAGAATTTTTCGGTCGTATATCTTCGGCCAAATCTCTTCTTGGCTTCAATGATGATTTTGCAGATATAGAGGCCTACACAAAGAAATATGTGGAATCCCAAATGGAGTCATCAAATAATGATGGAAATGGGAACGGGACTACAGTTATCCACGATGTGCATTCGGTTTCAGATTCTCCAATGCTGGAAGCCAATTCTTCCTTTGGGTTTGCTTCTAGTTCTCCATCCATGGCGAACCTGCGGCCCATAAGGGTAAGTGTAGAGGAGAATCAGAAAGTGCGAAGCTTGGGAATTGAGGATCAGTTTTAATAGAGCGTTGTGGTTGTGGGAGTTAGTGGAAATGTTAATTTGTCTCAGAAGTCGAAGGAAGGGATTATCGTATCAGTGGGTTTAGAAGTGGGAGGAAGGGAGTTGGTGGAAATGTTAATTTTGTAATATTTGCAAAGTTGTAACAGATCATTACAACATGTTTTAGAAAATAATTTCTCTGTTTGAAATATTGGTTTGGTTGTAATAACTGGTTATTCTTAATTGAAATTGCATCGGGTATTTGTACTGAAATTTTTATGAACATTACAAGGCATTTCAAAGTATTACTGAACATTTCGACACAAGTCAGAACAGTAAAACGAGTGTAATAAATTTCTTTTGTGCACTAACCGCGCTGTGATTGTAAACACAACTGTAATATTACAGTAAATACAGTTACACTCTATAACATGGATTGTAATGTTACATAACTACAATTACACAACATTACAATGACTCTAACACTGCTTCAAATTTCATGTGAAGAAAAATAATAGTAATGAATATTAAACAACTGTTGTTGTAAATTACAACATGTTACATAATAATATTACAGAACGATAACTATTGCACAATGATTGTAATATATAACATATATAACATTGCATAATATTACATTACATTACATTATTGTAACATTACATAATATTACTGTTGGGTGGATTTTGTGAATAGTGACGCCAAATAAATATAATGATGGTTTTGTAAATCCTTGCCGAATATTGGACAGAGTAACGACAAACAAAAATACAAACAAAAAGAATAAGAGAAGAAGGGACAAAGCCGAGGCAAGAGTTGGACTCTTTGTCCTTAAGTCGAATTTGCCCCGTAACGGTGCCTACGGATTTCGGCAATCGACTCCCAAGATACAACGGCTTCACATGTGTTTGTAGCACTCCAAAACACAAGTACAACGAACAAAATATAGGCTTATGTACTCCAAATGATGCAATGAAGGAAAATCAAAATAAATGAAATGATTTTCATTTAGGAGAGAAGTGAGGATGAGAGATGTTTTTGTATATCAAAAATGTGAGGAATAGGACACCCAAAGAGTCCTATATATAGATCATGAAAGGGTGTGGACGAAGTGGTTGAGGCCCAAACCATGCACCATTTCCAAATAATGCACCTTTACGAAAAGGTACCTTCTGGCCGGACAACCGTGCGGTCGCACGGTTTTACTCAAAAAATCGGATATTAGTTTGACGTGTGATCGCGCGGTTTACTAACCGTGCGGTCGCACGGTCAAACATTTTGCCTAAACGGATTGAGTCGAGCTTTTGAGTATTAGGTCGAAGTCGACACAAAGTCACTTTAATCGATTTTCAATTCTCAATTTATTAACCAATATCCAACAATTACAAAATGCAATCGCTTGAAAATTTGATGATATTCGTCGAAAATCGGTAGAAGTCGCGAACAATCAGAAGGAAAAATATCCAAACCATAATGTAGGAAGCAAATCATTAATTATAGAGTAATTATTGATAATTACAAATTACCTAATTTAAATCCCTAAATAATTGGTAACAACTTTTCTAAATAAAATGATTTTTAGTTAACGATGTTAATCAAATATTACATTTTCTCTTTTAAGAATTCGGCATTTTTATAAAATTATGATAAAAAATTCAGTAATATTACGAATAATTTGAAAATAAGATTTTTTTTCAATTACTGTATATTACGTCACGTAATTTTCCATCAATTAGAGGCCCAAAAACTTGCAAATTCTCTCCCTACTCTATTTCGACGTTTCAGCTCAATCAATCCCTAGTAACTGCACAGAGTTTCGGTTGAGCGATTTTTTCTCAAGTTACAGAAATGGAATTGGGAGCTTGCGTTAGGGGTTTGACAGTCAACCAAACGACGCTGCATTTCGTCCCCAGAAATCACCACTTGTTGATATTTCGTGCTCCTAATAATCAAGTCTTAAATGCTTCGGTTAAAGCTCGCAATAATTTTTGTTGCGATTCAATGGTGAATGTGAGTAGTAGCGACACCGAAGCTGTGAAGAAAAAGGTAATATCTTTCTGTTTGAGCATTTGAATGCATAAAAACGTGTAGGATTTCTTATACATGCGATAAAGTCAGTGATTTGGTTTTGAGGTCATCTGATTAAGTACATTCGGCTGGAAATTTGTTCGTCCTCTAGTAAAATGAATTTGATATGTTCTGAGTGCAAATGAACAGAAGTTATAGCTCTCGATCTTGCAGAAGGACAAAAAGATTCATTCGGGCAACGAAGAGTTCGATGAGAATAAAACTTAGTTTGTTGTTATTATGGTGTTCTTGGATAAAGTGAAGTGACTAGTGAGAAGATTCCCTTTATCATTTATTTGGGAGCACAAAGCCTAAATCAGGATTCATGTAGCTTACCCAGGTTTACTGAGAATAAGTATTAGTTTTGTTTTCTTTGTTTTTTTTTGTAATTACTGTTCACTTGTTCTTGGACATGACATAAGTTTTCATGGATAAGGGTTTATTATATATTCAGAACTACATAACATTAGTTATCCAGTTCGATGCCAAAGCAAGAACCTCCAGTTTTTAGCATCAGGTCAGTTCTTGGTGAGGGGGGAAGTCTGAGAGTAGGAGAGTGCAGTCAAGAAAACAACAATTTGTGTCTGATTTTGATGAAACCGAGAGAAATAGTATTATACTGATCTATGTTATTAATTAAAAGTTCCTATTCATCATAACTATATTTTACTAATAAATTACTGATTCTAAATCATGAATAGAATTCAAGCAGCCAAGCAGGGGGGGGGGGGGGGTGATACTGCGATTATTAATATAATAATTCCACCATTTCTATGTGTAAGGTTACAGGAATCCCCTCCCTTTTTTGTCCCTTCCCTCTAAGCATATATCATGTCATAGATACTGCTATTTTTTATTTATTTATTTTTGGAATTCTTCTTGGTCATTAAGACGGGGTGTGGATGTGTCTAATGGTAGGGGGGAAAAAATAATAACAATTAGGACCCTGGTAGGCAGTTGGCCTGCTGACATGTCTACTATTGCTTTCTTCTATTTTCATATTACTTCATTTATATAAAATGGATAAATAATTTTGAAAAGATGCTAACAATCTGCTTTTCCAGGTAAATATGATATCTGCTGATTATTCTTGGGATGTGGAGCTCTCTAGTTTAACAGCCCTTTGTCCACTGGATGGGCGTTATTGGACTAAAGTGAAGGAATTGACTCCTTTTATGAGTGAATTTGGTTTGATTCGATATCGAGTTTTAGTCGAGGTATTATTCTCATCACCATATTTGCCAAGTCACTTTCAAACGTTATCTACTTAATTTACACGTGGAATGCCAAGGGAATTTTGTCATATTACGTGAGAGTTCAGGCCATAAAACCTTGGCATCACTGTGCTTTATTGTAGCATACATGGAATGCTAAGGGAATTTTGTCATATTACGTGAGAGTTCCGGCCAGAAAACTTTGGCATCACTGTGCTTTATTGTAGCATACTTCCCTTTTTTTCCCTCTTCCTTCTTTGCATTCTGAAAAATCAAAATAACAGCTTTACTATTTTATGATCATCCTTATCCATTCTTCCTTTATCTTTCCTTTACCCTCTCCGTATAATTTCAGATTAAGTGGTTGTTGAAGCTTTCACGAATTTCTGAAGTTCCTGAGGTCCCAATGTTCTCTAAAGAAGCAGAATCTTTTCTACAAGGCTTGATTGATGGATTTAGCATAAACGATGCTTTGGAAGTTAAGAAAATTGAGAAAGTGACAAATCATGATGTGAAAGCCGTGGAATACTTCCTGAAGCAAAGATGTCAGTCACATCCAGAGATAGCTAAGGTATGTAAGCATTACTCTGTTCTTGGTGATACTGAAATTATCTGCAAAAAGGTGTGGTACAAGGCACTGCTGGAGTGGTAATCAACACACCATGAATTCGGTGATGATATTACCATTTTATTCTTGTTCTGATAGTGACCATATCTGCCCTTTCCTGATGCCTTTTCTTTCTTTCTTTCTTTCATTTTTTTTTTAAAAATAAAAATAAAATACCGTGTGCTTAGGTTATCGAGTTTTTCCATTTTGCTTGCACCTCTGAGGACATCAACAATCTGGTTCATGCACTGATGTTAAAAGAAGCTCTGAACAAAGTCATACTACCAGTCATGGTCAAACTGATAGCAGCAATATGTGACATGGCCACTGCTAATGCTTCCATTCCTATGCTTTCTCGAACTCATGGACAGGTAAATGGTTATGCACCATAAATAGTTCAGTGGTTTTGCATTTAAAAAGTCTCTCTCCCTCCCTAGTCCCTCCAAATACACATGCATAAATGCATCTGTTCTTATTCTTTTCATTGGTGGTTCGGGGGGCCAAATAAAGAATTTTTTTGAGCAAACTTTGTTTGAAACTTGAATACTACTTTTATTTGGTACTATGTTTAAGATATCCGTTCTTGATTGCTTCTTCTGGGTAAAGGGGACATTCATGATAGTTTTGACTTTACAATATAATGGATAACTCACAACATTAGTTTTTTGTAGCCAGCTTCACCTACAACCTTGGGGAAGGAGATGTCTATTTTTGCATACAGGTTAAGTAGGGAATGGAAGGAAATATCTCAAACTGAGATTTTAGGGAAGTTTGCTGGTGCTGTTGGAAACTACAATGCACATCTAGTTGCATATCCTGATATTGATTGGCCACAAATTGCCGAGGAGTTTGTGACATCCCTTGGAATAAGTTTCAATCCCTATGTAACTCAGGTACATCCGTTAAAATTAAATTCTTTTTTAATATTTTCTCCTGAGCAGATTGTTGCTTTTGATAAAAGACTTTGCTAACTGATACGTGTCAAGGTGTATATTAAATTCTCCTTTAATTGTCTCATATGAAACTGACCGTGTTCTTTCACGATCTGCTGATGTTTAATCTTGCTTCTTTATTTAAGTCTTGAATGGCTGATTTTCCAATTAATACGTGATATTCTATTAATATTATACATGTTCAATGAACAGGCTTATCATTTCTAGAATGTGTAATTCCTAATATTACTTATTAAAATATATACTGTGTAGTGATATAAATACATAGAACCAAAATTAGTTGCTCGTGATATGTCCAAAGCAATATTTGAACCCTTAACTTCATCATTTTTCTCAATCCTCCTAGTGTCTCAAGTACATTATGAGTACCTCATTCAATAAAATGAAAAGAATGTTTACCTTTGTAAAGTTAGAAAATTACAGCCATAAGAAAATAAAGAGATAAATTTATTAGCAAAAGAAAAAGTAAAAATGATTTTTTATTTTGAAAAAAAATATATATATACTGTATTTTTTCTTGTTACTGAAAACAAATATACAAATTTAAACATGCCGCCTAATGGAGAAATATGCATACACATAATTGCTTTAGTTTATTCTGGATCCTAATGTTTGCCAAGGCAGCCTCTGAATATTAGGGTTTCTGATATAACTATGATAATACCCCTGATAGCCTATTATATAGAAGGAAGTATATTAGAGATAATGTTCTTGTACGAAAATTCCCGTTTGTTTACCATACCCATCTGACACATTTTGACCAATTAAACATTTCTTATGCAAGTTGAACTTGTAATTCTTAATTTTTGTCCTAATGCAGATTGAACCTCATGACTATATGGCCAAGCTATTCCATTCTATCATCCAGTTCAACAACATTTTAGTTGACTTTGATAGGGATATATGGGGATACATTTCTTTGGGTTACTTCAAGCAGGTGCTAGTCATTGTATATTTATTTTTTTCCATTTGTATGTTTATTTATTTATTTTCATTTGGTTTTCATTAAAGAATTTGACTGTCCTCAAATTTGAGCAGATAACCAAAGCTGGTGAGGTTGGGTCCTCGACTATGCCTCATAAAGTGAATCCCATCGATTTTGAAAATAGTGAAGGCAATCTGGGAACTGCCAATGGTGGACTATCCCATTTAAGTACAAAATTGCCCATTTCACGCTGGCAGGTATGCATACTCATTTCATTCTTTCTCGAAGTCTACGATATCATTGAGCTGTATGCTACAAATTAATAGTTCTATTTTCAATCACATGGACATGAACTCACTGTGTTTTTCTTATCATACCAGCAATCGAGTCAAAGCATCTATATGTTGTTAGGGACGACTTGAGATAATATTGCTTTTGCTATGCTCCCGGGCTATGTCTATTCTAACTGTCTTGTTGTGCTTGTTCATGCAGCGAGACTTAACAGATTCAACTGTCCTAAGGAACATGGGTGTGGGATTAGGTCACTCTCTTCTTGCCTACAAAAGTGCATTACAGGGAATTGAGAAGCTTCAGGTGAGAAATAAATTAGGAACTCTACCCCTTTGATGACGATCCATACTATAAGATAAGTTCGTTGTGATTCAGTGGAGGTGCATTAACTTTAGAACATATTATGGTCATGCTTTGTTGTGACAATATGACTATTGCCAAGTACAATAGCTGTCGCTGCCAACTATGCTGAAACACATTCGAGGAATGAGTCTCAGACACTGATGCACTAGTATCAATTAAAATATTCATTTCTTTTGTTTCCTTTTGTTTTCTGTCCTTTCTACTCCTCTTTTTTGATTCTTAAAACCATTAAACTAGCCATATATAAATCATGGATGTGTAATATGTTGCCTTATGCTAGTCAACAATAATTGCAAATGAACGAATATACTCAATATTCCAAAAATGCACTTTTTATCAACACAGGTCAACGAAACGTCATTGATTGAAGACCTGAACCAAACGTGGGAAGTGCTTGCTGAGCCAATACAAACTGTATGTGACTTCTTTGATATTTTATCTCTTGTTTTTAGTATATCCAGGCAATTCTGTCTCATTTTATTTTCTTTCCAAGGCAAATACTTGATATGTTGGAATTTAGAGCATGTTTGGTCTAGGAGAAACCTACCAAATATATCCTCAAATTCATTTTCAACACTTTTCAATTACACATTCAAAAATTTCTCCAATTTTTCCTACATCAAACACGCACTTAGTAATGAAATTTTCAATAACTGATGAGTCAGGGCTTGCTTTTACTCCATGATTAACGCTTCATTCATAATCTTGTTTTAAGTAATTTCTTTAGGTCATAGGTGGGGTCATGCGGGTAGTCCTATGCTTAATTGCCAATTGTGTCCTTATCAAACCATGTTGCTTCTCCAAATTCAGAAGTCTATCCAAATATAATATTGGTTTTCGTTCAAATTTGGCTCCCATGATGGTATTCTCTTCATTCCAACTAACAAACTAATATGCATAGTTTTCTTGTATCCACCTTTAATCCAAGTGTTATTTTGCAACAAGCTACACCGAAACGATTATAGAAATAACTAGTTTTGGAATCTAGTTGGACAAATAATATTTTTTTTGCTTTCGAGTATCATGTTTCCAAACCTAAACTCACGAACTTCTGGTAATAACTTTGCTTTACTATTGTTGGCGCCTTCATTTTATTTTTTATTCTGTAGGTGATGAGAAGATTTGGTGTTCCAGAGCCTTATGAGAAACTAAAGGAGCTGACTAGAGGAAGAGCAGTGACCAAAGAAAGCATAAGAGAGTTCATCAAGGGATTGGATATTCCGACAGAGGCAAAAACAGGCCTCTTGAATATGACACCCCATTCTTATGTTGGGGCTGCTGTGGAATTGGCTGAGAGCATAGAAATGGCTATAAATCTGGCCAATGCGGCTAACCTCTCGTGATATGGAAATTTGGAATTAAATGATAGGGTGATCGTGGGGCAACGCTTTGTGACTCATTGCAAGAGTTAGCATGTTGTTTGTCGTCGAGTCAATATAGATGCTACATCACTTCGATAGAGAAAATCCTTTTATTTATTTTTTTCCTTCCTTTTACAGGTGGTTTCAGGCAAGATTAGAAGAAAATTGTGTTTTCCCTGTCTTGAAATCCATATTTAAAGGTCTGCTTCCCCTTGAGGGACTTGTATGTGCTTACAATGATGTCCACACACTTCAGATGTAGGAATAGGGTTTGCATTTATGCAATAACTGACTGACTTTCGACGAACATTTTCAAATAACTACTGGATTTCAGAGTATGAAAGGCAATCTATATAATGGTAGAAAGGTACATATCTGAAATTCCAGCTTTCGAGTTATTCTGACGTGCAAGTTCGTACAACTAGATTAGAGACACTAGTACGTATGATCGTTCCTGTAATAGACGTGAAGGAAAATTAGCCTAAAAACCAATAATAATAGGCTTTGATAATGCTACTCAGTGTCAAAACCATTCGTGATAATCCTACTTCAAGCAGCATTATCGACTGCTTTTCTTGGGAACATAAACAAAACAACAATCCGAACTACACGAAATTTGTGGAATTGCAAAGGGCAAGTGAACTTGGTAAAATGGAATGTTTGTAAAAAGAAACGAAAATGAACAAGCGATTCTCATTTTAGGTTTGAGTAAATCATCGTTTGTAAACTTCGCTAATTTTACAGATTCGGTGATATGACACTAATTCCAATCATTCGAATCAAGCAAATAAATTACTCACTAGATAAATTAAAAAACTAAAGAGTAATTGCAGAAATATACAATATGGAAAATCAATTTCATCATAAAACTGATAAAATTCAGAATAAAACAAACTCTTTAGCATCCTCTCAGAAGAACCCATTTGCATTTGCAATTATGTTTACGGACCATTAAAAAAAAAAAAAAAAGGCTTCTACTTATCCCCACCTCCTCCTCCTCCTCCTCCAAACATACCCATCATATCCTTAGCGGAACCCATTTGCTTCATCAAGCTTTGTAAACCACCCATACCTCCAATTTGCTTCAACATCTGAGGAGGGAGGACTTTGCTCATGTGTTGGGCATTCATGTTTCTTGATAAGGCACTCATATCTCCCTTCTTTGGAATCTTAAGTCCCTTCATCTTGCTCCAAATCTTCGCTAGCCGCTTGTACTCTTCCATCATTTCCATTACTTCCCTAATGTGTCGACCCGAACCTCTTGCTATCCGCATGATTCGAGATTCGTTCATGAGCTTCGGATTGGAACTATCCAACTCTACAACATGACACTGATTTGATTAGAATAACGGACCAGAACAACTAAATAGATTTGTACGAGGAGAATCTTTGGCTAAACTAAAATTTAAGGGGTAGTTACTTTTTAAATTTCTTATATTTTAAAAGAAAAAATTACTTATTTTAAAATCAACTCATCTTAACTATAAAAATCAGTAGTTCCGTTTTTTATTATATATATATATATATATATATATATATATATATATTCATCACTTATAAGCTCCTGTTTGAAACCCATTTTCTAAAAACTCATTTTTTTCTCAAACTCATTTTCAACCACATTTTCCCAATAAAATAGCTTTACACGTAAGCCCAAAAAACCTACTTTTAACTATACATTTTCTTTTTTTTAAAAAAAATTACTATTACAAGATCTATTTTTACAAAAACTGAAGCTCAAACAAGGGCTAACCAAATCTTTTAATCCTATCCAAACACGGTCAATTATCATTTATTAGTAATCCCAACGTGAAAACTTACCTTCATTAGTCATTGAATCCATCATTGTCATGTATCTTTTAAGCTTTGCTTGGCTTTCCTTTTCACGACCTTTTGGCATTAACTCTGCACTAAATCCTGGAAGCATGGAGAATACCTACAAAGAAACAAACATCTTAGCTAATATGTCACTCCAACAAATTTATATATATTATCACAAGTGCTCGTGTGCGTGAAACTTCCATTAATACCACGAGAACATCCCGTGGAAGAGAATATATGACGAGTTTTCCATTGACAGGAAACTATATATGGCCCCATTGAAAAGAAATGAAAAACCACCATGAATATCTTGAGAAGTAGGAAGTGCACGATTAATTACTAGGTCACAATATATTCAATTAAAACCAATTCTTTTCAAACCGTCCTTTGGAAGACAGACCAAGTTATAACCTCAAGGGTCTGCTTAGGAACTCTTTTCACCGCTTTTAACTTTTTTTTAGGTGGCCGTTTTATGAGAGGTTGCGAAAACTAGTGTTTGTTAGTGTTTTTTGGGCACTAATTTTGGGTGATTCAAATCAACTAAAATCAATGTAGCGTGATTTTGTCCGTATTTCTCAACCCACCAAACCGGTTGATTTTGGTCGTCTCTTAAATTCTCTACCAAATTTACCCTCCATAAAATAATTATTCCAACACACACGTTTTATTCAAAACTAACTTGGAAATAAAAAATACAATAACTTGACAATTTATTTATAGCAATAAAATTCCTTTATAACTAAAAACTTATACAAGTAAAAAATTACTTATTGGATAAAATTCACTTGTCCATAGAAATTGCTTTATATAAATATTTTCTTTTAAAAACTTTTAGGACCACTTGATAATAAACTCAAATCATGGGTTGGACCGTTTTAAAAATACTTAAAAAACTACCAACAACCGGACCCCTCATACATGCAAAACCAGTACGTTAAAAAAGCACCCATAACGGGTACCCAATACTCCCAAGCTGCCCCAAAAGCACTAAATTCAAAACCGAAATGAGTATAACCACTTGCAAATGTTATGTTGTTTATTTCACTATAAAACTGCATACATATTCTTCCATGATCAGCCAAAATCCATGAAGCTGAAAATTGAGGGATTTTTTCCTTTTTGTAATGTGACAGGTTACACCGATGATCACAAAAGAATAAACTACTACAAAATATATACCTACATAAAACCACGAGAGAGTAATATAGGCAAATGACATACCTGCCCAATAGGACCCATTTTAAGTATATTCTGAAATTGCTCGTACATAATTCTCAATGTAAAATTTCCTTCTGTGAGTTTTTGGAGAAGCTCAGGCTGTTGGTCCATCGGAACAACTTCCTGAATTTTGTCCATGAATCCAGACCAGTCACCCATACCTATTAAAATTTGAAAAATTATAGATTATGAACCAAAACTAAAGAAATAAATCCATAACACAATTTATTCTTATTCATTGACTTTACACCTGAAATAAAGTTAATGGAACTATGAAAAGGGATGCAAACCTAAAAGACGGCTCACAAATGGTTTGACGTCAAACACTTCAAACTCATCCATATGTTCACCAGTACCAATAAATATCACTGGACTTTTGGTAGCTGCAACTCTGCAAATGGAGCAGAAAACGGATAAATCTTTTCAACAAAAACATCACAATGATTCATACATGCACACTTAGCCCCTGTTTGGCCCCAAGTTTTTGGAAACCAAGTTTTCAAAACACTCAATCTCAACCATCCATTTTAGTCAAGCCGCAATATTTGACTTTTCAAACAATTTTTAACCACACATTCTCCCAAAAATACTATTCCAAACCATAATTTTCTTCAAGAATTGGGGGCCAAACAGGGGCTTAATATGTACTAGAAATGTTAGACGAAACCAACATGCAATCCAAAAGCTACCATCTAAAAAATGCATCCAAATAAACTAGATAGTTTCCATGCCAATCATTTTGAAACTTACGCACTAAGAGCACCACCTCCTTTGGCATGACCATCCATTTTAGTAACAATCACAGCTCCAACTGCTACACTTTGCTTGAATGCTTGAGCTTGATCAAAAGCAGCTTGACCAATACTACTATCCATAACAAATATAACAAGATCTGGTTTCTGGAACATTAGAATGACAGTATCAGTTATTTTTAAGTCTAAAATCCATGCTAAGAAGATAGGAAGTGAAATGTAAAACATACTGTTGCTTCAGAAACTTGACGCATCTCTTCAAAAAGAGCAGCTTCTTGTTTGTGGCGCCCACTGGTGTCAACAATTATGAGATCGCAATTTTCTTTCTTGAATCTTTCAACACCTTCTACTGCAATTCTTACAGGATCTGACTCTGTATAGCTGTTACAGAAAAAAATTGTTTGATAAGAAATTGGAAAAACGTGAAAAACTCAATGCATATATCAATAATTCAACTGATGAATGAAGACAAAGGAATTCATATGTTTTAGTCAATAATAAAAACACAAAATCACAACCATTTTGCCACGTTTGGATAAGAGATTCCTTCAATTAGTGTGTGTGTGTGTGTGTGTGTGTGTAAAGAGAATCACAGGGAACCCGAAGCTGAAAGGCCGGAAGAAGCAATGTTATATATGATCTGAGCATAGAAAAAAATAAAATAAAATAAAATAAAATAAAAAAAAAAAATATATATATATATATATATATATATATATATCAATATTCCCACAATTTAAATCCACCTCCAACTGCCGCGTGGGGGGGGGGGGGGGGGGGGGGACTCGCTAGCTTAATATTCATGATATACCCGTTACAAGTTCACTTCCCAAGATACAGGCTAAAGGAATCAAAAGTGCATATTGCATTAATCAGAATTTCTTTCGCTCAGAAAAGATTTCTCTTCTAAAAGTGGCATAACTAACATCCCACATCACCAAGTGTGAGTTTGGTAGGGCTTTCGGAATGTCTAAAAGTGCTTTTAGTAAAAAATATAGGTATATAATTCGTATTAAAATATTATATTTTATTGCTTAATAAAAATTATATTTTATTAATTAATAAAATTTGAAATATGTTGAAAATATATTATTATTCATAACTCGTATAGAAATATTATATTTTATTGATTAATATGAAATTCTATTTTATTAATTAATAAAATATGAAATATGTTGAAAAAATATTATTTTTCATAAATCATAATGAAATATTATATTTTATTGATTAATATGAAATTACATTTTATTAATTAATAAAATATGAAATTTATTGATTAAATATTTTTTTTATAACTCTTATGGAAAATCTATTGAAATATTATAATTCATTAATTAATAAAATATGAAATAATTTGAAAATAAATATTTTTTCCTAATTAATTAATAAAAATATGGAATTTATTGAAAATAATGAAATATTATATTTTATGTATTAATTAAATGTTTTTTTTTTAAATATAGATTTCAACATTGAGGTGAAATAATTATTTAATTTTTAGTCAACTATGAGAGATAATGTAAGTGTTAATTTATACAAAAGCATTTTTATACTTGTACTGTCAAACAAATCAATTTAAAGTTAAAAGTACTTTCTGGAGTGACAACCAAACAATCAATTGTTTTTATTTTTAGCAGCATTTTTTTTAAAAAAAAAAAAAACTTAACCAATAAAAGCTCTACTAAAAATTCTATTCACAACAGCTGTACCAAACGGGTACTAAGTGAACAATAAATTATGCATTCCTCAGGCTTCTTTCACATTTTTATATTCTAATTACAAATTTTAACATATTTGGTTCATCTAAATCACAAATAATCCTGCCTTTTTTTGTTGGACAACCATATTGGTCCCTGAGACTGCATTCCAATGACTGAGAAAAAATAAATAAATAAAGAAGTAAAAAACAGAAATTCACATCCTCTGTTCCAGGTTATGAAAACCAAAATCACGACCTCCATTTCTGAAAGGGGTAAAGGGAATTGTTTTCAACGTAGCATCACAGTATAATTTTCAAGAATATAGTTGCAATCCAACAATATAAAAACCTCAGGAAGAAACACAGCCATTAAAAAATTTGAATTGTAAAGACCTTCCGTAAAAAGGAATTTTAGCTTTGGTGGCATTTTGCTTCAACTGGTCAAAAGCACCAGCTCTAAATGTGTCTGCACAAACCAGAGCTGGTTTCCAGCCCTTCTTCTGATGGTAGAATGCATATTTTGTACCCGTGGTTGTTTTCCCAGATCCTAAAATCAAGTACAGGTGAATAAGCACATCTTTTTTCTCAAAGATAATGAAAATCTCCATAGGTAAGAGTTCATCACAATGAGCATTAACCGGATTAATCAACCATGTGACTTGCAAAACTAATCAAAAAGATCAGACTTCTCGGCTAAGATGAAATAAATTAGAACCCCACCATCCCCAATATATAGCATGACATGAATTCAGAGTAAGCATTTATAGTCCGTTTTGGGCTCCATTTTTTTTAAAATTACATTTTACTAAAACTTATTTTTAAGAGCACATTTTTCTCATAAAATAATATTACACGTAAACCCAAGACTTTTCTTTTTTATTAACCACGTATGGTCCAAAAACTTACAATTTCAAAGAACATTTTATCTCAAAACCTCATTAAAATGGAGCCCAAACAGGGGGATAGTTATTATTCAAGAATACAAACATACCTTGCAAACCGACGAACATAACAACACTTGTTTTCCCTTTTTTGGGAGTGAATGAAGGCTTTCCCGGATCCAGCATCTTACAAAGCTCGTTAAAAATAGCCTGCAGAAGAGACATTTTCAGACCTCAGTTATTATAGCAGATGCCCACGATACTAGTCAAAAAAACCGCAAATAGAATTTCTAAGAAACCGTTTTTCTAAAGCCAACTCAACTTCTGTTAAATACACCTTCTTCCCCAAAAGTTGCTTCTCACGTCCTCACATTTCAATATTCACATTCAGTAAAAATAAAACCAAATCAATATTTCCTCAATCAAAATTCATCCTCTATTGTCGCAATTCTTTACCTGTTGGATGATTTTTCTTTTATTGTGACCAGCAGCAAGATCATCGAGATTGACGATTTTCTTAATATTGGTCTGCATATCACGGACAAGCTTGAACTGTACATCGGACTGAAGAAGCGCTCGGGTGATCTCATTGAGACAGTCATTCAAAACCTTCTCATCAATGATCGTCGCATTGCTCATCTGCTGAAGAGCCCGCGATATGCTCCCTCCTAACTGCGCGAGCACCATCTTGATTGATTCGTATGAATTTTTCTAATTGAATGTTTTGATTGAAGATCAAGAAATTAGGGTTAAGGTTTGAGGGGTTGAATTTATGTGGAGAAAGAAACGTCTAATTTGGGGATTCACGGGAGGTGGAGATGGTGATAGAATGAATGGGAAATAATTATAAATGGATCCAATAACTATAAATATTATTTACTAAAATAGACTTTGAAACAATAATGTTGTAAAAATAGACTTTGACTCTTTAAATTTACAAAAATATCCTTATATATAGAATTTGCAATACACCATTAAAGTATGGAAAGATTTCATTTAAGTCCTTAGACAATTTTATTTACATAATTTTAAAAGATTTTTGTTTATATGATTTTTGTTCGCTCATAGTAGCATCCCGTCAACTTGTATCAGAGTCATATGACAGATCTAAAAGATAAATATTATACGACAAAAAATAAAAATAAAAATATAATATATACATCAAGATTTATAATTATGCATACATTAACAATACCCGATAATTATAAAATAGAAATCTTAAATACTTTAAAAGATTTAGATAAAGATATAAGAAGAGAAATATATGATCTAATAAATTTCGATATAATAAAAGAAGATTTTATCATATACGAAATATTAGATTTAATTCAATAAGATATACTAGAAAAATTATACAAAGATTATAAGAATGGATTATCATAGAGGATAACCCTTATTAATCAAATATCTAGATATGAAAACAAATGAAAAATTAGATTCCATAATAGAATAAAGAGGAAATCTATTAGACCAAATGATAGAAGAAAAAAATATAAAAAGAAAAAAAAATTCTAAGACTAAAATCATTAGAAAGTAAAAGAAAATACTTTAATACAATTCTAAAACAATTACCTAATATACTTATGATTATAAATAACAAAGAAAAAATCAATCTGAAGAAATATGATATAACTGGAGAAATAAAATATTACAATAAAAGTTATAGAGCACAACAAAGAAAAATTATGTTAAGATCAATTGAAGAATTTTGTGAATATAATATAATGATATGTAAAGAAGTAAAATATGATACGGAATTAAGATTAGAAGTTGAGCATATCAAAGGAAAAATTTAATGACAGAATTTCCAGAAATAAAATTTGAAAAACAAATAATAGAAAATATTAATCTACCAGTAGGATCTTACCAAATAAAAGGAGCTAATACAACTATGTTTCAACCATTAAGCTCATGGGGAGAATCTGATGGATTTCTTAACATGTAATTAAATTGGATAAGGGCCTTTTTACGGCAAACATATAAAAACATAAATTTACAAGATAAATTAGCCGTTGAAGAATTACAACAATTAAATATACAGGATATGAATATCAAAGAAAAATTACAAAACATTCAAAATAAACTAACAATATAATTCAAAGAATTAAAAGAAATGATAGGATAAGTTAAAAATATAGATGAAGAAATCTTAAAAGAATTCCAAAGAAAATCAGCAGAATTAATTAATCAAGATAAAATTGGAATAATTATAGAAAAAATACATAAACTAAACGAGAAAATAAGAAAGAATGAAAATGAAAAAATCATATCAATAGAAGAAAAAATCAAAAAACTAGAAATAAAAATAAATGATATGTATGACAGACTATTTAAGGTACAAAAAACTCAAAAATCAAGAGTATAAAATGTCAATAAGTGAATATATTGAAAATCTAAAAATATTAATAAAATTATTAATAAGTGACGTTCAAGAAGTAAAAAATGAATTGAAAGAAGTAAGATATGATATAAATATACTAAAACTAGAGATTAGAGAATTCAAATAAAATAATAAAAGCAAAGATAAGAAAGTAGACAAAAAATTCATAGAAAAAGAAATACTTAGAATAGGAAGAAACATTTTGAACAAGAAAAAATTATAATAGAAGCAGGAAGTATGGATGATGAATTTAGAAAAAACATATTACCAAAAATACTAGAAAAAGAGTTAGAATTACAAAAATCTATAGAAAAAACTTTAGGAAAATTAAAAGCTGAAGAAAAAATTGAAGAAGACCGAGACAAAAATGAATGAAGAATTAGATTTGCTTATAGAAAATTTTGATCAATTAAGCATAGAAAATTTTGATGAATACCAAGTTTTAATGAATACTAGAGGAGTACCTAACCCTGCTCTTATAGGAACTTCTAAACAAGAATTACCAGATCCAGATGAAAGTTATGCACCATTATATAGTAAACCACACCGACAATATTATGATAGAGTCAGAGATAGACAACCACCTAGAGGAAATAAATATAAAGATAGATTTGAACCAAATAATAATTATGATAAACCTATTAATCATGGGGGAATAAAATTAGATTTGGATTGTAAAATAGACACTAAAAAAGCCTTATTAACTTGGGCAGATTCAATGATACTATTCTTTTTATACAATAAAGATGATATATGGGAAAATACTGATAGAATGATAAATTTTTTAATAGCATCTTTTGAAGGACATGTTAGAAATTGGTAGGAAGGAATAAGTAGTGATACGAAAACATTAATAAGAAGAAATGTACAGACGGGACTAATAAAATCAGATAGAAAGGGAATAGAAAAATTAGTAGATTATATTGCGGATGAATTTTTAGGAGAAAATTGGATAAGTAATTATGAAGCAGAATCAATAAAAGAAAAAGATAATGCAAGAGTAAGATTAATAAATTTAACAATATGTGATATGTGTAAAATCAAATAATATACTTGTGAGTTTAAATAATACTATTATGTCCAATTCTATAGTAATGAAAATCAAGAAGTATATAGAGATATGTATTACAATAAATTACCAGGTTCATGGAGAATATACTTTAAAATAGAATTTGAAAAATTTATTAGAGATAACCCTGGAACACCTAGAACATTAGGATCAAGGATAAAATTCCTATTTGAAAGATTAGCATATATATGTCAATAAAGACAATTATTAAAGAAATCGGGAAAATTAACCAGAATATGTTGTGAAGATATGGAAAAACCTACCCAATGGGGATGTAATCCTGAAAGAAGAAAAAATAATAACAAAAAAAATATATAAAAATAGAAAATTTAAAAAATTCAGAAACTTCAGGAAAAAATATATAAAGTCTAAGAGAAGATATTACAAAAGAATATATAATCCAAATAAAAGACAGAAAAATAAAACTTATAAGAAAGACAAAAGCCAATGTAAATGTTGGAATTGTGGAGAAATGGGGCATATAAGCCCTGATTGCAATAAAAAGAAAGTTAAAATATTACAAAAAAAATATCTAGAAATAAAAAGTGAACTAAGTAAAATATCAGATATTGAAGAATACTATGATCAAGAAGTCTATATAAGTGAAACAGATTCATAAAATGATGAATCAGAATCAGAATAAAGAAATAGAAGCAAACAAGAACATAGATAAACAAGAATATGAAGGAATAGAAGGTTATGGATTAAAGGTAACTTTTGATAATAATAAGTTTAGAAAGATACAAAAATTATCTTTAGATTTGAAAATAGGAAAATGAGAAATACTAGGTAGAATATGGAAAAGAGAAAAAGTAGCAATAAATGAATATCATAAAATTGAAAGGGCAATAGATGTTAGAACCACTCAAGGAACACACAAATTAAATCTTTTAACAAAAAATACAGTTTCAGAATTATTAAAAAAGATCAATAGAAAACAAAGTGAAAAAATTCAATATGTTTACTTAGCAGGTATCCAAATAATGTTTAAATCCCTGTTTAGAGAAGGATTAGATTCACCTTTAACTATAAGTTTACATGATGGAAGAATTATAAATTTAAAAGACAGTCATTTAGGAACAGTGGAAGGAAATCTAGCATATAAGAAGCTAATATTTACATGTTATCCAAAATATTGTATATCGTTAAAAGATATAAATTTTAATGAAGTTTTAGGACTACATTTCAAATTACATAAGGATAACATAATGGAACCAGGAGATAAAATTATGACTATAGAATACAGAGCATTATACACGTTTACTAATTCTAATTATGGAAACATTTATTCTAAAAAACCATATATTGAAATTCATAAAGAATGTAAAGACTTTGGTAAAGCCGTAGAACCAGATAAACAAATAAGTTTAGTCTCAAGAAACTATGAACTTAATATAACAAAAAAAAAATCAGAAATTATAGAGTTAAGAGAAGAAGAATACCCTAATAATAACATAACATTTGAAGATGATAGATTAATTAGGAGATCAGCAAGTTTACCTAATAGAAAACAATTAGGAGAAACTAGTAATACAAGGGAAATAAAACTTAATAGAAATGCTGGAAATATGAAAATCGAAGGTGAGTATTTCAATGGAATAGAACATATAAAAGGATCCAATATATTAATTGACACGGGAGCTAGTGAATGTCATATAGCTTCAAATAGAAATAAATGATTAATATCTCATATAACTGATCCATATAGATATATAAATTTTTATGGACAAGTACATATGACTGAACTTGAAGTAAAAGTACCAATAAAAATAGGAGGAATAAATCTCTTAGTACCATGTCATGTAGATAATAGTATGGTAAATCCTCATGAATGAACTTTCTAGATGGACTAGAAGATTATAGTATAAAACGTGAATGATTATATATAACTCATAATGGTCAAACTATACTATGCAGAAAAGCTGAATAAATGAATAAACAAATAAGTTTTCCATTAGCCGTTTATATACAAATTACAATTGTTGAAACAAATATAACAACATGTGCATTAATTGACACGGGAAGTGATATAACAATATTCAAAAGTTTCTTAATAAAATCATGGAATACTAATGGAAAAATAAAAATTACAGGAGTAACGGGAGAAAGTACTCATATAATTAATAGTGCTGATAAAGTAGATATAATACTTGGAAGTAAACAAATAGTTGTAAATAAAATATATAATTATAACAAATTAAAATGTGATATATTATTAGGAAATGACTTTATACAACAATTTCAATATTATAAACAAAATAATTACATGATAATGTTACAAACACCTTGTGCACATTTACTAAAAATACCAAGAGAATTTAGACCTTACAGAGTTCAGCCAACACAGCGTGGTGATAAATGGGAGAAAAAACCAATTATACAAAATGAAACAAAAAATAAAAGAATAATGTATAAAAAAGGCTTAAAAACGAACATACAAACAAATATGGGAAAAATCATTGATCAACTAGAAAAGATTTGTGGAGAAAATCCATTATTATTTTGGAAACCACATCATCCGAAAGCTAAAATAGAATTAACAGAAAATGTTATTATAAGAGTTAGATCAATGATGTATACCATACAAGATACACAAGAATTTAAAACTCAGATAAAATAATTACTTAACCAAAAATTAATCAGACCTAGTAATGGACCCCATAGTAGTCCAGCTTCTATGGTCATGAAACATTCTGAACAAAAAAGAGGAAAAGCTAGAATTGTGATAAATTATAAAGAATTAAATAAATTTACTAAATTTGATGGATACTTTTTACCAAATAAAGAGGTACTAATAAATCTTGCAAAAGGAAAGCAATATTATTCTAAATTTGATTGCAAATTAGGATTTTGGCAAGTAAAAATGGAAGAAGATAGTATTTAATATACAGCATTTAGCACACCCCAAGGTAAGTATGAATGGATGGTTATGCCATTTGGTTTAAAAAATGCACCACAAATATATCAAAGAAGGATGGATAATATATTTAGAAAATTTAATGAATTCTTAATTGTCTATGTCGATGATATATTAATATGTTCTAATAATAAAAAAGAACATAGAAATCATTTAATGAAATTTATAAATGAATGCAAAAAAAGAAGGAATTGTTCTTTCAAAAAATAAAGCTATAATAGAAAAACAAGAAATTGATTTTCTTGGATTATCAATAGATAAAATTACAAACTCATTTATCTAAAAAGATAGAAAGTTTTCCAAACAAATTAGAATCAAAAGAACAAATAAAATTTTTTTTAGGATGTTTAAATTATGCAGAAGGATTTATTGAAAATCTATCAAAAAAGAGACATAAAATTCAAATTTTACTCAGAAAAACAAATACCAAAGGATGGAGTGATGAACATACAGAAATTGTCAAATCACTAAAAGAAGAATTTAAAATTTTACCAAAATTAAGATTACCAGATGAAAAAGATAATCTGATAATTAATACTGATGCCTCGGATAAGTATTGGGTAGCAATATTAAAAACAGATCTTAATGAAATTTTTAGATACTCAAGTGGAACGTTTAATCAAGCAGAAATAAATTATAATACTCATGAGAAAGAACTGTTAGCAATTATCAGAGGAATAAAGAAATTTTCATTGTTTTTATTATCTAAGAAATTCATTGTTGAAACTGATAATTCTCAAGTTGCAGGTTTAGTAAAAAATAAATTACCACCAGAACCTCAATATATAAGGGTCCATAGATGGCAAGCATATTTGGCATTTTATAATTTTGATATAGTTCATATTAAAGGTGTTAATAATTATCCTGCGAGCTTTTTAAGCAGGAATATTGAATTTGCAGATGGATAATATCAAAAGATCCCTGATAGACGCCAAAAAACGAATGAACTTCCTCATGGAGGAAGCTGAAGATATAAAACTTGGAATTGAACAACTTGCAGAAACTCTCCAAGGAAGTTTCAGGCAATTGATGGAAATCTCAACATTTCATCACAATTATACTAAAGAATTGAGCGATAACATAATTGAGATTGAATCTCAGTTTGAATCATTGATTACCAAACAGGTTATATCAAAAATACAAACAGGTACATCTTCTGGAAGCAGTGGTGGACCAACAATTAAAAGAGATGAACCAAGTCCCAAAAAAGTTGTTATAAATGAAGCCAGTCCTCCAAAAATCACAATCAATGCCAAAGATGAACATACAAGGGTAGTCAGAATTCGTGCTGAAGAGGAAGATGATTCCCCTTTTTTACCAAAAGAAAACGAATATAAAACCAATGTTGAAGTTATATATGAACTTCAAGAATGTGATTGCTATTACATTTCGTCTGGAGACCATGTATACCCACGATTGATCGTTACCCAGGGAGGAGATCCTGTCATGACAAAAATGGCAGCTGATTATGGATTCTTGGATCTTATCTATCCAGGAAAAGATCTAAAAGAAATCGAAAAATTTGATGATTTACTAAAAGGAGAAATTTCAAAGTTTGCTCAAGGAAGATCCATATATTTAAAATTTTATTCAATCAGTCCTGAAATTGATGGAAGGATATATTATCCTGCTGAGCATATTATCACGATTGGGTATGTTGCTCGAAATTTTCAAATTGAAGTTGGAAAAAATACCAAGCCAGTACCAAACATTACAAGATCATGGTTTAGATCCCGAAGGGTGTTGGAAATTAAAGTTCTCTACAACATTGCCAAAAATCTGTATGAGAAAAAATTCAAATGCATATGCCAGTATAATAGATGGACCCTACTCACTAATGGAGGAAAAGAAAAATCAACAATCCTGCAAGAATACATCAATAAATTTGACACTCATCAAATCCATGGAAGCTTTGCCACTTTGCAAGAGGCGTGCACAGCCAGAAACTGCCCCACATGCCAAAGGAATTGATGGACAGGTGGAAGCCACTTGATGGATCTGCTTCACATGCCAACAAAATTGATGGACAAGTGGAAGTTATTCAATAGATCTACTTTAATTCAACAATGCAGAATAATGTAGGGGCCATACCAAGACCAAAAAAGAGAATGATAAGTGTCCCTATAATGTAAGGGTCATGTGATGTAATAATAATAGAGGGACAGGTGTGTCCTTAGGTGAAAAAAGTTGTAAAATTGTTAGGACAATGATGTAAGCAGTGATGTAATTGTGTCCAATGTAGTATTATAAATAGAGGCCTCCGGGCTAGTTGAAAGACAGAACTCACTTGAGCACTCAGTTTGTGAGAAAGCCAAAAATCTTCTGTCTTTGAAAAATTCTCTTACCAATCTTGTTTCAATCTTCATATTATCAATAAAATCTCAATCTACTTATCAAATTATGATGAGTTTTTAAATTCTTGTCTTCTAAATCTTGTTTCCAAAACGAAGATATATTATTAAGAAAACTCCCTACACTCTGTCCTAAAACATTTTCCATCTAAAACGTTATACAGTGAAGGCATCCAGATTTAGCTAATAACCCGTGAAGGCATGAAGCCATTGAAGGGTGTGGAGCAGAAACCTATAAGCCTGAAGGTCACTAACAATAGAAGGAAAATACAAAGGTACTGAGAACAGGAAAAGAGGTCAGTATTCTTAATATATCTATCTTTACGGAATTAGGAGGAAGAAGAGTTTTTAACATGACAGAATTCAAGATTATTAAATTTAATTATCAAAACAGTCCTTATAATGATGAACATCATAGCATAATTGAACCTTTATTCATGTATAAACAGTTTTCCAGACCTAATAATGAAATAAAAAAGTTATATCATGTGTATATGCCATGTTTGTTAGTTATCTTTCCGACATTAAAAAGAATATTAGGATTAGAAATTACAAAATCAATTATTTACTTTTGGCTTGATAGTGATAATTCTGAAATAAATAATGAATTATATTTAGGATATGTGTTTAGCAGTGATAATGATTATGACCCTGTAATAGATTATGACAGTGATGGAAGGGATGAATCTTTCTTTACCAGTTTTTGAAAATCTTAATATCATGAATAATAGTAATTATATCATGAAAAAACCCAGAACTACAAGAGGTCCATATAAAGTTCAAAAACATATCAAAAGTAAAAAAGGTATTGAATATGAAAATAAAATTGATAAAATAGGATACCAAGAGCAACTATATGCATCACAAGAGATATTAAAAAGTTTTAAAGAAAATTTGATAGAAAACTTTGCTAGAGGTACTGTAAGATCTATAATGGTACAAAATATTCAAGATATAATTGATAAATTAGAAAAGAGAAAGAAAAGTATTTTAAAATATAATATACCATTTGAACCAAGCATAGATATTATGGCTGATATAAATATTATCAATTCTCAAACATTGATAGAGTTTGAAAAATTACTTGAAATTTTATAAATTATTTATCTTTGTATTTATAATGCCTGGATATACTATTGAAGGATTAGACAATTTGTTAGATAGGATAACGGAAAAAATAGATAACATTATATCTCAATTAATAGATATGGATGAATCATCTGAACAATATTATATACTTTTAGAAAATCATGATCAATACATTATAGATTGTTCTGATATATTATAACTTAAAATAGATTTAGAAAATAAAATAGTAACAAATACAGTCTAAACCTAAATGCCAAAGTATACAATAGAAGGACTAGATAATCTTTTAGAAAAATTAAGAGATAAAATGGAAGATATTAAACATCAAATAGAAAATGAAAATATATCTTCTGAAGAATACAATAAACTTTTAGAAAAATACGAACAATATATTGCAGATTATTGTATTTTACTAGACCAAATAATGGAATTATACCAGAAAATTTTGTATAATAATTTACCAACCCAATAATCTATGAATACTTTACAAACATCAACATCTAATAACTGTAATTATAAACTATATTTAGATGATAAAGAAATTTCATTTTTATCAACTATTGTTGAAAAATCTAAAAATATACATTCTGTTGGACAAACTAAACTAAAAGAAATATACGAAGTTATTGACTATGCAATCCTAAATAGAATAGAATTTAATTATGTTGAAATAACAAAAAATATAAATACGGTTCATAAAATTATAGAAGAATACGAAGATATAGAAGAAGAAGTATTAGAAGGAATAATGTTAGGATATATAACTAAAAAATATCATCATAAGTCTTTTGAAAAATTATTACAATATAGAACATTTTTAGAAGAACTTAAAAGATTAAAAAATAAAAATATAACCAGAAGCACTGAATTAAATCAACCTGACTAAGTTTAGGGATATACCCTGTAAATTAAACAGTCCTTTTCATTAAGAGTAATTTTAACATTTCAACAGAGGGATCTATTTTACTAAACTTATTACATACCAAAACTATTTAACTAAAAACCCCTAGAATGAAATGTGCGTGCAAGGAAAAAGGGGCCTGGGTTGAGAGGTGGGCTTAAAATTTTGGGCCTGGAAGACGGGGGCTCGGCCTAAATGACAATGTGTATAGTGGGAATTACACCAGCACTGCGAATTTCAACTATCAACTTCAAGAATAAGATTTCATACTTATTAATTCAAAAATTCAAAAATCAGGTTGTAATTCATTTTTTAAATTATTAATATCATTATCTTTATTCTCTCACTTATCTCTCCCTAATTTACACGCCCAAATCTCAAACCTATCAAATCACTGACTCTTTCACCTTACATCTCCTCTTCGATGACAATTTTTCCTAATCATATTATCATCTCAGGTGAAGCCAGACGCAGCGGCCATCACCGGTACACATAGTGTCGTGGGTTGAGCATCGTGCACAGCGACGCCTCGCTTGCTGCGCCCTCACTGTGTAGCGATGATGACAAAGTTTTGAGGATTTTCATAGGTGGTGTTGACGTTGATGGTGAGAATGTGGTGCTGCAATGACAGTTGTGCAGATACCGCAGGTGGTTTTTGGTGTTGGCAGTATCGGTATAGGCCATGGTGGCGAGGTGTTCTTTCTATTCTTAGGCACAACCACATGCCATTGTCGTCACTAGTGCTGCATCTTCATGGGCGGCTGTTATACTTCTTCTCGATGGTGTTGTGCCGCCTCTGTAGCGCCCTTCCTTTGTCTATGGTTGTGGTGTTTTGTGTGTGCGGTGCGATGGTAATGGTGTTGTGTGTGCAGTTGTGGCGGTGCAGGTGGGCAGTGATGGTGGCTGAGGATGTGACAACTATGACAATGCAGGTAGGTCGTGGTGGTGGTGATAGTAGTGTTGTGGGTGGGGCTGCGACAGCGATGAGGTTTTAGTGATCGTTGGCGGTGATGGTGGTGATGGTGCTGGGTTGTGTTTAGGTGGGATTCATATTGATATCTTGACTCATAATTCTTTATTTTTTACTATCAAAATATGTGACCAAAAAAGTGTTGAGATTGCAATTAAATTTGTAATTTTAATTCACAATTTTTTAAGTCGTGATCAATTAATTTAAAAAGTGTGACTTAACTTAACAATTTGATAAATTGTGACCTAAAAATGAGTCGTGACTTAATAATTTGATAAGTTGTAACCTAAAATAAATTGAAATCGATTAATTTTATAAATTGTGATCGAAAAAAAGGTTGTGACCTATAAATTTGTAATTTGTTACCAAAAATTAATTTGTAACCAAATAATTCTATAATATGTGATCGAAAAATAATTAACTTTTGTGATTGATGACGAAGTAGCAAATTCATTAAATTGTTATCAATTAATTTTATAAATTATGACCGAAAAATAAGTTGTAACCTATAAAGTTGTAATTTGTGACCGAAAATTATGTTGTGACCAAATAATTATATAATATGTGACCAAGAAATAACTAACATTTGTGATGTGTGACATGTGATAAATTGTGACCGAAAAATAAGTTGTGATCTATAATTTTAATTTGTCACTTATAAATTTTTAATTTATGACTGAAAAATAAGTCGTAATAAAATATTTGTGATTAAGAAATTAGTTGTGAACCATATTTGTGACCGAGAAATAAGTTGTAACCTTTAATGTTCATGATTTGTGACCAAATAATAATTTGGATAATTTGCGACTGAAAATAAGTCGTGGCCTATAAATTTAATATTTGTATCCGGGAATTAAGTCGTTACTAAGCAATTTTATAATTTTTGACCTATAAAATTTATGATTGTATCTATTACCATAAATTGTATAATTGTGATCTCATCCTATTTAATTACCTATTTAATTAATATTTTTTAATTAAAACCTGATTTTTGTATTAAAACCACAAGTTTCTTAAATTTAAAATTCCTTCTTTTAAACTCTCTCTTTATTTTTCGTGGTAATTACACCACCGCTTCCTTTCCCCTGCGCTCCAAGCGCAGGGTTATCCTGCGCTTTGGAGCGCAGGGGCCCATTGCGCAGGGGCTGTCGGCCGACAGCCCCAATTTTCGTTATTTTTAATTTTTTTTTTCCTGTTAAATACTTGAAAGGAAGCCCTTTTCCTTTTTTTTGACGTTTTTTTTTTGTACTTTTTTTTTCCTTTTTTTCAAAAATTTTTTGTATTATTTTCTACACAATTAATTGACGATTAATTTAAATAAAAACAAAACGAACATAAATTAAAATAGATTTAACATAAAGGATCTTAGTTAAAAAAGATACAATTTGAAAAAAATACAACGAAAATGCGACTTAATGATAGTCATTGTTGTCAAACCCTTGGAACTCCCCATAGTATTGAAACTCCCCATAGTCATTGCTAGCAATGTTGGTGTACATATTATCTTGATTATCATTCCATGAGTGTTGTGGTTCACGTGGCTCGTCCACCAGTTGCGTCCTAATGTCATGAATAAAAAAAGATGAAATATATTATGGGGGAGAAAAATAAAGCTTAAATATGATATTGTCTATTAACTCACCTTGATTGTAAAGTTGGACAAGTTCTTCTATCATGTCCACTGCGACCACATCCACGACAATTTCTCCGTGATTGGGACATGGCTACCTCCTTCGACGACTTCAATCGCTTTCCGCACCCTTTCGTCCTAACCGGAGTAGGATCGACCACGCGTTGAGTACTTTCTTTACCCTTGTTCTTCATCGTACTCCTCCGTATATCACCGCCATCGTCGATATCCCTAACATGCAATTTCAAGTTCTGAAACCCATCCATTAGATATGTGGTTCGAGCATCGGTCAATGCTCCCTCGTCAACCAACTCTGATGCAGTGCGCGATAACATACCGTGGCGTGAAATTAAAGAATTCCCAGTAGATGGATCAACAATTGGTTCAAAAATGGGAATTGCTTTTGCAGTCTGAGTCCATCGATGTACAATATAATGGTCTGGTAACAGCTTAACCTGTTTCTTGATCATAAATGAAAGCATGTGTCGACACGGATATCCTTCGAACTCAAATGTCTTACAACTGCATGACAATTCATTAGTCAATGTGAAGTAGGAAACTTCACGTTCTCGATCAAATGTTTTTCCACTCTCAAAACGCCTGACGGAATACGTTTTGAGACCCTCGTAATTTGAACTCTTCGAACAAAGATAGTGAGTACTCTGTGCAAGCTCTTTCTGAAAGCGCAGGAAAATTGTCTTTGTATACACGCTGGCCATTTGGACTTCCATTGCGAACGAAGTTGTCAACCGAGGCTGCTCGATTAGGTCCGTGTGATTTGCAACCAATTCGCCATGTCGTTGGTGAGCCAAGGCATTGGAAAACCTTGTGATGAAATCCATCAAAGTATTTTTTTTGTCCACGTATCTTTTGAAGAATGCATGGTTGCTTTCTGATCGTTGACTACTAGACATCCCTGCAGAAAAGATGTGCTTCACGTATGCTGGTATCCAACGGGCTCTTATTGCATACATATGACACAGCCACTCGTTATCCCCTAGTGGAGTGGTCAGCATCACTTCAGACCAGCGATGTTCAAACTCGTATGAATTCTCAGACTCCAATATGATGTTTACCAAATCATGATACATTTCCTTATAAAGTACAGCACCTATCTTCTCTGAAAACTTATTCAAAATGTGCCACAAACAAAATCTATGTAGAATTTCGGGGAATACCTGACTGATCGCTCTCGAAATAGCAACATCTTGATCAGTGATAATGACACCAGGACGTTGTTGTGTTGGCATGGCTTCCAGAAACTTCGAGAACAACCAAATGAAAGAATCCGTCTTCTCATCACTTAGTAGGCCACATCCAAATACAATAGTTTGACGATGGTGGTTGACACCAATAAATGGTGCGAACACCATGGAGTACTTGTTGGTATTGTAGGTCGTGTCAAACACGACAGCATCTCCGAAGTAGACGTATGAGCTCCTGGAATCGGAATCTGCCCAAAAACACCTAGCAAAAACTCCATCCTCGTCCGTCTCGTATGCGTAGTAAAAGCTGGGGTCCTTTCTTTTCTCCAGCTCGAAGTATTCTATTAGTGTTTCTGCATCATGCCCAATGTGTTCCCTTCGAAGGTCTCTTTGATGGTTCCTAAAATCTTGATCCGTGAAACCAGTCGAAGATGGACCACCAGCATCTATCTCCATGAGCCTGATTTGTTGGCAAGTAGGAATATTTGCTTGTGAAAACTGTTCCGCAAGTGCTTTCTTCGTGGTCGAAACTTCACGGTGCGAACGTAGTAGGTGAACCTTGCTTGGTGTGGAAAGTGAGTGATTATGCGCCTCGGAGAAATGACTTACATACCAAGAATTTTGAGTTTCCTTCTTCAAAACAGTTAACTTGGCGGTGCATCCACAACGAGAGTCTCCGCGCAGCCTTTCTCCTGAACGAGCCACCAAATTTTTAAATTTCATTTGGTATGTTTCATCTTTCTGGCCTTGCTTGAAACAAACATATGACTTCCAGACAACTTCATTCGTTTGTGGATTCTTTCGGCTACTACCAATACGTGTACTGAACCCAGCTAATTTTGCATACTCGTTATAAAAGTTGTACACGTCGTCTAGTGTTTCAAACTCTTGCCCAATTCGCGGAATCGCACCAACATTAACTTGTGGTACAAATACATTATCGCCCCCTTCCATTCCGTAACAAAGATGTTGCTAAAAGAAAAAAATTGAAATGAACTTGTAATGAAAGAAAGAATTCTGCTGGAGAAATGTTGCAAGAGAGTGAAATGATTTGGTTGGTATAATAATGGCTAAAAAAGATGAGAATTTATAGAAAAAAAACTACATCAAATTTGGAGCAATGATATGACTAGTCATGTAAAGAAAAATATATCAAAAGGCGAAATTGAATTGACAAATCAAGAAAAGAAAAACAAAGAAATATTTGACATGACAATTCAACTGAAAAAGTGTATACAAAAAAATTTGAAAAGATTTTATACAAAAATACATCAAAAAACGAGATTGATGAGACAATTCATGTAAGGAAAAAAAAAAAGTTTGACATGACAATTCCACTAAAAAATATTACACAAAAAAAAAATTAAATGTAGTATACATAAAAATACATCAAAAAACGAGATTTGTTTGACAATTCATGTAAGGAAAAAATAAAGATAAATATTTGACATGACAATTCAACTGAAAAAGTGTATACAAAAAAATTTGAAAAGATTTTATACAAAAATATATCAAAAAACGAGATTGATTAGACAATTCATGTAAGGAAAGAATAAAAAAATTTGACATGACAATTCCACTAAAAAATATTACACAAAAAAAAAATTAAATGTAGTATATATAAAAATACATCAAAAAACGAGATTGGTTTGACAATTCATGTAAAGAAAAAATTAAGATAAAAAATTCAACTGAAAAAATTAATACAATTGAAAAAAATTTATATAAAAATACATCAAAAAATATATATTACAATATAAAAAAAAATACAAAGTAAAGCAAACCCAGAGGTGGCACCGCCTTGATTGTAAGAGCAAGTGGAACTGATTCCCTCCATACATCTCCGGTGACCAACCACGTCTAAAGCTCTAGAGGTGGCACCGCCTTGAGGAGCTGTCAATCTCGAGTTTGGTCTTGGACGTGCTGCAATGACGGTCGTGATTGCGACAACGGCGATCTTGGTTGGAGGTGTGTTGGAATTCAAGTGCTGTGTGATGCCGATTGTGGCTGCAATTACCGCAATCTTCTTGCAAGATCTTGGATGGAGGCGTGGTGTTGTGTGTGAATGGCGATGCAGTGGCTGTGACGATAGGGGTGCGGTGGGGTTCAAGCTGTAGTGGAGATGAGTGTTGATATTTGCGTGGTGTTGACAATTGTGGCTGCGATCATCATTCGTGACCTGTGCTGCGAGTGTTGCCTTCACAGCGCCACGCTTTCACGGTAGCAATGTAACCTCTAGTCTTCACGGCGGCATGTGTTTTTTATCGGATTTTGGGATTTTTTTATCATTTGGTGGTGGTACTTCCTGTTTTTGGTGCTTCTGTGGCTAGGCAAGTCGTGGGAGTGGTGTGGTGGTAGGTGGTGGTTGTGGTGCAAGCAATTTGTGGTGGTGATATGGTGGCTCTACCGTGTTTTTAGCTGCCTTTGTTTGGATGATGTGTTTTTGGTGCTTGTTGTGGTGGTACGGTGTTGGTTGCGATAAGGTCACATGTCACATTTGATGCATTAAATCAAAAGTCACACTTCAAAAATATTCAATTCACAACTTGTTTGATGCATTATGTCACGATCACTCTTCAAATGTTTAAGTCACATGTCACATTTAATGCACTAAGTCACAGGTCACACTTTAAATGTTCAGGTTATGTTTGATGCATTGGTCACATGTCAGATTTGATATATTAGATCACCAGTCACACTTCAAAATCTGAATATCACATGTCGAATTTGATGCATAAGTCACAGGTGATAGATCTCATGTCACACACATATATATTATAGGTTGTTCATCCAATCATAGTACGTAGGTAACTCACTATATCTCAAGTCACAAGTTCAAGTCACATGTCACGATTCATATCTCAGGTCACATTTCTCACTTTGAGTTCACACATGTTTTAAGTCACTACAACATAGGTCACAAGTCTTATTACACATGTCACATATCAATTGCAAAAATTCACAGGTCACAAATCTTATAACAAATGTCACATATCAATTGCAAAAAAGTCACAGGTCACGAGTCACATGTCCCATTTTCAAGTCGCATATTTGAGTTATATGTCGCACTTTGAGGTCACAATTGTTTCAAGTCACAGTAACATGTCACAAGTCATATTACATATGTCACATAACAAGTCGGAGATCCAAGAAAATTGGTCACAAGCAATAAGTAAGTTACAAATTTTATTTTGATTGATCTTCACATTTTTAAAATTTTTTATCTACACACACCTCAGTTCTTTATTTTTATCAAATAATTTTTTTTTATCAAAGCAGTTCAATTTTCGGTGGTGGTGGTAGCGGCGACGACGATACGACGGAGATGGTGGTGGCTATGACGATGTATCGTGATGATGTCATGGTGACAATATGATGGAGGCGGTGGTGTCAACGATGATAAGGTGCAGACCGTTTACAAAATATTTGAATTGGGGTGGGTGGGGTGAATTTTTATAATATATTAATTATAATATTTACCACCTGATTCATGTATTTTGAAACTATTTTCTTTAAATTTGAAATATGGTATACAAAACCCCGGAACTTACACAAATACCCTAAATACTTACAAACTTCAGTTAAGGGAAATACACTTGCTCATTAATCAACACACCGTAATCTTACGGTGAAAAACTTAGAAGAAGAAAAGATAGAAGTCTTCGAATCATGCTGCAAAACTCCGTGTCTTCCAACCTAGAAATAAAGGAAAGTCGACCTTGAAGGGGAAATATTCCACAAATCAAGCACAATGATTCCGTCAACTTCTGCTTTCTTCATCATTTTCTTCCTAAATCTACCAAGAAATCAACGAAAGTAGAATACAAGTTCTTATTTACTTTGACTCATGAAAAAATGCCTTCTTAAATGTATGATATCAAGTATAAAAAAGTTATCAATGTCTTCAAAAATATACAGTGGATGATGCCTAATGTTTAGCTCTAATGGTGTCACAAGTTTAATGAAACAAGTACCTACCTAAGATTATTATCTATATTTTAAAATAAATTTCAATTCTCATTCACTAATTCCATTAACAACTGAATGAAGCACCCATTGAAAGAAGATTTAGCAAGTGGACATAAAAGTATTTCGTGCAATCATCAATAAAAAAGTACATTTTAACACCTCTAGTTTGCACATATTTCAAGTCATAGATAACACTGTGAGTTAATTCTAAAGGTATTGTGTTCCTTTCAGTCATATTTGCTTGGGCATTCTGTTTCTTTGGCTTACGACATTCATTTGCACAATATCATGGTTTACCACAATTGTAGCAATTGTCTTTGATAACCTGAAATTCTTCTCGTTGTCTTTCTTAGGAGCATCACCAGAATGTTTCATGTTCTTGGAATTCGATTCCACCATATGTACCTTTGCTATAAACTATCCTCCAGTTTTCTTTTTAGATATTCTATTGTCTCCTTCAATCCTTAACTGGACAATTAGTTCCTCTTAGTTCATCTCTTTGCTTTTGTGCTTAAGATAGTTCTTAAAACCTCTCCATGAATGGAGTTTTTCTATGACAGTAACAACTTGGAATGACTCATTAAGGGTTATGTTTTCAGAATGGATGTCGTAAAGAAGAATTTGCAATTCTTGACTTGACTTATCATAGTTTTTGGATCTACTATTTTGTATTCAATGAACTTTTTAACAATAAATTTCTTTGTGCCAGCGTCCTCTGTCTTATATATCTTTTCTAAAGACTCTCACAATTATTTTGTAAATTTCATGGAACTATACATGTTGTATGGTGTGTTGTCCAATTAATTTAGATTTTAGTTTTTGCATAAGAATTCGGAATGCTTCCATGCGTCCAAAGCAATTAAGGGCTCCATATTGTTTGGTCCTTATTGAACAGCTGGAGTATCTATAGTAAAAAAAAAAAAAAAAAAAAAAAATCCAAGTTCAATGTGGTTAAGTAGAATAACATCTTTTGTTGCCATTTTTTAAAGTTCACACCACTGAATTTTTCAAGTTTTTCTCCATGTGGAACATGATTTGATTGAACCGGAACAGTCACATGTAGAACCATATTCAATATTGATACAACTTATAGGGGAACAACATTTATTCCATTGGGAGAAATGTTAGTCCCATTGTCATCCATTTATGTTTACAAAAAAAGAAGATAAACGCACAATATATATTAAAGATAGAGCAAAATAATGGTTATGAATAACCACTTATTAAATCAAACAAAGAAATTCAATATGAACAAAAACAATTTTAATATAGTGTAACGAATTTCACATGAATTCGATGGTAATATTTTGTATTCATGTGCGGGATTGTTGGAAATATGTTGATAATGAATCAACTTTGACCTAATATTCGGGTGGGTCCCGATACCCATTTCGTACAGGTGATGAGTCAAACTTACTCTACTTTGTGAGTAGATGATTGTAGTATATTTTGATTCCTATGACCATTTACCGATTAATGAGAAAATTGATTATTAAAGTGGTGATGTTGAAACTAATTTATTAGAATAATGTGAATATTATTCCACATAGGAAAATGAAAGAAAAATGAGCTATTTTATAACATTCAATTTGGACACTTGGGTTTGGGGCCCCGATGGGTATCAATAGTCTTTGAAGGATGGATGACTTAGATTCTATTAGGTATAGTCAAAGCCCACACGCACGTGCCTCTACCGGCATTCGTCCGGACGGCTCGACACAATACAAGTGCATGCACAGGTCATGGATCGTGGAACTAGCTTATATGTATTCTTTTGGGAAAACAATTAAGTATATATTTATTTAATTTTAAATTCAGGATATTCCAAGAATATATACCGCTTGAGAGGTACTCGAGCGTTTTGTCTTGTTCACACGTCAGAGTGGAAATCAAGCGGTGCTTGAAAATTGCTTGAGCGCCCGTCAAGCGAATTCAAGTAGCAGCCTGGAACAATCATGACTTTTCATGAACATGCTTTAGGGCGAATCTTTCAGGCCACAACCCTTCAACATCTATAAATTGGACCCCTAGGCTCTTTTTTTTCATTCCACTTTCCATTGTCCATTGCATAATCACTTTAAAAACTTCCTTGCATTCTTTTATAAATCATTTAATTTAAGAGAGCACAAAACACTTTAGGTTCGTTGTTCCTTCAAGTTTGTAGTGCTGCTATCGAAGGAAGTTGATCGTTGTATTTTGGGAGGCATTTGCTATAACACCGTTAGCATTGAAGAGGCGCAATTACGTCTTAAGAAAAGAGAGTCAAACTCTCATCTCGATCTTTCATTTCACATTTACCTTTCTTATTTTGAATTTCAAGTAATTAGTTTATGTGATTTTAATTTCATTTTCATTTGTTATTAACATACTTGCACAATAACCACACTTGAACCACGGTTTCAATAACTTTTGAGAAATCAAAACGAGTTTTTTTGATTCAAAATTTACTTTTAAACTCATTTAATTAATTTTGTACAAGTACTTCTTTTAGTAAGAAGACTAGCTTTCTCTAAATGCTCTTTTAAAAAAAGAAAAATCCTGCCAAACAGGCCTACATATGATATAAAATCCCTTTGGGACTCAAGATGAAGAGATTTCTTTAGTTTTCTAAATTAACATAGCTATCAAAAAACCATAGCATGAACACAGAAACTAGTTAAGAATTACTTGTAGTCGAGTTGAGAAGCATAAAACTCTATCAGTAGGGGATTTGACTATTCATCTCATCGAAGAAGAAGTCACAACTCTTGGCAATGCCTATTTTAGAAGATAAAAATGTTCAACTCAATCCATATCCACATATTATACACAAAATAAAAAAATTGTACCCCATCGGTAAGAACATACACTCGATTTACCTTAATATCCAAGAAGAAACAAAACCACCTTAGTAAGAATCCATGTCCCTTGACATGAAAGTGTAGTTTATGTTCATTTTTCAAAATAAAACCACGAAGAAACTCAAACATTTTCAATTTCTTGCTTAGATTCCTTTTCGTCTGAGATAGTGTCCAAGTTATCCTCTAAACCGGGCTGCTCTCGAACATTTCATGCATTTCCAGAGCTGCGAACTTCTCTCTGTCACCTTTCAGAAGTTCGACCACTTCAAGCATTGTTGATCTCTTCTCGGGTTGATTATGAGCTCAGACGATCCCTATGAGGATGACCCTTTTCAACTCTTCTTCTAAATACTCCCCATTGAGCCTCAGATCCACAATTTCATTGTACTCTCCCTCCCGTGCCAGAGGCAAGGCCCAATTTGTGATTGATCGTTTTATTGATGAATTGAGAGTCACTAGGGGCTTCTTTCCACTAGTAAGCTCGAGCAAAAGAATACCGAAGCTGTAAACATCACACTTTTCGATGCCTTTTCGAACATAGCATATTCCAGAGCAAGATAGCCGAGAGAACCCACAACTCTCGTGGTTACATGTGTTGCACCATCAGGTATGAGCTTTGCGAATCCGAAATTGGTAACTTGAGCTTGAAAATCTCCGTTTGGCAATACGTTGCTAGCTTTGATGTCCCGGTGTATAATGTGGGGTGTTTCATGGTGATGTAAATAGCTGGAATAGAAATTATTAGTTCTATGGACAGAGGAGCATAAAAGAAACTCTTGTTAGATTCAAGAGTATGTTTGGCAAAGCTTAATAGAGGTCAAATTCACTTTTAAATAACTATATTTCCAAAAATGTTTGCATAAGTTACATATTTTCAACATCTATCTAACATCAAAATATTTATTTTGAAACTTGCCTAGTTACTTATAATTTAACTTTTGAAGCTTAACCAAACAGCTATCTGCAAAAGTATACGTGACAAGAATTATGGCATCTATAACAAAGAAGACATGAAATTACATCGCCTAGCATCAGCATCGATCAAACAAAGAAACCTTGACAATCACATCAGTATTTGTAGTTGCAGCTCACTACTAAGATTCAGCTATAAACTCAGTTCTTAATATCTTCAAAAATTCATGGAATACACATCATAAGTATTGCATAGGACATAGACAAGAATTTGGAAAATGTTATTTGTACAGATCAAGGCTACAGATCAATGTACAGATTGCTGAACTGGTAGAAGAATCCAAAATCGGCGGGCCACTTCAAATATAACTTCCAGAAAAATGAAATAAACATCCAGTCTTTACCTTTTCTCATTTTCCACAAGCAGGAGTGTACCGAAACCACCGGCGGGGGCGACATCTCTCTTCGCCGGCACAAAAAAGCAAAATGCACATATATTAAAATCATACTTTGAAACTATTTTAAGCACAATTTTTGTTTTTATTGTATAAATCCATTTCAAGCACAAATTTTGTTCTACTGTAAAACTTGAACTAGTAATCTCTTCAAATTTGCTCAATTCATTTTTATTTAGATGCGGTATTTAATTCATTTCACCTTACTGTACAATGAAATACCCAAATGCATAATGAAAGGTCAACTATTATAATCCTATAACTTAAATATTAGTAAAAGCAATAGTGTATTCAAATGAATGTTGAATGAGAGTCGAAGATTCCATATGGGCTTTCAATGAGAATATGAAATTTCATATGGGCATTTTGGAAGAGAAGAAAGATTTCCGATGAGATTGGGAGAGTACATACGGGTATTGAATGAGAACAGGTGTTGGACGGAGATCTCCAAAGAAGATGAGAGAGAGTCCCCACTCGAATTTTCAGTTAGGACAGAGAGGGAGAGATGTATTCCGGACCCTCGACAATCGGAGTCATAGCAGGCTTGACGGAAAAAGTTAAATATTCAAGTCAAATAAAAGTGCAATCCAGTCAACTATGTCGGAATTAGATGGATAATATATGTTTTTCGAGTAGAAACAGGTCGCTGGGTAAGACTCATGGGCTAAAGTCCTTGAGCCCATTGATTTTAGGGCTAAATTCCATCGTTTGGGGCTTCAAATTGGCAAATCAATAATGCAGACGGAAATTTACTATATTTCCTTAATTATAGGATTATATTTACTTTGTCTTTATTATTGTTTCCAATTAAATTATGACTCCATTATGAGAAATTTTATCTATTCCTTAATTAGATTAGATTTTATTTAGTTTTCTAAGTAAACTAGGATTTTTATTCTGGTAGCCTATATAAAGGCGTCTTCATTGTAATATTAAAAACAGACTTTAATTTTGATATAAACAGTTTTTATTAGAGATTCAATAAAAGTTATAGGTGGATTCATATGTTTCTATAACTTATCAAGAATCTTTCTTGTGGCGTTCAAATACCGAACTTATCAAATATTTACTAGAATATTTGTGGCGTTCAAATCAGAGACTTATCATGGAGATTGGGCAAATTTTGTGGCGTTTCGAAAGTCGTGGTTCTTTATTCCCCATCGTCGAGCCATCGAGTCGTGAATATCGGGTCATGATTCATCCGTCCAACCACAACCTGAGTTCGGAACTTTCCGGCGTTTCTTCCGCGCTTCGAATCTTATCATCTGGTATAAGAGCTGGACTCTGAATTCAGATTTTTCTATCCAGTTTGATTTTTATGTTTATCATCGAGTCCCATAAAAATCATCCATATCTTGTTGAGTGTTTTGTTTTCAGTTTTTTTTAGTTTTCTTGTTCTTCGTGTCAGTAAAATTTTTCAGTTTTTGATCCATATAAAAATTCAACAAAAATCCAAAAGTATTTGTTTTGCTTAATTCTTATCCGAATTAAGTTCCGTTTGTTTTGTCGTGTTCGTTGTCGAATTTTCGGATTTATAAAAAAAAAAATTTTAAAATTTTATTTATTCCGAAAATTCATCCAAAATTAAAAGAAAAAAAAAAGAGTCCATTCAAGAACCACTTTCTTGAATTTCTTGATCCTTTGTTTTAATTATTCTTTTTTTGTGTCCTTCCACATAAATTTCACAATGTCCAATTCTCATGAAAACGCCAAAGATCGTATGTGGAGATTTTTAAATGATGCTTTGATGAGGTTGGATAAACTAGATGAAAGGAAAGGGAAATTAATAAAGGGGCGATCTCAAGTAAACCGTAGTGATGAGAGTCATTATAGGCGTAATCCTAAACCTAGGGATAGAACCGGGGTTAAGAGAGGAGCCGAGATTGATTCAAAAGCAATTTTGAAAATTCAAAAAGAAATTTATGAAGAAAGATTGAGGTGTGAACGGGAGGCAGAAAAAAAATATTTGGCTAAATTACAAAGGAAGGAGGAGAAACGAAATGCGGTAATTAGATGGTTAGAAGAGAGTCAAAATCATGTTGAGCATCGGGATATGAATGTTGAAAAGAAGGAGGGAGGCTTGAAACATGAATTAGAAGTAGTTGAAGAGACCCCGAATTTTGTGGTAGGTAATGAAAAGGTGGAGTTAGGTGATCAAACTCCAAAATTTGATGAGGAATTAGAAGTTGGGGTAGAAGTTCAAAATTTGGGTTTTGAATTGGTAGATACACATTTGGATAGTGATGAGATAGTGCACGAGCATGGTGGTAAAAGTGTGGAGATAGGAGATGTAGTTGAATTTGAGAGTAAAAATTTTGAAAAGGTGGTTGGAGATGCAAAGGAAGAACGAGGTGAAAAGGAGGGCCTCGTGGTTCTTAAAGAAGAATAGGAGATGGTGATTAATCATGGATATAAAGATCCATACCTTGTACCTCATGAAACTAACATTCACCTCCTTGTTCTATTTAATTCTTTCTTACAGGTTAATGGTACGTGGAAATTTGGGCAACACCACCAATGTCCAAAGGTGTTTCAACTTCAAGTCATTCACATGACCCCCGTTGCAGAATATTTTTGGTTGATCATGTGCAATGGCAGGAGAAATTTTTCGTTTGATCCAGGAGGTGAAGTGAAACAACAGGAACAAAGCTATGATTCGGGACGAATCATCCTAAAGAAGGAGGGTATGATGTGTTCCGGACCCTCGACAATCGGAGTCGTAACAGGCTTGACGGAAAAAGTTAAATATTCAAGTCAAATAAAAATGCAATCCAGTCAACCATGTCGGAATTAGATGGATAATATATGTTTTTCGAGTAGAAACAGGTCACCGGGCAAGACTCATGGGATAAAGCCCTTGAGCCCATTGATTTTAGAGCCAAATTCCATCGTTTGGGGCTTCAAATTGACAAATCAATGATGCAGACGGAAATTTACTATATTTCCTTAATTATAGGATTATATTTACTTTGTCTTTATTATTGTTTCCAATTAAATTAGGACTCCATTATGAGAGATTTTATCTATTCCCTAATTAGATTAGATTTTATTTAGTTTTCTAAGTAGACTAGGATTTTTATTCTGGTAGCCTATATAAAGGCGTCTTCATTGTAATATTAAAAACAGACTTTGATTTTGATATAAACAGTTTTTATTAGAGATTCAATAAAAGTTATAGGTGGATTCCTATGTTTCTCGAACTTATCAAGAATCTTTCTTGTGGCGTTCAAATACCGAACTTATCAAATATTTGCTAGAATATTTGTGGAGTTCAAATCAGAGACTTATCAAGGAGATTGGGCAAATCTTGTGGCTTTTCGAAAGTCGTGGTTCTTTATTCCGCATCGTCGAGCCATCGCGTCGTGAATATCGGGTCATGATTCATCCGTCCAACCACAACCTGAGTTCGGAACTTTCCGGCGTTTCTTCCGCGCTTCGAATCTTATCAGGGAGAGGGAGAGGGAGAGGGAAGTGGGGGAGAGAGAATGCTGAAGGAAAGGGAGTTGGAGTCTGAATAATTGTTCCATTTTCACGTGACTTGGTCCCACGTTTCACTCCACGTAAGCCCTGTAAGATCATATGTATCCATTTTCCTGTACGAATAGCATTGTCGCAAGAATTTAGCTTCTTTTCCTTTACCTTTAGTAATGTTCCGTAATTCAATATACTAAACCACTCTAGTGGTACCAGGAATGCCCCAGCAAACGTCATATCATGAGGTCAATGGTTCAAATCCATGGGTATGTGCCCAATTAAGACGAGACAAAAACCCCTCTTAAGATGACAATTCGTGTGTTACGGGACATGCTACATACTGTCAAAAATCCCTTATTGTGGCGTGCCCTGTAACAACATCTATGCTTAAACAAATCTAATGAAAATAAATGTAAAATTACTTGAGAGCCGTCCCAAAGCTGACCCCAATAAGCACTGCCAAATTCACCTTCTCCGAGCTTGTTGTCGTAGTTAAAATTATTTGTAGCCAATTGTAATTCCTTCAAAGAAAAAATCCTCCATTTCGAAACCTTTTTTGTTTCGTTTTTCCTGCTCAAATTCACAAGTAAATATAATTTAACAACATTTCTAACAATAGAATCAACCTCAAATACCAACTAAAAAAAAATCTCTCCAATTAACTTTCTTGTAAAAAATTCAAACCGCCCAAGTTTAAATAAATAAGGCTCTTAAAAAAAAACTCCTTTTACACAAGCAGACGTAATAAACTCTAAGGATTACTCTTCTTAAATATTTTCCCAGCCAAGTTAAAAATAAATAAACAGCATGAAAAGCTTTGCTCATCAATCAAACAATGAATTTTGCCTTCAAAAATTCCCCAAAAATACTACTAATGCATATTAAAATACAAAAAAAAAAGCAGAATTAAGCAAATTGATTAGGCACTTCCAAGAGCTTCAAATAAAAATGAGCGTTTGACCAAATGGAATAAACGAAGTACGTATCGATCTGAACCCCTAACGCAGCAAAACATGGTGAAAAAATCCACAAAAATTTCCAAACAGCCCACCTAACTTCCTACAAAACTTTACTTGTATTTTGTAATATCTCGACTAAGAAAGCTTAAAAAAATTTATAGGTACTACTCATATCAATAAGGTGCACCTTCTTTTCCGAAAGTCCATCGTTAGAAATTCTACAGTTAAGCGTCTTTGGCTTGAAAAAAATCTAGGATGGGTGACCTCCTGGGAAGTTTTCTCGGGGAGGGTGCGAGTGAGGACAAAATATGCTGAAAAGATTCGTGTTGGTACAATAAGGACAATATGTCGTCATCTAACGGTCGGGACAATCTGTTGAGTGGGACCCGAGTGGTTACAAATGGCATCAGAGCAATCTCCAGCTGAAAATCGGGAACTAAGTGTTATGCAGGACAGAGTGCTACGTCATAGAGCGGGAGCCACCTCTTGAACCCGTATGAGCCACCTATAAAATCTCAACGCCTGACAACAGATCTTCAGATAGTTTAAGCGTGACGAGGACTTCGTGAGTCTAACAGGGGGTGATTGTAATACCCTGACTAAGAAAGCTTAAAAGAAATGATAGGTATTTCTCATACCAACAAGGTACACCTTCTTTTCCGGAAGTCCATCGTTAGAAACTCCACGGTTAAGCGTGCTTGACTTAGAGAAATTCTAGGATGGGTGACTTCCTGTGAAATTTTCTCGGGGAGCGTGTGAGTGAGGACAAAGCATGCTGAAAAGACTCATGTTGGTACAGTGGGGATAGTATGCCATCATCTAACGACCGTGACAGCCCGTTAAGTGGGACCCGGGTGTTAGATATTTCTATCACATTCACAAATAAACATGAACCCTTCACTTCAAAAATTTTCTTCAACTCTTTTTTACTTCTCGAAACTACTTTGAACTTTGAAGTGTTCTAGAAGTGGAGATGAATGAGTCTTGGCTAAATAGGGACCCTTTTAGGTTGCCAAACAGACTCCGCAGAAAATATTTTACTATACTAATTTTTAATGATTGCTTGAGAAGATTTTTTATTTTTATTTATTTACGAGGGAACCACAATCGGTACTTACTGGATAAACTTTTGAACCGACGGAATAGCATGCAAATCACGTTGTCCAGTAAATCGCACTAGGTAAGTCCGGTGCAACATACTCAATCGAGAAAGTGTTGATTGGGGAATCGAACTCGTGATCAAAGGTTTTCGCACTACTCAAATAATTTAGCCATCCATGAGGGATTTGAGGGGAAGATTGTTAAAAGAGTGAAGAGTGGACAGTGGTGTGTGGGGCTCACTGCGTCTGCGTTCTGTAACATAAAGTCTTTGCTAAAGGTTTAATCGCAACCCCAAAGGCTTTCACCCGCCCTGCCCTGAACTTTGGTGAATGATGAAAATCGTAGGATGTACCTCAAGTGGTGCAGAGTTGAGGGCTTGCCAATACTTCTTCAATTTTCCAGGAATCGAACCCTCACCAGTAGCTGTGAGCGAGGTCGGATTTTTCCAACTTCATCTTTCACCACTTGGAGTCTTGGACTATGCCATGGGAAACATAAAGTCTTTTCTGACATTGGATTTTCTTTGCATATTTGTCTGGTCTTTGTTTATCAAATTCTCAACTTCATACCCAACTATGGGACATAGGCACCTCTTTTATTTTCGACGGGCTATAATTAAGCTTATGTCCAAAAAAATCAAAATATATCTTTTCTCTTTCCTTTCTCATATTATAAAACTCAGTTTCGAACATAAAATAGGGCACAAAACAAGGGCTAAGTTCGACTGTTATTTTAGAGGTTTGACAGTATAGTTAATGGTGCATCTAGCTAGTGGCTAACTTATACAGTCACTCATGCTGGATCCATAAAATAAAAATTCTTCCAATTAGGCGATAATTTTTTTTTTTCTTAGTGATTGTTCGTGTTTACATTGATCTGCTAGTACTTACTCAAATTCCTAAATTCGTCATTATATAATATATATATATAATATTGCACGTTTAGAGGTCTAGTGACTAGACATTGATAGTGTTAAATTAAACTATCAGATTCAAAATGTATTTTGATATTTTTGTGTGTCTTCTACATGAACCGCAAATTTAGATAGTTTAGCTCAATAAAGCCATCTTCTTACATACTCATTGCTTAAGCACGAGCTGCCCTGGCCATCTTTACAGCTCTATTTGTAACAGTTAATTGAATATTACGAAAAGAATGAATTCGCACAAGTTAATTTTAAATGTTGGGTAGTGAGTGGTAAGAAACAAGTGGGATTAAGAACTCATTAGAAGTTGTAGTTTTATATATAGCACTATAAAGAATTATTTGGGTTTTCTTTGTTTTGGGTGTAAGTGGGAGAACACGAAGAGAAGATAATGCAAAAAATGAGTATTAAAAATTTAAAATTCATTTGGTGTGGATGGCAGTAGGCCCAATCGTACTCATCAATACAAGGGCGAATCTAAGAAGGGAATAATACAAAAACAAGATGGTTATAATACCACATTTCAAACTTAAAGTAATAAGTTTAAAAACTTCACAAATCAGGTTATAAATAAAATAATTAATATATTATATAAATCACCCACCCCCACCCCACTCCACTTCAAATCTGTAAACGATCTGCAGCTCCACCACCGACCACCACCACCACCAACCACCGTCGTCACCACCACCACCCCTGTCACCACCACCAACCACCGTTGTCACCACCACCACCACCACCGCCACCGCCATCGTCACCACCGCCAACCATTGTTGTCATCACTATCACCACCTCCAACGTGACCTTCGACTCATCTCCACCACCACCACAAGAAAACTGATGAATTGTGAAATTAATAAAAAAAATATAAAATCTGTAACTTACATTCAAATTTTGAATTAACGGACATCGCATCTTCACTAAAGCCACCACCACCCAACTCCGCCTCCGCCACTACCTCCGTCGTCACCTCCAGAATCCAGAAGAAGAAGAAGACTGGAACATTTTTTAACATGTGACCTATTGCACCATATGTGACTCGTGACCTAAGGAGTCATATGTGACATGTGACCGCCATCTGGAAGAAGAAGACTGTAACATTTTTGAACATGTGACCTAATGCGACATCTGGAAGATGAAGATTGGAACATTTTTGAACATGTGACCTAATGCGTCATATGTGACCTGTGACTATTAATTGTCATTTACAAGATGTAAAATATGACATGCGACCCTCAAATGTAATATGTGACTTGAAGTATGAATCAAGATGTGATTGTGACCTAAACTATTAAGTGTGACCAGTTTTCTTGAATTTTTGTCTTGATAAAATTGATATGTGACCAAGGGATATTATGACCTGTGACCTGTTACGTGTGACCTCCAGACTACAGCATATGGACTGTAATGCAGTGTATCAAATAGATTGTGACCTGAACAATTCTGAAGTGTGACATGTGACTTACTGCATCAAATTTGACATGTGACATTCGCATTTTGAAGTGTGACCAATGACATGTGACCTAATACATCAAACATGACTTGAAAATTTAAAGTGTGACCTGCGACTTAATAAATTAAATGTGACATGTGACCTAAAACATTTAAAGTGTGACCTGAGATTTATTGTGTGACCTGTAACTTAATACATTAAATGTGATATGTGACCTAAACATTTAAAGGTAACCTGAAAATTTGTTGTGTGACCTGTGGAATATAACTATGACCCATTAATACGTCAATGTGACCTAAACATTTAAAGTGTGACATGAAAATTTGTTATGTGACCCGTGGAATATAACTGTGACCCATTAGCGTGTCACATTTGACATGTGACCTGAGATTTTGTTGTGTGACCTGTGGAATATGACTATGACCAATTACATGTAACCTCTTATGTGTGGACTTTCACATGTGACCTTGTCATAACCAAAATAACAGTACAACCAGCAAGGAAGCACCCAGCAACAAAAACTCGTAATCTAAACACAAGCAGCTAAAAACATGGAAGCATCACCATAACGCCATCACCAATCACAAAATCATTCAGCCACCACCACAATACATGCAGTCACCACCACCGCCACTGCCCTACCACCACATACTGCAAAGTCGTCAACCCACTACCCCATCACTGCACACAATCTCACAATTCCTTTTGTAACGTTGAAATCTATTCCGCCTGCACCACCATCCCTTTTCCCAACAAACCCACACAACAACCACAAATCGGAGAATCGGTAACCAAAAAACGTAACAATGGAAAATGGAAAATGTAATAAGAAGCCACCGGCAGACCCATCCCCTACACGAGGGCGCTCACCGCTGGCAGAACCATCGACAGTGCGCGATAGCAGCGGTGGTTCGCCGCACCAATGATTTTGCTGGCGGCGAGCGTCACCGTGTAAGAAGTCGACGCTCATCATCGCCACAGAAGGGAGTTCTGTCGTCGAAAATCTCTTTTCAGTCACCACCATATTGCCGAAGGAGGGAAGTGATAGAAATGAATTGAAATGGGGGTGAGATGTGACTTGTGACCTTGTGATATGTGACCTAATGCGTCATATGTGACCCTTGACCTAAGGCGTCACATATGACCCGTGACCTAATGCATCATGTATGTAAGACTTGGGACTCGTGACTTGTGACCTTGTGACCCGTGACCTAAGATGTTACACTACCACCACAGATTTTTCAGACACCACCGCCACAGATTTTTCAGGCACCCCCACCACCAATTGCCCCTGCCACCAACCACCATCTCAACCACAAACGCACCAACTTCCCCTGACACCAACCACCATTCAACCACAATCGCAAATTTTAGGCACCACCACCACCCCCAAATGACCAAAAAATCCCAAGTCATATTGCCGCACAGATCTCAACATTCATCACCACCACAACCTGAACCCCATCGCAGCCCTCCCGTCACCGCCACTCACACACAACAACACCACACCTCCATCTGCACAACCGCCCCCAACAACGAAACCAGTTTATTCTTAGGCTCCAGGACCAACTGAAATGGAATAGGCACTGCCTGCAAAGGAAGCATTCCTCAAACGTTGGCTGGAGGCTGAAATGGAATAGCTACCACCAAAACCCACTACCACCGCCTCCAGTACTACCACCATTTCACCCACAATCACCACTAATAACAAAGATATTTCAAAACCCATTTAAGAAAGAGGCGCCCTGAAGACTGGAGCTCGCAGGGTGGGTCACGAGAGGCATCGCCTCAGTCGCTGTCAGCGACTGTAGACCCAACTCCAGCCCCTACCTCCACAACACCGCCGCCATCTCCAAACCATCATCACTGACTCCAAAATTCACACACAGAGCACTTCGTCTTTGTGGTGCACAATCTGACGTCTCGTGTTTGGTGTCGCTGCGATGCAAGATCCGACGATGACGCTGCCGGGGGAGGATTTCGAGGAGTTGAGATTTCTATGAGCTGGAGGTTTGAATTATCAAAAAATAGTTTGGGCGTTGGGGGGACGATTTCTTGGAGCTGGGAGCTGGAGGTTTGAATTGCCAGAGAATAATTTGGGGGTTGGACGGGTGTCAGTGGGAGGGTAAATTAATATATTAATATATACATATTTATTTTATTAATATTGTATTAGTACTAACACCTGATTAGTGAAAGATAAACTAATATTCTGGATTTGTGTATTAGTGTAAACATAACCAGGGGGAGGTGTAATTACCACATCTAAGAAACTAATACAGCATGAACAATCACTATAAGTGTAAAGAAAAAAAATTGAAACCCAAATTACAAAAAAAATTAAAAAATGGTAGATCCAACACAGGCGGCCACGTCAGCCCGCCATGGTGTGGATCCGCCACTCGGCTACTGGGCCAATGGTCACGAGCTTTATTATTGTATACTGAATTTCTTGTGCTGTTGAATATATAATATTCATAATTCATTGAAAGTTATGACGTAGTAGTTTCGAATGACTATTATCTAACTAGACAAAACTAAGAGTTTGTCTACTCATACCTAGTACTTTTAAATTTTTTTCCTCAAATTCATTTTCAACCACACATTCTTTAAAAAATCCGAAGTTCTCAAAATTCTCCAAAACTACACATACCAAATAGGCTTTAAATAAGACGAAGGTCGGAGAAAGGTTGTGATGGTCGGAGATGTGGATTATGTGATGTTGACTACTTGATTTGTTATTATGTGATTATATTTAATCACATTCTTTAAAAGTAATTGTATTTTTTTGTCTTATTGTGTAGTCACTCAAATAACAAACATCACTAAACTCAAGTTTTTTGCACTCTATATATTTGGAAAAAATTATCTATCATAGATCCAAAATGCTGATATTCACCTTGTTTCAAAAGGTTGAGAGAAATAATAAAGGAAGGAAACAAATAATCATTGGAGGATTGTGCAAAAGTACTTATCTTTCTTCGCACCATCTTTATAATGGATTGAAAGTTGGATATCTCACTTTGAATGATCCACGTATTCTTTGAAAAACCTTGAATGAAATATTTGACCACCAGAGGAATGTAGTTTTCCCTAAAGCTCGTTATGAATGGATGCATTCGCTTGCAAAATTTCAAAATTGTCAGTGAGTACTGTTCTAAATTGTTTAGAATATATTCAAAATTAAACTTGTGTGGAGAATAAATCACCGATGAAGATATGTCGGAGAAAACATTTTTCAATTTTCATGTCTCGAATGTACTCATGTAGCAGCAATATCATGAGTATGTTTTCAAAAAGTACTCAGATCTCATATCATGTCTACTTGTAGATAAACAGAATAATGAACTGTTTTATGAAAAATCAAGGTTACATCCAACTGATTATGTACCATTGCGTGAAGCAAATGATACCGCATTTTTTGAAGCAAATACAATATCAAAACATGGATGTGAACGCGGATTCAAAATTGTCAGTGAATACTATTCTAAACTGTTTAGAATATGTTCAAAATTAAACTTGTGTGGAGAATAAATCACCGATGAAGATATGTTGGAGAAAACATTTTTCACTTTTCATGTCTTGAATGTGCTCATGTAGCAGCAATATCGTCAGTATGCTTTCAAAAAGTACTTGGATCTCATAACATGTCTGCTTGTAGATAAACAGAATAAAGAACTGTTTTATGAAAAATCATGGTTACATCCAACTGATTATGTACCATTGTGTGAAGCAAATGGTACCGCATTTTCTGAAGCAAATACAATATCAAAACATAGGTGTGGACGTCGAAGTGGACACAAATCTGGACATAGACGTGGAAGAAACCATAGATGAAATAATCAAAAACTATCAATAACAAGTCATCAATTTTAAAAGGAATAAAGCAAATGAAAATAGCATATCCAAAAATGAGCACGAAGAAAGTTGCTTTATGTGTGGAATGAAAGGACATTGGGACTTACATGTCATACGGAAAAATATTTTGTGGATCTCTATAAAAAAATCAATCAAGGAAAAAGAAAAAGTTGATACAAATTTCGCTGATTATGATGGTCAAATTGATGTGACTCACTTGGACGTCCCCGACTTCTTTGCTGACCCAAATGGCAACATTGATCATTTGATTAGAGACAGTGTGCTCGATAATATTAATTAATTTAATTTTCAGTATTGTAGTAGTTTGTTTTGATTTAAAAGTTAGTCTAAATTATGTTTTTTCTTATATTCGCTAAAGCTTGAGACATTAAATTATTAAAGTATTTTTTTTTTGTATTGCTTAACTCTTTTTTATTACAAAATCATTTTTCCAAAATATTTATTTTGTTATGTTTATAAATTTATTACGAATTGCTGATGCGTGTCGCAATGCACCAAAATAATAAATAATTCCGTACTTGTCAAATATTAATTAATAATGTAGTAGCGAGAGTAAGGGTCGATCCCACGAGGAACGGAAACTAATTTTAGTTGTTCGATCAATTAAAATGGAATGGGGGGTTTGTTGTTTGAAATTGCTTGAATAAAAAATATGTATAAAAATAAACAATTCAATATGACTAGAGAAATAATATGAGTAGAAATATTGTTCTCGGGTTCGGTTGTGTCCTCAATTAATGTTATACATTTCCTTGTAACGTGTTTCTATCCCTAATTCAATTATCAATCATAAATAATCAACAATCTCTGATTATCTAAATTCTTCCTTATGTGTATTGATTCAAAATAAGCTCTTCGAACCAATTCTAGTCACAGACAATCCTAAACAAGCTCTTAGGATTTAATGCACGACTAGTGTGAAAATTTAAAAGAATAGATTGAATTGAATTGTTAATTACACAAGCTCGAATTAATCAATCCAAGTTGAATTATTACTAAACCTGCACGAGATTTATTTGCTACTAAAGTAAAGATTCAATGACAATTACGGATCAAGAATCTAAACATAGCATATTCATGAATCCAAAGATCAATAATCCAATTGGTCAAATTAAACTATTAATCAAATAAACTCAATTGAACATTCAAAACATAATAATCCAACAATTGAAATAAACGAATAAATTCACGCTACTAATTTGTAGGAAAAGAAAATAACATAATTAAATTGATACAACTTCCCCTTTGAAGAAGATATGGAATTTAGCCTAGCATGATTGTGGTAGATTCTTCAAGTTGCTTCGTGAATTCCATTTTTGTTGATGTTCTTTGGCTTGAAAATCTCTCAAGAATGCTCTATATTTTGCTCTCAATTTTCTTCAATATCCAACCTCCTTTTTGTGATGATTTTGCTCCTTTAATACTCTCAAAATCGTTCCCTAACTTTACCCCAAAGATATACCAAAGATAGATCTTGAATCAGATAAGGAAATTCCTTGGAGAGCAAGTTATGGCCATAACTTTCCTTATTACGGCCGTAATTGGGATTCTGAAAATTTCCGAAATTTGGAAGTTACGGCCGTAACTTTGTAATTTACGGCCGTAAGTGTATTTCTTCCGAGAAGCGCCTATGATCGATGTTTTGGTTATAACTTTCTCTCCTGAAGTCCGATTGTGGTGATTCAAGTTGCGTTAGAAAGAAAACTCAAATATCTACAATTCTTTGTGAAATAGCTCTTCCAAAATTAGAAAGTATTCTATGACAAAATTGATCTTCAATCTATGACTAAAATTCATGATCACAATCCTTGCGGATTTTTGATTTCCAACTTCATTCCAAACCTTCTTTGACCATAATTTTTGCATCTAATCTTGTTCCCACATGCCATTATTGATTTGGAGCTCTTTGAATATGCCCTTGAACCTCACTTCTTGATTTTTTTGTTTTTATTTGGTCATATTTCCTTTCTTTTTCTTCTTTTTGACCTTACATAGCACAATAAGTGAAATGCATTAAACGATGCTTCAATAGGATCAAACTAATAACAAAATAGGATAATAAGTGAATTAAATACATGCTAATAAATCACTTATCAATTGCCATGATATATGTTTAGTCGATTTGCAACTACACAAGCTATCCTTCTAGACAAAAAATATTTTTTGGACTCAACATCATCAGAAAAAAATGTTAATATAATATCAGGTGTATCAAAGATAATTAAAGGCTCCAGACGATCTTTTACATTTTTATAAAATATTACAAAATTATATATTAACGATGTACTTTATTCTAACAAATTCTAGAAGAAATTTGCTTAGTTTTAAGGATATTAGCTTGAATATTACATTGAGACGATGCAAGAAAATAATACAAAATATGTTTGCATAAATTTTTTATATCTGACCAAAAGCATATAAAAGAAAAAACTCTCGTCACTCCCTTGTGGCATGTATTATACATCCATAAAAATGATTGAATCAAATATTATCACGAATCCGAAGTTCGTTGACTTAAAAAGTCTTATTCTTTTGCATGATGGATTTGGACATCCATGAGAAATAATAGTGCGCTGAATAATTAAACAACTCACATGGACATCCTATCACACACGCGAATTTTTCACGACATCTTTAAACTTTGATACTAATGTGTGACGTATAAAACAAATCATGAAAATATTTTTATTTTTCTTTTCATAAATTAGTGACGTAAACAACGTCACATGACCGAGATTTCAAAATCATTTCACTTAAATCAAATCCTATTTATTTAAAAGTAACGATGTTAGTATTTAAAGCATTTCAAGTTAATGTAAAAGATCTTAACTTTGAACTATTATAGGTAAATAGTATCAATAATAAATTATTGGGCTTGACAGTTCAAACACAATAAACCTTATTCGGTGTGTGTACAACTCAAAGGTGACCTAGCGTAGAACTATCTGTCTCGTAGTTTTAAGAACGCCAACATTTTTCATTTCATTTCAATAATTACTTGAAAGGTTAGATGTCATGGGATGAGCATACAATTATCCAATAACTAGAATATGGTACGCACATGTTATTGTATATAGACAAGTTATCCTCATGTATTCTAGTTAAGTTAAACTCATAAATTCAAGATCAATCCATATTTTGCACATGAAACCAATCAAGCCCCTTATATTCAAATCAAGTCAAACTCATATATTCAAGTTCAAAATAAATGTATGTATGTATGTGTGTGTGTGTTATTACATATTAATCAATTCAAGCCAGCCTCATATATATTTAAGATAAATGCAAGTACATGTATTTTCAAGAAAATACGACTTTTAATGGGGCCCATATTACAAATTAACTACTATCTCGAGCGCGCATATAACAAGTAGAGAATGTAATATTAGATAACAAGTAGGGAATTTAATCCCCAATAATAAGCAGTGAATTAATCCCAGAAAAGTATGGAAATTAATCCCCTATAACAAGCGTAACCACATTGTAATCTTGTTACTCGATTTTTGGCACGATTATCAAACACAAGCTCATAGACATATTAACAAGCGGGATAGAATACGACTGTAATATAATTCAAGAAAATCATTTCCATGTTGTTCATACGAAAAAACATGAAAATCCTTTTAATGACATGAAATATCTTCAAACGTATTATGAAGTAGCACTTAAGACCACATAATTAGGATACGTGATATAAACAAATGCAAGTGTTATTCACAATATCCATATGTTCAAATGACGATTAAGAGGTACAAGGGTTACAAAATAACAAATAATATTGGTTAAGACTTTAGCACGTATAATGTATCGATACCTAAAAGAAAGCAAAAACTTTTAGAACTTCAAGGTATCGATACATAATGTTTATCCTTTACAACTAGATGATATGTTAAGAACTATGAGAGTAGATTATGTTAATGAGTTTTAGATCACATAAATAAGGACAATGATTACTTAAGAAATCCAAATAATATTGTTAGCGATGATAAACCTTGTTAATCATTATTTTATATCAAATAAGTAGATAAGTTTCAACGCCAAAATAATGCTAGTGATGATAGTTTTGATCATCCCCTTTACGTTCAACAAGCGGATGAATAAATGTTAATATCATGGTATATGTTAGCGATGATAACTTCAATCATCCATTTTATATTAAACATGAAGATAAATATTAACGTCAAGATAATGTTAACGATAATTGTGGGCAGTGCGTGAGACCTTAAGCTTAGTGGTACCAGGGAAGCACTTGGAAATTCTATGTTCAATAGGTCTAAGGTTCAAATCTTCCTGGGGACGTGTCCACTTTAAGTGGAACAATATCACTTATCAAGTGGACTATCCGTGCGTTGGCGGTCAGTAATACCTCCGAGCTGCAGCCACCGTCAACATCTTGAAATAACGCAAGATGATGACACTGAACCATTCTGTTAAAAATTGTCAGAATAGAAATGATTGACCAAAGTGGAAAGAATTCATATAGGCAAAGTTAAACTCCTTAGAGAAACAAAAAGTGACTGGGCCTATAGTTCGAGTACTTGAAAATGTAATCCTGTAGGATACAAATGGGTTTTTGTATGGAAGTTGAATGAAAATAATGAGATTGCAAAATACAAAATTTGACTTGTAGCTTAAGGTTTCTCTTAATGACCAAGAATTGATTATGAAAAAACATGTTCTCCCCGTAATGGATACTATCACTTTTAGATAATTAATTAGTTTGACTGTGTCATAAGGGCTTGATGAGGACCTTATGGACGTAGTAACTGCTTATCTATATGATTCACTTGATAGTGACATATACATGAAAATCATTGAAGTACTAAAAATGTCAGAAACAAATGATACATGCCCGGGAATTATGTTCTTTATTAAATTAGAAAAATTATTATATGAATTGAAACAATTTGGACGCATTTGATATAATCGTATTAGCGCTTTTTTTTTTGAACGAGTGTTACAAAAATGACGACATTAGTCTGTGTGTTTTCATAAATAAAAAAACAGTGAATTCACAAATGAAATTGTAGATTATTTAAAAAATAAATTTGAGATGAAAAATTTGGGAAAAATTAAATTTTGTCTTAGGTTGCAAGTTGAACGTTTCCCGGAAGGATTATTTTTCATCAATTTTCTTATATAGAAAAAGTCAAATTGTTTTATCTGGATAAAACACATCAATTGGCATTCCATATGGTTGTTTGATCACTTGATGTGAAAATATATCCATTTCGTCCACCTGAAGATGGAGAAAATAATATTGGAGCATTAACATATCTTGCAAATTGTACTCGACCCGAATAACTTTCTTTGCAAATCTTTTTGCAATATATAACTCTACACCGACTCAAAGATATTGGAATTGTGTTAACTACATTTTTTCAAACCTAAATGGTACTATTGATATGAGATTACTTTATTCTAAAAATCTGAATCTTCTTTAGTGGGATATGCAGATGCAAATTATCTCTTTGATCCACACAAAGCTAAACATCAAACAGGATACATAGTGGAACTGCTATATCATGGAGATCTGTGAAGCAAACCTTGACGGTAACATCTTCAAAACATTAAGAAATTATTGCAATCCATGATGTAAGTCGAGAATGTGAATGATTGAGAAACATGACCCATCATATCTAAGTATCATGCAGATTGACTTCAACTACAGGTAGTCTAACAATTTTGTACAAAGATCATGAAGTTTGTATTGCACAACTCAAAAGCGACATCATCCAAGGAGACACAACAAAGCGTATCTCTCTAAAATTCTTCTATACGCACGAGTTTCAGAAAACTGGTGATATCGATATTCAACAAATTTACTCAATTGACAATGTACCTGATTTATTTACAAAGACATTGTCAACATCTATATTCAATAAATTTGTTCTTGAGATCGGGATGTGTTGACTCAATGATTTTCAGTGATCAATATCAGGGGGAGTAACTGTACTCTTTTTAAAGTTTTGTCCCAATGGTTTTTCTGGCAAAGTTTTAATGAGGCAACATTTATTTTAATACTCCAAAATAATTGTACTCTTTTTTTCTCATTTGATATTTCTATCCCATTAGATTTTTATCAAATAAGATTTTAACAAGATATGTATTTTGTAATATGTCATTTTCTTGTAAATATTTTATTGGAATTTGTTTGGTAAATAAATTATAAATCATATAATTTCCCAAAACACTTTTTAACCACCTCACATTTTATATTGATAAGTGTTATATTAACGTTTAATTTATACACTTATATCCTTGAATATACCATAATGTGATTCTATCTAAGTATTATTAATACATTTTATGTTTCATGTTGTATAGGATCCTAAAAAAGGAGAAAAGAAGAAAAAAGGACCAAATTGCACTAAAAACTGAAGTTTGGGGACTTAGGTGCAAATATCTTTACGGCCGCAAGCAAAAATCATTACAGCCGTAAGTGCATGTTGAAACAAATGTTAATTCAAGCAGAAAAGGTGTTACGGCCGTGAGAAATACAGTTACGGCCGTAACCGCAAGAGGTGAAAATGCGCAGAAACTCAATTATGGCCGTAAGCCACATCTTTACGGCCGTAACTTCAAATTGTAAAAAATACGCAGAAACTCAATTACGGCCGTAAAGGGAATATTACGGCCGTAACTATTCAAGTCAAAAAATTTCCTTATTTCAATTCTTTCCATAATTTGGGATTTCTTGAGGCCAAAGCTAGGGCACGAAATTGGGGCTATATAAAGGGAATTTCATGACAAAATAAAGGGGGATTATTTATTTTTAAGGAGGCGCGGCTTGCTTGAAGATTGGGAAGAAGAATTTAGAAATTCGAGAAGGTGAATCAAGACAGAAAATTATAGAATTCTTCATGACTATGCTCGGCTAAGCTTCCATACCTAGTTCAAAGGGGAAGTTGTATTTCATATCACTTTGTTATTGCTTTTCCAAACTAGTAACGTAGTTCTAAGTTCTTTATCTTGATTTGTTGGATTCTTATGCGTTTTTAATTTAATCAATACAATTCTTTATTTGATTAAGGCCTTATCATTTAATTTGTTGTATTGAGATTTGCTATTTTGAATGATTGGATCCGTAATTGTCTTTTTATTCAAATCATGGTAGCTATTGGAAATTTAATATTTTCATAAAGAATTCCAACTTGGGTTAATTGTCACGAGCTTGTGTGATTGATAATCTAAATCATCATAATTCTCCTCAACCAATATATAGTTGTTGTCTTAAATCTAAAGAGCTTGTTTTAGGTTATTCAATGGCTAATATTTGATTCTCTTCCCCGCAACTCTAGTGTGGTGATAGTCAAGGGAACCTTCGTCACCAATTTCTTTGTTGAACTGGGTGTAGAATTTGTACACCAGCGGGGGGTTCCCAAACGGTAGATCACTCACGAATTTGACCCATCCGAATTCAACGAAGCGGGCCCAAAATCGTTGCGGGGCAATGACGGTGTCAGCGCTCCTCCATTCCCGAAAGTCCTCTGGGAGGAATAGCCGCTCCTTTATGCAAAGCTTAGACTGGCTCTTCTCCTGGAGGGGCTCAGATGAGGAATCCCCCGCCACCTGCTTTCCTTTCTTTTCCGGTGGGCCCATAGTAAATCCTGAAAAGGAAACGAGGAGATTAGTTGAGCATGGATAGGGATGGAAAAGCAAGTGCGTGCAAGCCAACAGTGCGTGATGGTAAAGGCCTAAATTGAAAATCAAAGCTGACACGACCTATATAAAGTACACACAAGCAAGGCATGAGGTCGTAATAAGGCGAACTTCAACAAGATTAAGCACCAATTATCCCTCACTATGACTTCAACAAGATCAAGCACACTCAACACGCACAATCAATCAATGGAAGTAGTTGTGAATAAAGCCGCATGAAGAGTATAATGAACATATACAAGTAACAAGATGTGCAAACAACCGATGAAGCAGCAGGGCAACAAAGAAGAATAGGTACAAGAGCCAGATCCTAATCAAGTACTCCTAATCAAGCAATGACGAATATACAATGTACCCCATGACTTTGTCAAAATCAAACGCCACATATTTCTAACAATTTAACCCCTATCGTGACAACAATACTTCCCTGCCTCGAGGGAACAGTTACTACTTGGAGTGACATGAAAAGGCTCTTCTTGGAAAGATACTTCCCTGCCTCGAGGGCTGGTACCATCCGAAAAGAAATATGTGGAGTGCGCCAGAACAACAATGAAACGTTATATGAGTATTGGGAGCGTTTCAAGAAGCTCATCTCCAGCTGCCCCCATCATCAGATTAGCGAGCAACTTTTGGTGCAATACTTCTTCGAAGGTCTAGCGCCAATGGATAGAAGTATGATAGACGCCGCAAGCGGAGGTGCGCTAATGGACAAGACACCAGAGCAAGCACGGGCTTTAATATCCAACATGGCGGAAAATACTCAGCAATTCAACTCGAGTAGGGATTCCCAAGTCCGCCAAGTAAACGAGGTAAGTAGTTCTAATATTGAAGGTCAATTATATGAACTAACAAATCTTGTTAAGCAACTTGCTGTAGGGAATTCGAAACAAGCCAAGGCCTGTGGAATCTGTTCGAATTTTGGACACCCAACGGATACATGTCCGGTAATGCAAGAAGAAAACATTGAACAGGTAAATGCTGCTTGAGGTTTTCCTTTCCAAAGGCAGCAATACAACCCATACTCGAATACGTACAACCCTGGGTGGAGAGATCACCCCAACCTGAGCTACGGAAATAAAAAACCCCCGGGTTTTACTTCAAACAAGCCACAAGGACAATTCCAACAGCAAGGGACTTTCCAACCACAGGGGCAATATCAACAAAAATCTCAAAATTCAGGTATGTCTCTTGAGGATATGGTTAAGACATTGGAAACTAACACGATGCAATTCCAACAGGATACCAAGTCAAGCATACAAAACCTGGAAAATTAAATGAGCCAAATGGCCACTGCCATAAATAGGTTGGTATCACAATCCGGAGGTAAATTGCCATCTCAACCCGAGATAAATCCTAAAAACGTGAATGCCATAACTCTCCGAAGTGGAAAAGAAATTGAGAGTCCGCAATTGGAACCGGCTGCACCCGAAATGGAGGGAGATGAAAAGGACGGAGTCGGGAAAAGAAACGACGCTTCGCAAAACCCTAAGGTAAAAACTGACTCCCATTTAAATGTTAAACTAACACCTCCACCTTTTCCTAGCAGGTTAGCAAAGTCGAACAAGGAGAGCAAAGAAAAGGAGATGCTGGAGATGTTCAGAAAGGTTGAAATAAATATCCCGCTACTAGATGCCATCAAGCAAGTCCCTCGGTATGCAAGATTTTTAAAGGATTTATGCACTAGCAAACGGAAACTGGTGGGAAACGAGAAGGTAAGAATGGGGGAAAGCGTTTCAGCCTTATTTCAAAGGAAATTGCCTCAAAAGGGTAAGGATCCCGGTATGTTCACTGTGCCATGTCAAATAGGTAACACCAAGGTAAATCATGCACTAATAGATTTAGGAGCATCCATTAATGTCATGCCTAGATCCACTTATGTAGCGACCAAGATTTTTATGCAATAAATAATTATTTTAATATTTAGAAAATTGTGTCGCTACTATTTCACCCATTATTTTGAAGTTAACGCCGCGACGGATTCGTCTAGCCAAGTCAAGAAATATCGAATTTGTTCGATTTTAAATTAAAATTCGAATTTCTAAAATTATGTTATTTTAATTATTTATTCAAAGTATTATTTTCAAAATCATTTTGAATTCCAAAATTATTAAAATATCTCAATTTTCCTTATTTAAATTATTTCAAGTCCAAAATACGTAATTCAATTTTTATCTCAAAATTTATTTATTCTCAAATTTATTTTCAGTCCAAAATATATCTGTTTTAAAAAACGTTTCTTGATTGAATTTAGTCTAATTTTTAGTTAATTATCTTAAATTAATCCTATTTAACTAAACCTAATTACACCCCTCCTACGTTTTTCATCTTTACACAAAGCACCATCATTATTTCTCCACTATCCTTATTATTTTGTTTCCAACTTTACACCAATTTCCATCAATAATTCCTTTCCACCTCAAATCCAACTCATTTCCAATATTGTATCACGCACCCACGTTTTTCTTTCTTTGCTCTCCACCAAATTTTTCATCATTTTATTCTTTATACTTTACACCATTTTTTTTCCCACAAATCCATTTCTTTTCTTTTCTTTTTCCATCTTCATCATTCTTCCCAGCAAAGCAAATGCCTCTTTCTCCCCATCCCCAAATTATGATGTTTTCCCACTTTCTTAATACCTAATTATCCACCACCTCCATCACTATATCATCACCTATATAACCAACAGCTAACACCACAGCCATTGCAGTCCTCTCTCGAAGCCAGTCGTCTACACCACCACCGTTTGCATTGATCACACCACAGCCAAACGTCCCTGCACCACTATGTAAACTGCACCACCTTGAATCACTGCCAAATCCACCATCGCAAACCGACCACTGCTTCCACCATCTTTATCATCACTACCGCAGTCACCACCCATTTCCAAACAGTTATTCATTTCAGTCACCACCAACACATTTCCTGCAAACTACATCCAAACCCGTCTACTGCAGAACACCACTGTCGAAACCAAAACAACCACCACCACTGGCAACTTCGATTATGACAACCAATCGAACCCAAAATCAAGAAATAAACTACCCAACAATCACGATCTCACACCAAAATCCCGTGCCTAAGCCCAACCTTTTGTACACCGCCGGTGTTGCGCCGACAGTAGATCGGATTTCTTCGTCGATCGCAACCTTCGTCCGCTCGCCACTGCGTCGCCTCCTCTGCCTTTCTCTAGTCTCTCTCTCTAACGATCTGTATAAGAAAATAAAGAAAGTAAATTCTGAAATATATATTTAATTTCAGAATTTGCAGCATTGGTCCCCCTCTTTTGAAAAGTTATTTCAAATCAGTCCCCAAGTTTTAAAAGTTTCAAAATCAGTCCCTGACGTTTTAAAGTCTTTCAAATCAGTCCTCTCATTTTTAAACTCTTTTATTTCAGTACCTGCTGATTTACTTTTAAGCCCAAGTTTTAAAAGTATTCATTTTAGTCCATCAACTTTCAAAGTAATCATTTTAGTCCTTCAACTTTCAAAAGTATTCATTTTAATCTCTCAACTTTCAAAATATCTATTTTAGTCCCTAAACTATAAAAAGTATTCATTTTAATCCCTCAACTTTCAAAGTATCAATTTTAGTCCCTCAACTTTTCAAAAATATCCATTTTAGTCCCTCAACTTTCAAAACATCAATTTTAGTCCTCAAATTATAATTTATCATTTTGAACCATATATTCGATAGACTAAAGTGACTTATTGGCTAAGACGAAGCGTACGGAGAATTTAAAGAAATTGAAGTCATTCCCGCTCAACTTTGCACTCGTCGGATTTGAGGTAGACTCGCACTTATTAATTGATTTAAATTATGATTTCATATGAATGTCATGTGACTTGTGAAAGTCAATTTTTAAGAAAAGCAAGTATGTTTTTATGAAAGGTAAATATACCTTATGTTTTTATGAAAAGTAAGTATGTTTTTATGAAAAGAAAATATACTTTATGTTTTTACGAAAAGTAAGTATACCCTATGCTTCACGAAAATGTTTTTTTGGATCATTGTTATGAAATCAATCTACCAAGATTGTTATGGGTCCCATATGATAAGTTATGATATGTTAAGGGGACCGGAGTTTTAGTAGCGCTACACATAAGAATTCTTGCCACGAAGTTCGGTAACATTCTTGTGTCTCCTATGTTTATGAGGATTTGCCACGAAGTTCGGTAAAATTCCTATGTTTCCATATGTTTATGAGGATTTGCCACCTAAGTTCGGTAAAATTCCTGTCGCATATGTTTATGAGGATTTCGATCCTATCTTATGTTATGATGCAATTGATCCCTATGAATTTCAAAAATTATGCTTGGTATACTTACTGTGATTTTACTGTTACTATGATTTTACTGCATAAGAATTCTTGCCACCGAAGTTCGGTAAAATTCTTATGTTTATGAGGATTTCGATCTTATCCTATGTTATGATGAAAAGGATCCCTATGCTTTCAAAAGAAAATTATGCTTGGCATAATTAAAATGTGTTTTATAAGTATATGGTTTTCAAAGAGCTATTTTCAAAGAGCTGTTTTCAAAGAATTGTTTTCAAAGAGCTGTTTTCAAAGAACTATTTTCAAAGAGATGTTTTCAAAAGAGCTATTTTCAAAGAGTTGTTTTCAAAGAGCTGTTTTCAAAGAACTATTTTCAAAAAGATGTTTTCAAAGAGCTATTTTCAAAAGAGTTGTTTTCAAAGAGCTGTTTTCAAAGAACTATTTTCAAAGAGCTGTTTTCAAAGAGATGTTTTCAAAGAGCTGTTTTCAAAGTACTGTTTTCAAAGAGATGTTTTCAAAGAGCTGTTTTCAAAGAGCTATTTTCAAATAGATGTTTTTCAAAGAGCCTATTATTTTCACAATATGTCTCGTGCTGTAATGCACAATATGAGTTTTATCAAGAGCCGTTTTATAAAGAAGCTCTATCAATGCCCGTTTTATAAAGAGCCGGGATTTATGTGTTTAATCATCTTATAAATTAAATTAATTTGCGATGAGTCTACTGAGTATTTCCCCCATGAAATACTCACCCTATTTTTTAACAGTTTTGCAGATTTCGGAGACGGTGGCGAGCGATGAATGATGGTGGCAATAATCGTTAAACGGTTGAAAGTTTGACGTTAATGATTTCCGTAATTTTCCAAACAATCGAAAAATTTAGACAGAAAATGACGTAGTGAATCGGGTATACGGAACTCGGGGGCTACAACTTACATTGCATTAAAACTTACCAAAATGACTAAAACAGATGTTATCATCCAACTAGCCGACCGTTCCAATGCATATCCAGACGGGGTAGTCGAGGACGTCTTAGTGCAAGTAGGGGGGTTGGTGTTTCGGCAGACTTTTACATATTAGATATGAATGATGATCACTCCCCTAATTCTACCCCTATACTGCTAGGAAGACCATTTTTGTGGACCTCCCAAACCATTATTGATGTAAGGAAAGGGGTGTTGACTATGGAATTCAATGGGGAAGTAGTGCAATTTAATATCTACGATGCCATGAAACACCCAAATGATGTATGTGCTGTTTATTCTATTAATGACATTACTCCTGCTGTGCAGAAAATTTTCAAGTTAAATTGCAGGGACATGCTAGAAACAGCTATCGTGGAGTCGCTGAGGCAAGATGATGACAGCGACGTGGGTATAAGCAAGGAATTACAGGATGAAATTACTGCACTTGATTCACTAGGACCTACGCCACACAGGTACACCGTAAAAACAATTCAACTGACAGACTATCCTAACAAATTGCTACCTTCTATCTTGCAGGCCCCAGTGGTGGAAATGAAATCTCTCCCCACCCATCTGAAATATGTGTTTCTTGGTGATGAAGAATCGCTTTCCGTAATTGTTTCATCCAACCTCACCAATCTGGAAGAAGACAAACTTGTTCGGGTCCTTCGGGAGCACAAGGAGGCGATTGGTTGGACCATCGCGGATATCAAAGGAATCAGCCCGTCAATCTGCATGCATCGAATATTGCTTGAGGAAGGTGCTCAACCATCGAGACAAGCCCAGCGGAGGTTAAACCCGGCAATGATGGACGTGGTGAAGAAAGAAATTTTGAAACTGCTAGGAGTAGGGATGATTTACCCAATCTCAGACAGCAAGTGGATCAGTCCAGTCCAAGTGGTGCCAAAGAAATCCGGAGTAACGGTGGTGGAAAACAAAGATGGAGAACTTGTACCAACTAGGGTCCAAACTGGATACCGGGTATGCATCGACTACAGAAAGGTAAACGCTGACACTCGTAAGGATCATTTTCCCCTTCCCTTCATGGATCAAATGTTAGAGAAATTAGCTGGTCATTCCCATTATTGTTTTTTAGACGGTTTCTCAGGTTATTTTCAAATTGCCATAACTCCAGAAGATCAGGAGAAAACCACTTTCACTTGTCCATTTGGCACGTTTGCGTATAGACGCATGCCCTTCAGTTTGTGTAATGCTCCTGCAACGTTTCAACGTTGTATGATAAGCATTTTTTCTGAATACATAGGGCATATTATAGAAGTGTTTATGGACGATTTTAGTGTGTGGGGTGATTCATTTGATGCATGTTTGGACAATCTATCATTAATTTTGAAACGTTGCATTGACACTAACCTAGTTTTAAATTGGGAAAAATGCCATTTTATGGTAGATAAGGGAATTGTGTTAGGTCATGTAGTGTCAGAAAAAGGAATAGAAGTTGATAAGGCCAAGGTGGACATCATATATGCATTACCGTACCCCGCCAATGTGCGGGATATACGATCTTTTCTTGGGCATGCAGGTTTCTATTGCAGGTTCATCAAGGACTTTTCCAAAATTGCATCACCATTGTGCAATCTGTTGCAAAATGATGTCCCATTTAATTTCACCGAGCTATGCAAAAAAGCCTTTGACCAACTAAAGGAGCGGCTAACTACGCCCCCGATCATTCAACCACCCAACTGAGATCTTCCATTCGAAATAATGTGTGATGCCAGCAATTATGCAGTGGGAGCAATTCTAGGGCAACGGGTTGGGAGAGCAGCCCATGTGATTTACTATGCCTCCCGAACCCTGAATCAGGCTCAAGCCAACTATACCACTACTGAAAAGGAGCTTCTATCTGTGGTATTTGCTTTAGAAAAATTTCGTCCTTATTTATTGGGTACTAAAGTGATTATTTTTACAGATCATGCAGCTCTACGGCACTTATTTGTTAAAAAGGATGCGAAGCCTAGAATCATCCGCTGGATACTTCTATTACAAGAATTTGACTTGGAAATAAAAGATAAGGCGGGGTCCGAAAATGTAGTTGCTGACCATCTTAGCCGGGTAGTGAAGCCCGAGGACGACCTACCTCTGCGTGAAACCTTCCCAGACGAGGGTTTATTTGCCATCGAAGCAAATCCCCCATGGTATGCTGATTTGGAAAATTACATGACTGCTAAACTAATTCCTACTGGTTTTTCGCAGGCACAAAAGCATAAGATGAGGAGTGACGCTAAATATTACATTTGGGATGACCCGTACCTGTGGAAGAGATGCCCCGACCAAATCATTAGAAGGTGTGTGCCGGAATCAGAACATCAATCCATCCTCACCTTTTGCCATTCATATGCATGTGGTGGCCATTTTGGACCTAGAAGGACGACGCAAAAGGTATTGGAGAGTGGGTTCTTTTGGCCGACCCTTTTCAAGGATGCGTACATTTTTTGTAAGTCTTGCCATAATTTCCAAAGAACAGGTAACTTATCCCAACGAGATCAAATGCCTCAAAACCCCATTATTGTATGTGAGATTTTTGATGTTTGGGGCATTGATTTCATGGGACCCTTTCCCCCGTCATTTGGTTGTAATTACATCCTTTTAGCTGTCGATTATGTTTCAAAATGGGTGGAGGCAAAGGCCACCCGTACTAATGACGCTAAAGTTGTTGCAGATTTTGTAAAAGCTAACATTTTTAGTAGGTTTGGGATACCCCGAGCTATGATCAATGACAGAGGGACGCACTTCTGCAATCGTACCATTGAAGCCTTGTCACGGAAATATGGAGTGATGCACCGGGTATCAACCGCGTACCACCCCCAAACTAGCGGGCAGGCTGAAATCTCCAATAGGGAAGTGAAGTCTATTTTAGAGAAAACGATTCGACCAGACCGGAAGCATTGGAGCATTCGCCTTGATGATGCTCTTTGGGCTTACCGAACCGCTTACAAAACGCCAATTGGTATGTCTCCTTACCGGTTGATATTTGGAAAGCCATGCCACCTACCGGTGGAACTCGAGCATAAAGCTTATTGGGCCATCAAGCAATGCAATATGGATTGGGAGGCAGTAGGAGACCATAGGAAGCTTCAATTGCAGGAATTGGATGAAATACGGAATGAGGCTTATGAGAATGCGATGATCTACAAAGATCGAACTAAAGCATTCCATGATCAACGCATTTCTCGAAAGAGCTTTTGTGAGGGCCAGAAAGTGCTACTGTTTCAATCCCGACTCAAATTACACCCTGGTAAGCTTCGTTCTCGTTGGGTCGGTCCTTTTGTTGTTACTAATGTATCTCCCCATGGTGCAGTCGATATTAGGAGCTTGCGTACGGATAAACAGTTCAAGGTCAATGGGCACCGTCTCAAGCCATATTATGAGGGATTCCAAAATGAGAACTTGGAGGTGATTGCACTGGAAAATGCCAACAAAGGGCAATAATCTCACACGGACTCAGTCGAGCCAACGACAGTAAACAAAGGCGCTGCTCGGGAGGCAACCCGAGAGGAGAGTTTTTTTATCTCTTCAAATTTTTATTTTCGTATTTTCAGTTTTGATTAAGTTTAGTCTACTTGGCCAGTAAAAAAAAAAAGAAAAAAATAACAAAAAAAAAAAAAAAAGAAAAAAATCAGTTTTCAGAGGCAATATTACGGCCGTAAGACGTATACTTACGACCGTAATTCATTTTTTTCATTAATTGATCAGAAGCCACCTTACGGCCGTAATATGCTTCCTTACGGCCGTAAGTCTTTTTTTTATATTGTTTCAGATTGCTAGTTACGGCCGTAAGACATTCCTTCACGGCCGTAAATCCAGTTTTTCATGTTTTTTTTTTTAAAAACGCATCCCTCGCGCATAACCCTCATTTTTTCCTCCTCCACCATTCACCCACAACTCTCTCACGCTAATCCCTCAATTCGAACTCATATTTTCGTTTTTAAGGTATTCTCATTGCATTCTTCCACCACGCACATCACGAACCTTCCTCTTCACAAGGTTTTAAGGTATGAACGTCCTTTCTTTTCTCCTCTCTTGTCTTGGGTAATATCTCTCCTTCCATAGGTTTCTCGATATTTCCCTTTTCGATGTTTGGTTATGCTTTATTGAGGTGGTGCTTGCGATTTGGGAAACTTGGATTTTACTTGTTTGGTAACAATGGCATCATTATTGTTCGCACTCTAGGTGTTCGATGAAATGTCTAGGCAAGTTTGGGGTGATCGTTACCTTAAGACTTCGCCTCACATCTTCCCATTTTTTTATTATAAGCGTATTGTTGTCACGATAGGGGTTAAATTGTTAGAAATATGTGGCGTTTGATTTTGATAAAGTCATGGGGTACATTGTATATTCGTCATTGCTTGATTAGGAGTACTTGATTAGGATCTGGCTCTTGTACCTATTCTTCTTCGTTGCCCTGCTGCTTCATCGGTTGTTTGCACATCTTGTTACTTGTATATGTTCATTATACTCTTCATGCGGCTTTATTCACAACTACTTCCATTGATTGATTGTGCGTGTTGAGTGTGCTTGATCTTGTTGAAGTCATGGTGAGGGATAATTGGTGCTTAATCTTGTTGAAGTTTGCCTTATTACGACCTCATGCCTTGCTTGTGTGTACTTTATACAGGTCGTGTCAGCCTTGGTTTTCAATTTAGGCCTTTACCATCACGCACTTTTGGCTTGCGCGCACTTGCTTTTCCATCCCTATCCATGCTCGACTAATCTCCTCGTTTCCTTTTCAGGATTTACTATGGCCCCATCGGAAAAGAAAGGAAAGCAGGTGGCGGGGGATTCCTCATCTGAGCCCCTCCAGGAGAAGAGCCAGTCTAAGCTTTGCATAAAGGAGCGGCTATTCCTCCCAGAGGACTTTCGGGAATGGAGGAGCACTGACACCGTCATTGCCCCGCAACGATTTTGGGCCCGCTTCGTTGAATTCGGATGGGTCAAATTCGTGAGTGATCTACCGTTTGGGAACCCCCCGCTGGTGTACAAATTCTACACCCAGTTCAATAAAGAAATTGGTGACGAAGGTTCCCTTGACTATCACCACACTAGAGTTGCGGGGAAGAGAATCAAATTTGATAAGGATGTGGTGGAACACCACTTGGGATTAAATAGCACTGGGTCGGTCCCCATGTCATCTAATGTGGGTGTTTTCTTTCCGGACCAGGAGGTGCTCCGTTGGGCTTTGAAGCCTGAACTCCATGACTCCCTGAATGTCATCCTTCCGCATTACAAGAATCGGGATCTACAGCGGGCCGCCTGGTACCTGCACCAGTGGGGGTCGGGGAGTCTCTTCCCATCCACTAGCCTCACTACAGTATCTGTTCGCTACCTCCGGGTCTACTACGCCATCACCATGGGAATCAAGTTTGACTTGGGGCAACACATCTTTGATACGATTTCCACATACGCCAGCTTGATACCGCAGAAGCGAGGCATGCCATTCCCATGTTTAATCACCGCCTTATCCCGGGCTCAAAGAGTTCCCGCTGCAGTAAGTGACGACACCTTGGGGCATGGGAATCACCTCATGAAGGCGAGTTTGGAGAATGCTCGCAGGCAGATCATTGCGAAGCGGGGTCACGGAGATGATGGATCAGGGGACTCCGATGATGATCAGGGCGCCGAGGAACCCGCAGCACGGGAAGCGCCACAACAGCCAAATGCTCCTACCCCTTTTGAGCTTCAGATGCTAGGCATGATGCAAGCCTTCCAAACCCAGCTGAATGCTATGCAAGAGGATCAGCAGCTTCTACTGGAGGAGCAGAGGGCCATTCGGGATCAGATTCGACAATTGCAGAGAGCTCGAGATGATCAACCTCCACAATAGACCGAGGGAGTTTCTTCTTTTTTTCCCTTTTATTGTTTTCCCTTTTATTGTTGTCCTTTTCAATGAGGACATTGAATTGTCTAAGTGGGGGGGGGATTGATCTAATTTATTTTCTCTCTGTAATCGAATCTGTAAATTTCATTTTGACCTTGTTATCTGCTTTTGCTACCTATCTATGCTACTTAGGTCCTTAACTGTATTTTGATAGGAAGCAACCCCACTTTTGGTGCACTTTTTTTGAAAAATCATTGCATAATTGGATATAAAGTGAGCACATAGAGATCATCTCGTCCAAAACTTCACAAATAGGTTGGAAATGAAAAGTAAAATTGTCAAATATCTACAACCGAGTTAACCCAACCTACAATAGACAGATTACCCTTTCATATATAACCTTGAAAGTCCCAAATTATTATACCTTTCTGAGTAGTAATTGTGTGAATGCTTTTAACCGTTACCCTCGACCAATGGACTTAGATTGGAATGAAGATCAAGCAATGACCTATAACTCATAATTGGATGAGAGAGACACACGAAAACCATAATTTGTGAGCTTTTGAACCTAAGAGCTGTTTTTAATACTTATAAGCTCGTAATTCTTTGATGTGTGTCCTGCATGGTTGAGTTATACTTGGATGTGCTTTCTTGTGCATACCGTTGTAGCTTCTTGATTCAAGTGAAATTTATAGCAAAGGCAATAGGTTAAACCAAATTTGACTTGCTAAAAGAGCCTAACTTGCTACATAGACCATTAGAAGCCCGTTTGAGCCTAAGCCTTTCTTTGAATTTTTATGCCACGTTACAAGCCACGAATACCTTTTTTTCGCATTGTCTCTGTTTTGAACCCATAGAGAAGGGATTCGCAAGCTTTTGTTGATTGAGGATTGTGCTATGGTTTAAGTCTAATTTAGTGGAAATAGTTATCTTGTGTTGGGCGATGGTTGTGTAATGGACTGAAGTCAGGGGATTGTAATTCTATCTTGTGCCAATCGATGACTGCGTAAAAAAAAAAAGTTGCAGTCTATAATCGAAAAAAATTGAAAGAGAAAAAGCAATGAAAAGGAAGTTAGTCATGAAAATTAGTAGTTGAGGATGTCAAACACTCAACTTGAAAAAAAAGAGAGAGAAAAGAAGAGAAGATATTCAAGTGTGGATAGAGTTGGGTAGTGGGAAACAATAAAGTTCATAATAAGAGTGAAGGAAGTGATGTTATTTTGAATCGACTTAGTTTGCGAAGTTCCTTCTCGACTCAGCCTAAATATATCCTTTTATCCTACCTGACCCGAAGCCCTGTTACAACCAAATAAAGACCTTCGCTTTGCACTTGTGTTATTGTTGGCTCCGGTTATGACAGTTAGGCAATCTGTGGTACTGACTTATCCATGCAGAGAGCTGAGCGAAAATTCTGACCCTTATACACTTTGTACGAAGAGAGAAATATCTTGTGAGGGTGTTAAACCCATTACATATGCTCATGAGTGGTTTGAATTGCTTGGTCTAGGGTTGGTGCTATGAATGTGGTCGGGGGTCCTGTGTTGACTGTATTCATGTCATGAACAGATCAGTTTACGCAACTGATTTCCGCTAGAATTGGGCGAAATTATTCTCCTCGTAGTCACTCATACATGGTTGGGATGTGATCAAACACGAGAGGTGCAAGGAAATAAACCATATCGAGTCATGATTGGGATGAGAAAAAAAAGGCGTTGCATCTCTAGCACACACTAACACAATCCGATCATGCAATGGAACATTTTTTGTTAAAGACAAGTGGGTTGCAACCTCAAGTCTCTAAATTGTAATCTATTGTTGGAATCCTACTATTTGTTCGAGGACAAACAATGGTTCAAGTGTGGGGGGATTTGATAAGTGTTATATTAACGTTTAATTTATACACTTATATCCTTGAATATACCATAATGTGATTCTATCTAAGTATTATTAATACATTTTATGTTTCATGTTGTATAGGATCCTAAAAGAGGAGAAAAGAAGAAAAAAGACCAAATTACACTAAAAACTGAAGTTTGGGGACTTAGGTGCAAAAATCTTTACGGCCGTAAGTGCATGTTGAAACAAATGTTAATTCAAGCAGAAAAGGTGTTACGGCCGTGAGAAATACAGTTACGGCCGTAACCGCAAGAGGTGAAAATGCGCAGAAACTCAATTATGGCCGTAAGCCACATCTTTACGGCCGTAACTTCAAATTGTAAAAAATACGCAGAAACTCAATTACGGCCGTAAAGGGAATATTACGGCCGTAACTATTCAAGTCAAAAAATTTCCTTATTTCAATTCTTTCCATAATTTGGGATTTCTTGAGGCCAAAGCTAGGGCACGAAATTGGGGCTATATAAAGGGAATTTCATGACAAAATAAAGGGGGATTATTTATTTTTAAGGAGGCACGGCTTGCTTGAAGATTGGGAAGAAGAATTCAGAAATTCGAGAAGGTGAATCAAGACAGAAAATTATAGAATTCTTCATGACTATGCTCGGCTAAGCTTCCATACCTAGTTCGAAGGGGAAGTTGTATTTCATATCACTTTGTTATTGTTTTACCAAACTAGTAACGTAGTTCTAAGTTCTTTATCTTGATTTGTTGGATTCTTATGCGTTTTTAATTTAATCAATACAATTCTTTATTTGATTAAGGCCTTATCATTTAATTTGTTGTATTGAGATTTGCTATTTTGAATGATTGGATCCGTAATTGTCTTTTTATTCAAATCATGGTAGCTATTGGAAATTTAATATTTTCATAAAGAATTCCAACTTGAGTTAATTGTCACGAGCTTGTGTGATTGATAATCTAAATCATCCTAATTCTCCTCAACCAATATATAGTTGTTGTCTTAAATCTAAAGAGCTTGTTTTAGGTTATTCAATGGCTAATATTTGATTAGAGAGCTTATTCTAATTAAATGCAATTAAGGGAGAATAGGAATAGTTAGAGCTTATTAACTATTTACGGGTGATAAATCAAATAGGGAATTTGAACACGCGTTACTTGGAAAGTGATAACATTGCGATAGAATACAACTGAACCTGAGAACTAGGGTTTGCACCCACTTGACTTTTATTTTATCTAGTTTATGTTTTTAATTTATTTTCACGTTATTTACAATTCTTGAACTCGAAAACCCCCCATCTATTCTAATTGACAAAGCCCTATTTTAGTTCCCGTTCCTCGTGGGATCGACTCTTATTTCCGCTATTACAATCAAACTTGTTAATTTGCGAGTAAGATATTTAATTATTATTTTGGTGTATTGCGACACGCATTATATATTTACAATTTTCAACCACTACTTTCTACCTCAAAATCATAAATAAGCCTCCATTCGGATCTCAAAAGAAATTTGGTTTATAAACCAAATTTTAAACTACACAATTTTCAATACAATTTCTTAACAACACATTTTTTCTCTCTCCAATTTTTAACCCTCCACCTAGAGATGGCAAAAAAATCCGACCCGAACCCAACGGGTACCTGCTCCTAATGGGGCTAAAAAAACCCGCCCCGCGGGTTGGCAGGGCGGGTTCGGGTCAAGTTTTAGCGACCCGAGCGGGTCACGGGGTGGGTACGGGTTTTGACCTCCCAGACCCGAACCCACCCTAATTATATTATTTTAGATAATATATTAAAGAAAAACAATAAAAAAATTCCGAAAAAATTAAAAAAGAAATTAAACGGATCGGTAAACGGGGCGGCAGAGTCGACCCGCCCCAACCCGAAACTCGAGGGTCGCGGGGCGGGTTTGGGTTTAATAAAATTTGGCCGGGCGGGGGCGGGTCGGGTACGTCCACCCACCTCGAGATCTGTGCAAAACAGTAAAAAAATTAGATTAAAAACCATATTTAAGCCGCCAAACAGTGGCTAAATCAGTTTATAAAACAAACACCGTTACCAAACAAATACTATATAGTGAATAATATTTGTACCCATGCAGCCCTAGATCCTAGATATTTAGCTTATATATCTCGATTTTCCCTTATATATGAGACTTTCGTTTATAATAAAACACAAGTTTATAGGCATATTCACTCGTTTTCTCATTTTAACCACACATTTCAATGAGACTTATCATTTTTTACACTTTTCAACCACACATTTTCCAAAAATATTTCTTTCCATTACCAAACAAGCTTTTATACTAACACCATTCAACTTAGCCTCCGTTCGGCGGCTACACAGCCACCATTTTTTTAATTATTTTGATTTTCGAGGTAGAATTTGTGTTAAAAAGTGGTTTCAAAAAATGGGTGTGATTAAAAAGCGATGTTGAAATTAGCTGCAGTTTTTTTATTATTTTCATTTTTGAGGTAGAATTTGTGTTAAAAAGTGGTTTAAAAAAATGAATGTGATTAAAAAGTGATGTTGAAAATTATATTGATTATAATTGTGCGGAAACGATCACCAATTGACCTACCCACGGTGGATATGTGTTATTGTGTCCACCATAGATGTGATGCTGACACGTATCCAGCGTTTTAAAATTTTTGATACATGCGAGCATCACACTCACGATAGGCACATTAACACTTATTCATCGTGAGTAGGCAATCGAAGCACTATATATAATGATATGTTATAGCACTATTGCGATCGCATGCTTTTTCCATTTAGATTAGAAAATGGAAACCAACAAAATGCATCGAGTGATAATCAAGTAGACTTATCACAGCTTCTAGTTATTTTTAAGAATAAAAAACAGTAAAGGCGCTCTCTTATCAGTTCGACGGGAATATTTATAAGATCCACGCGCGTTGACGCTCCTCCATCTCATCTGCCACTGCCTGCACTGCTGCACCTCTCACGTAGTGAACTACGTATCGATAATCGCAAGAAATCGGCATTTTTGACGTATATTTTTGTTACACGTGCTTATACGAGCGTGAGCGACATTAAACCTCTCTCGCTTTCAACTAGGAGTGGACGTTGTTCGGTTTGGTTCTGGTTCTAGAAGAACCAAACCAAACCGTAAACCGATGTTTTTTTACTAATGGAACCAATTGGTTTTTTCAAAGATATGGAACCAAACCGGAACAAAACCGCTCGGTTCTGGTTTGGTCCGATTTGGTTCCGAGACCATTACTTGAATTTTTAAATAATAAATGTAAATTAAAACCTGTTTATATCCGCTTCTTCATTAGAATCCATTTACATCATTACTAAATAGAAAATGAAGTTTTTAGTTAACAAAAAAAAAGATTTAGAAAAAGTAACATGTTATTCTAAGTCAAAGAAGAAGAAACTAGCTTGAAGGAAGCTCGTCGACCTGTTGAAACTTAGAGAATCGAACATAAAGGCAGTTTAGACTTATAGTTACATGTTACGATGAAATTCTGAATCCCATTTGATAAATGTCTCATTAACATTTATTTTATGCGCTTATAACCTTGGACTAGCAATAATTTGATCATATCTAAGTATTATTAATGCATTTTATATTTTATGTTGTATAGGATCATAAAAGAGGAGAAAAGAAGAAAAAATGATCAAAATGCACTTAAAACTGAAGATTGAGGACCTTGGATGCAAATAAGTTACGGCCGCAACAAAGGAGGTCACGACCGTAAATGCTTTTATAGCATTGTCAAAAATTCAGCAGAAGCCAAGTTACGGCTGTAAACCCAAAGGTTACGGCCGTAACCTCAAAACATGAAAAAATCAGCAGAAGCCAAGTTACGGCTGTAAACAATTTTTCACGGCCAAAACTTACTCGTCAAGAATTTCCTTTTTTTTATTCTTTCCATAATTTTGGTTTATCTTGAGCCCAAAGCTAGGGCACGAATTGGTGGCTATAAAAAGGGAATTTTATGACATAAGAATTGTTGAAAGAGGAGCGGCTCGCTTGGAGCTTGGAAGAGAAATTAAGCGACTCGAGAAAGTGAATCAAGGGAGAAAAATTCCGGAATTCTTCATGGCTTTAAGCGGCTAAGTTCTCCACCTAGTTCAAAAGGGGACGTTGTATTTTAATTACTTTGTTCATCAATTTTCCAAACTAGTAACGTAGTTCTAAATTCTTTACTTTGATTGTTGGATTTTTATGCATTTTTAATTCAATCAATGCAATTCTTTATTTGACTAAGGCCTTTTCATTTAGTTTGTTGTATTGAGATTTGCTATTTTGAATGATTGGATTCGTAATCGTCTTTTTGTTCAAATTATAGTAGCAAGTAGGAATTTAGTATTCCCATAGAAAACTCCAACTTAGGTTAATTGTCACGAGCTTGTGTGATTTATAATCTAATTCACCCTAATTCTTCTCAACCATTATATAGTTGTTGTCTTAAATCTAAAGAGCTTGTTTTTGGTTATTCAATGGCTAATGTTTGATTAGAGAGTTTATTCTAATTAAATGTAATTAAGGGAGAATATGAATAGTTAGAGCTTATTAATTATTTACGGGTGATAAATCAAAGAAGAAATTGAACTCGCGTTACTTGGAAAGTGATAACAGTGTGATAGAATATAATTGAACCTGAGAACTAGGATTTGTCAATAATTGATTTATATCCTATCCAATTTGTGTTTTTATTTTATTTTCAAGTCATTTATAATATTTGAACTCAAAATACCCCCATCTATTCTGATTGACATAGTACTAATTTATTTCCCGTTTCTTGTGGGATCGACTCTTACTTCCGCTAGTACAATTAAATTTGATGATTTGAAAGTAAGATATTTAATTAAATTTGGGTGCGTAACGACGTGCACCACCATTCTACCGTGGTGCTGTGTGAGTTAGGGATGTAATTTGCAATTTGAGTTTGAGTTAACTCTTGAGAATTGACCAATTGGGTAGAGATTTATATATACATAAATTTTAAAAAATAAACATCATTGTCATCGATGGTAACTAAGGAGTGCAACGATTGCTGTGTTATAGGAATGCAAGTAAAGTAGTGTGAATGCATATTTATAATTGAAAAGAAGGAAAACGAATTAGAATTTAGATTTATGATTTAAAATCTTTGTCTAATATGAAATGAGATAAAATGTATGTTAAATAATATTTTTGTACATTTCACATTTATAATTTTAGATTTTAATTTTTTGATGACATGAATATCCACTAATTTGTAAAATATATATATATATATATATATATATATATATATATATATATATATATAATCAACTTCCATGTTTACTATTCATAGGACCAAAAAAAACACTTTCAGTTGAAATGAGAAACATGCTTTTTATTCCCTCTGATTTCTACCAAACTCTTCTTACATTTATCGTCATTTATTTATCTCTTATTTTCACAATCTCTCGCTGCGGTTCCAGATACATCTAGCTAGGGTTACGATTTTTTTTCAGTCTCTTCTCATTTTCGCCTTCATCTCTCGCCGCGCCTTCATTCCATCTTGAGATCTTTCCTTGCGTATGTAGTTAATTTTTTCTTTATTTTGAGCGTTCAATTTCATTGAGTATTTTAAGAGCTGTACTATTTTTTCCTTTTTTTGTTTCAGAATTTGAAAAGTGGTGTTGTGCTTAGTTGATTCAGGCACTTCTCCGAAGTAAGGTAATTTTTTTTTTCCTTTGGGTTTGTTGGTAGATAAATTGTTCGATTTCTGGGTAACATTTTTACTTTATGGGATTTGGCTTTTTTATTATGGTAGATAGATTGTTTGAATTTTCATCCCTCTTTCTGTGTTGTTCTTCGATTTTAATGGAGTTCCTGTGTATCTATTTTGCTGTTTTTTGGTTTAGGTTTGTTTATAGATATATTGTTCGATTTGGGGTAAATTTTTTACTGTGAGTGATTATATCTGAAGTATTGCTTCTGCTGTGGTTCCTTTTTTAATGATTCTCTTATCTTTTATCAGGTCAGTGCTTGATGTAACTAAAGGCAAAAGTCGTTATGGTGCAGAGGAGGTTATAATCATTTTTGAGAAAAGGCCTCTTATCCTCTCTAATTGTTTGTTTATATATTGATCAATTGATCATGTTAAGCTTAGCTTAAACAGTTTACTGTTTAAGCAAAAATTTCTATTAAGTGAAAGTGAGTTCTCGGTTATAACATGAATGAAAAAATGAGACTGTATTAAAATATTAGGTTGCACTCAGCATAATACAACCCCATTATGCACAAGATTGTATGCCCTATTTAATATCATTAAACAACTTTGAGATAATGGTTTCAAGAGGTGATTAGCAAGTTGGGAATGATAGATAGGAAAATGTAGAAAGTGAAATCATAATGCTGGTTTGCTGGAATTGAAAAATCAGACATTTGAATTACTGTGCACATAATCCGCAGTGTTCTTCAATTGAAGTTATTTCAGCTTCCTGATTTATATGCTTGTAATTATTTAATATCTTCAGGGTTATTTTTTATTTTTGTTCGTTGATTATATCATGGAAAATAGCTTAAAATAGTTGTCTCTTTTCCTCTAATATTATGTAATTTTTCTAATTCAATGCAAGACATTTTTTTAGTAGCTACTATGGGTTCTCCACCACAAAGAGTTGACATCTTTAAATAAGATAGCAGAAATCCAATCAGAATACATTATATGCTATATCTAAAGTTGGGTAGAGGAATCTCACCCCTTAATTTATTAAATAGAGACTTCCAAGAAATTCCATGCTCAAGGGAAGTTGGATCTTACCTATAGGTGCTTAGCTAAGTTCAGGAAATTGATTTGGAAGAAAGGCGATTTTCTTGGGCATTTTAAGTCCTTTGGCGTCATGGTTGATTGGTTATTGTTCTTTAAATTGTGGATTTGTATGGAACATTGGTAAATGAGTTGCAATTTAGAATAGATAAATGGTTTCTTTCTGTATGTTTTCTTTTTATACAAGAGAGAAAAATTGTTTAATTTGATTAAGCAAACAAAAGGATATTATAGCACTTTTTAATTAGAATCTATACTTCTAATTTTTTTTTCTCGTGTAGATTAAACCTAGAATTACTGAAGTTGAAGTTCTCAATGTTTTATTTCGTTGGTGACAGATGTATGTGACGCATTCAAACATTCATGTTTAAGCAATTTCGAAGGTTCCTGCACTGAGGTATCAAATGGTATGATATTTGGTTTCTCTAGGCTTTTTCAACCCAGTTTAATCTGAGAATTGAATATTGACTTTTTCCTATATATGTTGTTTTCTTCAGGTTTTTGTATAATGTTTTCTTCGTACTTAGCATTTACAGATATAGATGTACAAATAATATTTTTGTTTTGAACATTTTATATCTATTTTTATTGCAATATATTATATGTACACAAGTGATAACGGAATTGAACTGTGGATGAGTGACTTGTATTTATGGCCTTTTAAAGCTCAATGAATATCTTCAAAAAGTGATTATTCGGCTTCTATTTCAACCTGTATTATATATATAGTATTCTAATACTACCAAACTGATGATCTCCTTATAGTTAAAGATGTATGTGAGAAGCTCTTGCCTTATTGTAGCAAGTTTTGGATGAGTAGTTGACAGAAAGAATCTACAAGATTCTAAATGCCTCGGATAAGAGCACTCATGTTGGATTATCAATTTGAGAAGGTATGCTGATGATTGTCTGCCTCGACTTTTTATTTTTTTTATAGCTTTGGGTTTGTATATAATTGTTATATATTTCTATTTGGGTTTTACGTGAAAAGTGATTTTCTAAGTGGAAGTTTATTTTATTATTATGAGTTTTAGTTGTGCGGTTTTTTTCCCCCGCCCTTTTTCTTTCAGATTTTTTTACTTTTTCCATTTCAGTCTTGAATCAAGTTGAGTGAGGGATTTTACGTTGAACAGCAAATGTAATGTTTATGTGATATTCTGTTTATTTGTGTCACGATTTTTTTTCTTCGTTTATGGACCTGAGGTTGTGATTGACGATTTTCCATTGGGTTCCTAGATTTTTCCTCCAGTATTATAGGTTAATAATATTGCATTTGTCTTATTTTCTTCAAATTACTAAATTTTATTTTTCTCCATTTTTTAATCAATTTGAGTAAGTAATTCTATGTTTAATATTGGAAGTGATATGCTATTTTGTATATTTGTGTCTGGACTTTCCTGCTTGTATTATGGACTGGATTTTGAAGCAGGTAAAAGAGATTGAGATTGTGGTTTAATTTGGTGGCCACTATTGCATTTGTCTTTGTTCAGATTTCGAAATTTTCTTTTCTTTATTTTTGATTTTGAATCAAGTTGAGTAAGTTAATTTGTGTTGGATAGTGGAAGTGATTTTATTTGTGTTAGGACTTTCCTGCTTGGATTGTGAACTTGGCATTGAAGCAGGTAAAATAGATTGAGATTGTGGTTTTTTGGTGGCTAGCTATATCTCTATCTCACTACTGAATCATTATGTTAAATAGATTGAGATTGTGGTTTTTTAGATAACCTTTTTTTTTTTTTTCTTTTTTGTTTTTCCTTACTATAAATTTAAGTTCTTTCATGTAACATCTTTTATTTTTTACTTTGCAGGTTATTTCTACATTTTTTCTTGTTTTTTGCTACGTGGTGTAGTAGAGGAAAGTGTATCAGATTTATTGTTTTTTGTCCTTTTTTTTTGTTGATCTTTGGTTTTGCATGGAGATATGTTAAAAAGGTTTTTGTGTATTGTTTTAATGATTAATTAATTAATTAATTAATTAATTTTTTTGTGAAATGGGTTGAATTCTTTTTGTGCTAATGGATCTTGGTCATAAATCTTCCAGGCTGTCCGTTTAAAAATCCGTCTCTTCCTCAATAAAAACTAGGTAATTTTCTTGTTGATCCATGGTTAGTTGTTTTTGTTTTTTGCTTTCTGCTTTTTTGTGATAAAAGATTTGATTCTTTGAATTGGGTTTTGAGATTTTTTTGCTTATTATGGATCTTGATAGTAAATTTTCTTTTAGTTAGTCTAAAATCACATTATTGGTCATTTATTGATCCTTATGATTTATTGTCTTTTTAGTCTTAAAAATGTTTTTGTATATTGTTTTTATGATTATGTTTTGATTTTTTAAAATGGGTTGAATGCTTATTGTGATTATGTATCTTGGTTATAAATCTTCCAGAATGTCAGTTTAAAATTATACACTTTGTCATTTCTTGATACTGTGTAATTGGCATATGAATCTACGTGATTTATTGATTTATTGATGAGAAAATTATGTTCAGTTATTGCTTAGAAATTGAATTTTTAAGTATGAATCTTTTAAACTTACTAATTTCAGAGTTCTCAAGTGTTAGCTATCTACACTTCTGAGTTTTATGCATGGGAAAGTAGCTCACGACCCTATATTTCCTCATTTGGTCAGTTAGGTAAGTGAAGTTAAATTTTTTATTTCTTTTGGGTATTTAGGGACGATTTACAGGCTCCTTTATCACCGTGTTTTCGAACTTATCCACAAGGGGGTCAAGGACCGCCTTCAATGGTCTGAGAGCATTTCATGAGCGTCATAAGTAAGCTTTTTCAATACGTAAGGCGTGATTATCCATAATGAATTATTATGTATTAGTTATTGTCGTTGGCTTAACTGGTTGTGAAATGGTACTTACGTTAGTTTGCAGAGAAAAATACATTGTAGTGGAGCAGTAGATGATTATATAGCTAACATTATTGTGCACGGATCTTGAATTTTTAAGAAGGAACAATATATTCATTTCAAGGTATCCGACAACTTTAGGAAGTATTCTTCAGCACTTGATATTTTGTGTCTTTTGTTTAGGTTGTGATATCCAAAGATTTGTATTTATATGTTCTTTTAAGTTTGGTCATCAGCTAGGAGATTTGATCAACCACGGAAGTACAAAACCTTTGTTAGCAGGTGCATTGTGCGAACTGAGCATCTGGAAGCTAACTGTAATATGGTATGAAAAATAGTGAATTGAGGTAGAATAGACTGTGATCCTGTAGTCCTTTGATAGGATATTGAAAGAGGGTATGAAATAATCATTTAAGATAGATGTCAAGTGGCTGATCAGAAAAAAAATTGATGCTCATCTGATGTTCCTAGCTTCATACCATAATATGCTTTACTCGAATGCTAAGGATTAAAGAAAGATACTTGACAAATTTGGTTTTGATTGTTGAAAGATACCCACCTAAATATTAATTAATTATTCTTTCTTTTTCCCTGACCAAATTTCATGAAAAGGTGCTTGCCATGTGAGTTTTTCAACTTCTCAGTGATTTTTTTTATCTTTCTGTGTATGTGACTCTATTGATTTGTGTTCCCAAATGAGCCTTAGGCATTTCTAAACGCACTTAAACACTATAATTTTAGAATTCATTTTGCAAGACTAATTGGGGAAAATTGATTTGCTTACTGAATTAATTGTATGTTTGTCCTTTGGATTATTTGAATTGATTGCTTGTAACATGCATAATATGATATTTATAGTTATAAACATGAATCTCATCTTCTGACAATGAGAAAAATGTTGATGAAAAGAATTTTGACATAGGATGAAAATGATGATGGGATGAAAGTTTTGCATAATAACCAGTGTCGATTATGTTTTCTATGGTTTGATAAACAAAGGTACGAAAATTACATTTTTAATTGTATGATATATTTAATTTTAGCTTGGAGAAGTATAATTATTTTTTTTATATCATTATGTTTTGTATATTTTTTGGCTATACAGACACTTCTAGCAATTCAAATTCTCTTATTTTTTTGAAATTGTTCAGGAATATTATGAGGAAGCAGGTAATCATACATATTTTCTTAAAATAATTTTCATATATTATATCTCATGAAAATTAATCTTTGTTTAGGCTGTTTAAATGCTTGTGCTTTATTTGTTATTAAAATGTTTTTGTTTTCAATTACACAAAATGTTTTTTTTGATATCTATTTGATTATTTTAAATTATTAGAATCTTAATAGCCAATTTGGTGTTTGATGCAGTGACTGATAAGCTAGAAAGATGCAAGCGAACAAATGGAAATAAATGGAGGTTCTCAAAGTGTAGTGTAAAGTTATTTTATTCTTCTTCTGTGTTGTGCGTACTTATTCATTACAAATATAATTGTACCTATTTAATTATATAAGCAAATCTATGTTATTATTCAAATAGAGTGGTATCTAAAATTTGTAGTATTCCAAATAGAGTCAGGGAAAATCCATTCACAGGAGAAAGATGAGATATAGAGAACGTATTCTTATTGTTGAATCTGGCCTCCAGTTTGTTAGACCAATTTTCTTTAATGCATTCTGCAGTTGGGGACTTAGATAACATGATATACAGATTATTTTTAAGTACACATCTTGATCAAGTATATTTTTAATTGAAATGAAATATAACTTCTTAATTATACAGATTTTACCTTAACTTCAGGCTTTTATAAACCTCTTGCACTAAAGTAAAGAGTAGCCACTATTATAAACTTTCGAGAATTGATCAAATGAATATTTTATTTCCAAACTTTTAGCATTCGATCGAGCTAATAAATTTTGGAGCATTAACAATAATTCTTATTATTTCCATGCATTAATTTGGAACTCATGATCTAATAATAGTCCTTCTGCCTTTACTTGTTGATATTTTGAAGAACTGTTGTTGGTGTTTGGATTGGACATCGAAAGGGCTTTTTTTTTTTTTGAAAACTTAGATTCTTCGATGTGATTTGTTGTTTTTGATCGGATTCCACAACATTGCTTCTATCACTTTTAAACTATTGATTTATGATTTTTATAGGAGAGATATGGGGTTAAGGAACAGCAAAAAATTTTGCTTCTATCACTCTAATAATGAATTTTTCAATGTCTTTGTTGCCTTTTATTTTTAGGTTTTTCTAACAAGATTTATTGGTGCAGCATTTGACGGGATTGACTAATATGACATTGCTTTGAAAAGTATCGACGAGACTATAAAACACACTCAAAACTACCATTAATTTGTACTATGATAAGGTGCATATTTTATTTGTGAATGATGCATTTGACTTCGTTTTGCTTCATTTTTTGTCATAGAAAACTAAGTCTCAACTACATTTCATTCTATATTCATCTACGCCTCTTCTTCCCTTCATTACATTTCAAAACCAGAATTAGAACAAAAAAAATTAACTATATCCCAAAAGCTTATGATGATGAAGAAAATAAAAATACATCGAAATTTACAGTTACATTACACAACCATGTGAAAACCATCAAGTACATCAAACACATTTGTGAAAATTTGTCTAAAACTTCGGCAGAGCTCCTCTTATAATTATGCCCGTGTCTCGATTCTTGTTGCTGGTACTATTTTTGTAAGCTTTGTTTCATCTCTCATTTTCTTTGAACAAAAAAAATTAAGTGTATCCCAAAAGCTTATAATGATGAAGAAACTAAAAATGCATCAAAATTTACAGTTGCATTACCCAACCATGTGAAAACCATGAGTACATCAAACTCATTTGTGAAACATTGTCTAAAACTTCGGCTGAGCTCCTCTTATGATTATGCTCGTGCCTCGGCTCTTGTAGCTGGTACTATTTTTGTAAGCTTTGTTTCATCTCTCATTTTCTTTGGTATTTTTAAACTTTTGCTCTGAAATTATTCACGTGGTAAGAACCTTCCATTTTTATGTCTCCAGGGAGAGAATTATTAATAAGTCCTATTGACTTTCCTTTTTAAAATTTTATGAACAAATTAAAGGGCATATGGTTCATTGACATTGATTCTCGTTATTCAGTTATGTTATGGGTTGTGAAAAGAGATTATAGAGTTAATAGTGCGTTTACCATGTGTTTGTAGGAATTATACTGAGAAACAGTTAATATCATTTATTCAAGATGAGAGATGCAGATAAAACACATGTTGGGGGCCTGGATGTTATTGTAGTTACGTGTAGTTTGGATCGTGCAATTGTCAATAAGGTAAACAAGTCATTTGATTGAAATATAAAGCAATTGACTTTGACTGTTTAATATTGTTTTTGTTATAGCCCCATTTGTCTAAAGTTGGGGTTTTTGTATAATTGTCTTTGAACTCAACTATCAGAATAGGTTGTAATGCAATCCTACTACATTAATCGCTGATTTGTACTGTGATTGGTTTTTTTCAACTGTATATACATACACCATTTTTTCAAGTTCTTTAAATGAATTACATTGAATTAATACTATAAATTGTTCCCTAATTTTAACACATCAAATTGAAACAATAATTTATATTTCAATCTTAATGTTACTTAATATGTATTCACAAATAACTATTTTTTTCATTACTAATTTCACGCGAATAAATACAAATATAAATCGCTTCGTGCAACGCACGTAAATCGTACTAGTATATATATATATATGTGTGTGTGTGTGTGTGTGTGTGTGTGTGTGTGTGTTAGGAAAAGTTAGGCGTAGGTAGGAAAGATTTTTGAATGACAAATTATCATTATGCCCCTGTAAAATTTATATATTACGATTATGTCATTGTCCAATATTACGATTATGCCATTGTCCACCCCTATAAATAGGGGCCTATATTCATTATGAAATATTAAGAATAAGAAATTCTCTCTGATTCTCTTTATATTCTCTATTGTTTTACAACACGTTATCAGCACGAATCTCTAGCCAATTGAGTAATAACGGGAGTATGCTCTACAGTTGCATCTAAATGATGAACCTCTGTATCAGAAACCTGATTATTACTAATCAATGTTTCATTTTCTCTCGAACTGAAAAGAATGATTCCGGTCAATCCAGATATCCGATCAACGATCAGCCACCGCCATCAGAACGAATTTGTCAAGGAAAAGCCTCGCCTGAAATTTGGAGATAATCCGACGGCTGAAACAGAAGATATCGACCGGAGAAGAAAAGTTGAAAAAAAACCGAAACTTTCAAAGCAAATTCACGCCAAACCATAAATCCAAATGACGATCGGACAACAGATCCATGACGACGGCGACGGGACGATCCTCCGGCACCGGCGCGTGTCGACGGAGGAGTCACCGGCGCGACGGCGCGTGAAGCCCACGCGCAGACGTCGACGAGGCGCATGAGAGCGCGTGACAGCGATTCCGGCGATGACGTCAACAGGAAGTTTGTTCATTTTGACGTTCTTGATTTTTCTGTGGTCTTACTTTTCTGTTTGGTGCAGTTTTTGAAATTTTCCGGTAGTCGAACGTGGCGGCGTCGTAAAACTATTTTTACGAAAATTCCGGCGAGATTTTGAACTTCGGACCAAAAGTAAGTTTGTTCTAAATTAAATTTCAAACCTATTGACTGTTTCGATTTATCCATATGATCAATATATTAAAATATGGACGATTTTGCCCTTAATGATACGATAAAATATATTAATCGTGATTTAACGAAATTGATTAATCATTATTAATGATATGATAATAAGTGTTAATAAAATATATATTCTAAATTATTTAACACTACTATGTAATCAATACGATAAATTAAAAGATTTAAAAGTAACATAATAGTTGACATACCGTGATGGATTGAGTTTTATGGACTGTATTTATACCTTAACTGGAGATGACTCATTATCGTAACGGATTGGACTATTATGAATACCTTGACTGGATTTGAAGATACGACTCGCTCACTCATGAAAGGTAATTATTTCATTATGTATCAGTTTAATTATTTCATGATGTTGATACCGCCTATATGGCCGGTTTAAGTATTTCATTATGTCGATTCCGCCTATATGGCCGGTTTAGCAATTGAATATATAGAATACTTTACATATATTCATATTTTATAAACACCTCAATTGTTGGTTAATTCTAACATATTAGAGGATGTTGTCAACATATATACATGGTGATATTATTATTGTTTAGCCTATATACATGGTGATATTATTGTTATTTGATACTTCATCAAATGATACCAGAAGTTATCATTACCAAAAAGTTGGCAAAAATATTTCATCCAATGGTACCAGAAGTTACCAATATCTGAATTTGAATGGGTGGATGAAAATTATTCAACAAGAAAAATGTTGATGTATGATAAGATAATATCGCATGATAGCACGGATATGGCTAATGTGAAAATAATCTCATCAGTATTATGAGATGAATATTAGATGATAAGTGTCTGGAAATGTTCTTGCACGAGCACTTATGTATTCCAGAAGAAGTACATATTTACTCCAGAAGAAGTAAAAATTATCATCTAAACATACTGAAATGATATTATTATTGCTCCTGAAGAAGCATAAACGAGACATACATGCAAAACGCAAAAGGGGGAAACATTTATGATCATCAAAATGAGAGATGTGTTTCGGGAGTAGCCGTATCTTACCACCTCTGACCTTTTGAGGAAATAAAGAAAAATGTGTGTTTCAAGAGTAAGAAATACTCCATACTCTACCACCTTAAATCTTTGAGGTACACAAGATTAAACATTAACAAAATCCTAGAAATTTATGGTGTGTCTCAAGAGTGAGAATACTCCGTACTCTACCACCACCTATTCTAGGGTTCACAAAGATAAATTTACATTAACCGGACTCCATTTTCGCTTGATTCCCCTTCCTTGCGACCAATCTATCTTAACTCCTGTTGGATCTTGTATTGGAATATATGATTGCAACTTATCCAGCAGTTCCTCGATAGTAGGAGCATAAATAAGGATTCTCCTAGAAAATGGAGAGATGAATCCCTGTTCCACAGCATAATCAAGAAATGTTAGCAAACCATCAAAGAAATTGTTTACATTTAAAAGCCAATAGGCTTAGTATGGAGATCTAGTTGAGCCCATGAGGTAATATTAAAGATTTCTTCTAAAGTACCAAAACCTCCAGGCAGAGCTATGAAGGCATCAGAACCATATAGCATGCAAGTTATGCGTTCATGGATAGATAAGGTTTGTACTTCATGCCCTCGTGTTTTGCCTGCGATATCAGCTAAAGGAGTAGGTATAACACCTATCACTCTTACTTTCTCTGCTAGAGCGGATTGTGAAACACAACCCATCAATCCACTGCTACCTCCTCCATACACGAGAGTGATACCTTTCTCTCCCAATTTCTTTCCAAGATCCACTGCTGCTTCTAGATACCCAAAACCTTTCCCTACTTATGATCCACAAAATACACAGATAGTTTTGATCTGTCGAAGTTTTGATCCTTTCATCTTTGGGAGAATAAGGAAGGAGAAACTTATGAGAAAATGATATTTTGGGATGAATGAAACTGTGAAAATCATTGGCTTTTAAACTTGAAAAACTTCACTATTTACTTCTCGTATTTCGAAAAAGTAAAGATTTACTTTTGACAAAATCACCCGACTCACCTTTCGGTGATTTAATATATTTAACCAACCTTTATCAAAACTCGTGAAAGAAAACAGAAAAATATTTTATATGTGCATATATATCAAATGATTTACCTTGTATTAATGCTGCATAGCCAAAACATCATTGTTTATAACAGCCTGGCAAACATGATCTTTTGCTATTATATTTTTGAGACTATAACGCTCTTTATCCCTGATGAATTTAGCTCATAAAGATAGTAGCTCATGCTGCACATACCCACTAGGGTGCGTCTCAAGAGTCAATCGGATATCATCCAATGACTCCTTACTCAGCCCACCCTTAATAAAGTCTATCTTATCATCTCGATTTATAGATGAATACCCTATTGACTTACAATGGGTATCACATGTCCATCGAGCACATTTGTAGCAACTATTTAATCTTTTTGCTCTTCGCTTCTTTGCAAAAGTACTCTTACCTAAGCCAGGTTTGTGCTTAGGAAATGAATCTGGTAATTCACCGGCTAATCGAACTTTCGCTTCGATCAACCAGCGAACATCTTCTGGGATGCCATGATCCATCAGCAACCTCAATCTTTCGAGCCTAATTCGATAAATTTTTCTCAAATCATTTACTGGAAGATTGAAATAATATTTGCGAATATTTGAAAGTATGATATCCATTTTTGATAGATCTAGCCTCTTCCCAAATCATCTATTTAAATACATTATTCAACTCGTGAAAGAGCGATGGCTCCGCGTGTCAGTGATATCGATTCCATTAAGAGATAATGGAATAAATTATTGAAAAGGTGAGAACAATGAGATAATGCGTCATTACCTTTTTCGATATAAGGGAAGATTTGGCGACAAGATTGAGATCATGAGATATTTCCTTGGATATTGTACCTGATTTTTTCGGTATAAAAGTAATAAAGGTATGCTGATTTGAACTGTACAGAAATACGTACTGATGAAATGAATACTGTATTGAACCAGAAGTTCATACATATGTACAAGTGAAATATCTTGTTGAACCAGAAGTTCTATAATGATTGGTTAGATTCCAATTCAATAATGAGATTTATTGAGAATGAATAATGGCATTCATTAAAGAACCAGAAGATTGTTATCATTGCTGCTTGTTCTCAAAAGCAAATTAATTATCTCACTAAATGAATGGCTGATTATTTGCTTAAGTAATGATATTACGAGCAAAGTGATAAATGCTAGCATGAATATATCTTAAAGTCATTAATGATTTTACGAATTAGTTGAGATAATAGAATATTATATTGCTAATGGTTTAGCAGATTAAAAGCCTCAAGTTATTTGCTATGAGAACAATTTGATTATGCAGCAATATTCTACATATAAACATGTCAATACGATGAAATAATGATTTGCTTGTGAAACTTTATGATTTCTAAGAAGTGCGATATCTATATACACTCCAACAATACGCACTTGATAAATGATTGTATGACATGTGTTGCGGCATTTTAGCTGATTGATATAATATAAGATTTGTGAATATTATGGGGAAAACACGCTTAAAGCGTAATTATGCCTGAAGCATAATGACTATCGATTCCAAAATAAATATCTCTTGAATGATTGAAATGATCCCTTTAAGGTTAAATACTCATGGTGAGTAAAAGGGACATAATGATGAGATATTCAGGTACCTGATGATAGAACATATGCAGAGATCTCTCTATGTTATATTGAGTTGAAATGGAATCGATAAATAAGTCGACTACATACAACCCTCTTATGAAAATGAGGTTGATGAAATTATAATACTTTGGCCAAGTATATAACCCCAATGTAGGGATTATTATTCAAGGACCAGAAGTCCAAATGCTTAAATGTGTAAAGCCAGTAATTATATGTACAAATGAAAAATATTTCACAGTCGTAGATGACGACTTGTTGCGCGCAAGATTTTTCATTGAACTGGCATGACATATGGTGGATGTGACTATAATCTAAATCACTAGCTTGAGCTCTTTGATATACCAATGAGTGAGATCAAAAAGTGTGATTCTCATCTAGGTATTTTGAGGGTATTCTTTGATGTACCTGTTGATCGCGGTACGTTGGGATTTCAAGTAAAATGATTGTAGATTATATATCAAAATTGATATCTATTTCAATGATTGATTATGCTCCTGCAAATTAGAAATTGCAGTTTATAAAGTGCAAGAACATACATGTATAAATCATTGAAAGATTCAATATGCCCAGATTAGTATCACTATAGGATGATACAAATGACCCCATAATATAATATGTTGAAATTGAAATTGGAGTGTACTATTATTATATTTGAATATTTGGGCATGCAATTGATTTTCAATATGCAAAATTATATTATCCACCGGAAATTGATTATTCACCAGAAGTGAATATGAAAATGAATATTTAATTATTTATCAGATGTGAATTCTAGATTTTGATAGAAGTGAATCAATTCTAGATTTGAGTAATGCAATCAGTCAACTAAATAAACATTGCTTGGTATAGCATGTTCAGTACATCATAAATAAACTATGACATCATAAATGAGCTATGAACGATTTATATAAAGCTCATCATGAATGATATGTTTTGATGAAAAGATATGAGATTGCATCAATATACTTGTGATATTCCATGAAAAGGAATAAATACGCGTTGCACTATTTTTCCCTTAGCTGAGGTTTTTCCCACATGGTTTTCCTAGCGAGGTTTTTAATGAGGCAACAATTGAGGCGTATTGATGAAAATTAATGAGAATAATGTACTCTTTTTCCCTTCGCTGAGGTTTTGTCCCACAGGATTTTCCTAGCAAAGGTTTTTGAGGCATCATCATAGCTATCAATAAGCTATAATTCAGCAACACATTGTTATACTGGAATGATATCAACAAATGAAGAAAATCATATACATCTTACGAAGAATGTTATGATATCAGCTACACACAAGAAGATTTTCATATATATTCCAAACGGAAGATGATTATTCAAAAGGTTCATGAATACTTGAATGCACACTTCAGGGGGAGAATCATACTGTCATGCTGTACTCTTTTTCCTTCGTCCAGGTTTTGTCCTACTAGGTTTTCCTGACAAGGTTTTAACGAGGCAGCAGCTGTATTCTTTTTACTTGGTTCAGATTTTATCTCACTGGGTTTTACTGACAAGGTTTTAATGAGGCAGCACTTCAGAACTTCAAGATTCAGTACATGATTTGTTATACTCGAACGTCAGACTCAATGATTCACAATGGACAACATCAGGGGGAGCAGCTGTACTCTTTTTCCTTCGCTCAAGTTTTATCCCACTGGGTTTTCTTAGCAAGGTTTTAACGAGGCAGACAATTGAGCAAGCGAGTAATATGTCATTTAAGGGGAGTGTTAGGAAAAGTTAGGCGTAGGTAGGAAAGATTTTTGAATGACAAATTACTATTATACCCCTATAAAATTTATATATTACGATTATGTCATTGTCCAATATTACGATTATGTCATTGTCCACCCCTATAAATAGTGACCTATATTCATTATGAAATATTAAGAATAAGAAATTCTCTCTGATTCTCTTTATATTCTTTATTGTTTTACAACAATACGTATGTATAGTTTGATTGTTGGTTCGGGTTCTTATTCTGATTCTGAAAAGAGAATCCGAACCATAATCAAAATCGAATTACTTTACTTTCAACGTCTAAAGTTCCCTTCACACTTTCAATCACTTTGTAATGAGCAGAAAAGAGGAGAAAAAATTCCCATAAAGCCAAAATTCTCGATCTATTGTTTTTATTTCAATCAAGGGTTTGGAGGTGTTATGGTCGTTGACGGTGTTTAATATAGGTATGTTTTCGTTTCTGATTTTGGGTTTTTACTTTGATGTATTTTCTAAGCTTGAATTGGTTTTCTGGTTTACCAGGATTTCGGCGAATCTGAGTAATTCGGGAATTTTGGAATTGTTCGATTCTACCAAAACATGTCCTCGCTGAGCAGAGAGCTCGTTTTCTTAATACTTCAGTTTCTCGATGAGGAAAAATTCAAGGAAACTGCCCACAAGTAAGCTTTTTGCCCCTTTCTTTGACAAATTTCATTTCTTTTCTATTTGACACTTGTTGCTATTATTGGTTCTGGACTTTCCAAAATAACGATGTAGGTTGGAGAAGGAGTCAGGGTTTTTCTTCGACATGAGATACTTTGAGGATGCAGTGACAAATGGAGAATGGGAGGAAGTGGAAAAGTATTTATCAGGGTTTACAAAGGTAGACGACAACCGTTTCTCCATGAAGCTTTTGTTCGAGATCCGAAAGCAGAAGTATCTTGAAGCCCTCGACAAGTATGCTTTTACTTTTGTTGTTCATTTATCTAAAAAAATATGAATATGATTGCTATGAATTTTTGTGCTTTTGTTTACTGGGATATTATATCCCTGTTATATTAGGGGTGATCATGCTAAAGCAGTGGAGATTCTTACGAACGGTTTGAAAGTGTTTTCGTCTTTCAACGAGGACCTCTTTAAGGAAATGACAATGCTTCTGACGTTGCAGAATTTTAGGTATAGTTTTATTGGTGAAACGATTGGAGCTTAAAAATGAATTTGATCATATTGATGAAAATTTCTGGGTGGATATATATATATATATAATTTCAGGGAGAACGAACAGCTTTCTAAGTATGGAGATACCAAGTCGGCTAGGGCTATATTGCTTGTCGAGCTGAAAAAGTTGATAGAGGCAAATCCTCTCTTTCGTGATAAGCTCCAGTTTCCCACCTTAAGGAACTCAAGATTACGTACACTTATCAACCAAAGGTAAGTCAAGAAAAGAGCGGATAACACAGCTTATCCCTCTTCATTCAATCACTCCGTGAATGAGAATGTTGTGTTCTCATGGTATGTTTTGTAAGGCTGATTTGACGCTAATTAAGACTTACAAGTATTAGAAAATTACGTTAAACCATTATTTATTCGGCTATCTTATGGTTCAATATTGTCTAGTAGTGTTTACTAGACACATGCATAAAGTATCGCAGTACAGTTATGCACTTATGATTGCCATTGAAATTGCAGTTTAAACTGGCAGCACCAACTCTGCAAGAATCCAAAGTCTAATCCTGATATAAAAACCCTATTCGTGGACCATAGTTGTGGACAACCTAACGGCGCTCGTGCACCATCCCCTGTCGCTAATCCCCTGTTGGGTTCCGTCCCTGAAGTAGGGGGATTCCCGTCAATTGGTGGTCCAGGAGTACGTCCCAGCTTCTTTCTCCTTTTGTTATTCGATGACGTATTGTTTGTTTTATTGTTATAATTGGTTGCTCCATTTTAACAGCCATGAAGATATATTGTTTGTTATTGTTGTAATTGGTTGCTCTATTTTAACAGCCATTCCACCATGGTCCTGCAACTTTAACAGCACCACTTGCAGGGTGGATGGCGAATCCATCCCCTGTGCCTCACCAAGCTATTTCTGCTGGGCCCATGAACTTGACCCCTCCTAATAATGCCGGTAATTAATATCTCTTGGATTTTGTTCACGATTAGTTAGATTCCCTGTATTTGATTATATGCATTTTTGTGTTCTCTTCTCTTAGTTATTTTGAGGTTGGATAATGAGTTCTAGAAGAATTTTTATTTGGACACTTAATGCCTACAGGGTGGACTTGCTCTAGATAAAATGAATTATACTTTTTTCCGTGTATAGTTGTCATAACATAATTCCCTTTGTCATTTAACCAAACTTCCTCAACTAATTCTCACTGTTCATTTTGTATCCAAATGTTGTGATAGTGTCTATGCTAAAGCGTAACTAACAATCCAGCACTGGACTATCAAACTGCAGATTCCGAACATGTGTTGAAGAGATCAAAACCTTTTGGAGTATCAGAGGAGGTATATAATATGGCCTTCAAGTGCATTGTTATTTTTGGCCTGCCACTGTTTGTAGTCGCTAACATGATGAATATAGTCTTAAAGAATTTGTTGGGTTGGATTGCCATGATAGCTGTATACAACAAAAACAAACTATGGCTTCTTCATGAAAATTTGGGGGGTTGGTTATGTGAATCCTTTTTGCACACCTTAACTCTGAATAATTTCTTTGCCAGTGGATTAATATTTCAGATTCCTCTCCTATTTTGAGTTGCACATGTTATTTATTTCTAGTTCATATGGATAATCTCCTTACAGGACAACAATTTGCCTGTTAACATATTGCCAGTCACATATCCTGGACAAAATCATCCTCATACCTCACAGTCTGCTGATGACGTACCCAAGATTCTGGTGGCAAATCTGAATCAGGGATCTGCTGTGAAGAGCATGGATTTCCATCCAAATCAACACACTCTACTACTTGGTTAGCTCCCACCCTTTTAAAGAAAACTTTACCATATATGTTGGTGCATTGACCAATTTGGACACACACATGCGCACCACAAGTTGATACTTGATATACTACATACATCTAGAGGTTTGGAATTTCCTTGTAATAGTGTCAGAATGCTACGTGTGTGTGTGTGTGTGACTTAGAGATTTTGTAATAAATAGATTGTCTTGAAACACTGTTAATGTTTTGCATATGTAGTGTGCAATGTAATGCAACAAAATATCTCTATTGGTTTCCTTCACATTGCAGTGGGAACAAATATTGGTGACATTACTATATGGGAAGTGGGTAGAAGGGAGAGACTAGCATTTAAAAGTTTCAAGGTTTGGAACCTCGGAGCCTGCTCAATGACTCTGCAGGTATAAGAAGTCTTTATTTGTTCCTCCCCCACCCCCTCTGGACATTATTTTTTGATCATTACTTTGGCTAAATTTCTGCCTTTCCGATGTAGACTTCTTTGGCTGATGAATATACTGCATCAGTGAACCAGGTGACATGGAGCCCTGATGGAAACCTTTTCGGTACTGCCTACTAAGTAGTGGGGTCTTAAAAGTTTTTTCACTCAGTTATCCAGTGTGGTTCTTTTATAAGTGCATTTAGTGTTATGTGTGCCAGAGGTTCGATTGCAATCTTTCCTTCGAGAGAGATAAACAAGTCAACTATGGAAGGCTCAGATAGCACAATGTCCTGTTAAATGTCATGATTATCTATTATGATTGTTAAAATTTTGATTCAGGTGTTGCATATTCGAAGCACATTGTTCACTTATATGCTTATAACGGCGCTAATGAATTAAGGAATCATCGTGAGGTTTGTGTTGTACATTCACCTTTTGCTCCTTAACCTTCTCTGTATATATAAATGAGAATTGCAAGACGAGGTTTGAATTCTCTTGGTTATTCTTTCAGATTGAAGCCCATGTTGGTAGTGTCAATGATGTTGCTTTCTCTCATCCAAACAAACAGTTGTGCATCATAACTTGTGGGGAGGACAAAGCAATTAAGGTTTGCATTCTTCCGTAAATGGGGAGAGGTTGATGAATTTGAGTCTGTAAGCAGTGGCTCTAAGAGGTTATTTGTGCAGGTGTGGGATGCAGCCACTGGTACTAGGCAGTACACATTTGAGGGTCACGAGGCACCTGTTTATTCTGTATGCCCACATTACAAGGGAAACATTCAGGTATGGGGTTTCCAAATATGAGCTGTAGCTTTTGCAAGAATTATGGATGCAAAGTTACTCAGAAGTGCAGTATGCATAATTGACAAAGCACCATTCGATGTTTTGGCAGTACTGCATTTCTAAATTAATATTTTATAGATTTTTTTTATTAATATCTATAACTTAAAAGTAAAATTGGACATATTTAGTGATTTTGTTTGCCTTCTGGTTTTTTTCTCTCATAATCTTCTAGTATTTAATGGATATTTGATTCTGAACTAAAGTATGCTAAAATTACAATTATGAGACTAGTTTCATCCAATGGTATACACTAGGGGTGTTTTTTGGAATTAACGGATCGGAAATAGGTGTTCCAAGTTTCGTTCCAAAAAATTTCAGAATTAAAATGTTGTTCCCAATTCCGTTCCAAAATTTTCGGAATATACAAACTTCGTTCCAAATCAAAATTCGGAAATTTAAAATATTTAATATTTTATAAAGATTTATAATAATTTCAAGTATATAAAAGAAGAAATTCGGGGAATTGAATGTCTGAAACTAAATCAAAATTTTAACTAGTCAAAAAGTATAATTAAAGTTATAAACTACAAAAGATAACAAAATAACAACATAACATCTATAAATAGATTTAACATAAGTTTTTCCTTCATGATCCAAGAAAAATAAAAGTAAACAAGGATAAAAACTCTACAATTCCTGCATTTTTTCAACCTAAAACTCCATGTAGATCTAACATTTTGTTTCAAAAATTTATTTTCTAATAAACAAACAGTGCCACTACCACGCTCCAAAGTTCAAACCCGATGATCACACAAATAGTAAATAAGTAAAGCATACTTTGTGAACTACAACTGACAACATATTTTGAACTTTTAATTCATTCTGAACTTTTTATTTTATCTGATGTGAAATATTTTTCACCACCAATTTACCTTACTTAAAATTATATGCTAAAATTGAAGTGTTATTCAACCTTTCCCTTTTTTATTTTTACACTAAGTAAAAGTGTTACCCGTCGATTATATGATAAATCTCATGTTAATATTATTTGATAAATTATTTTCTTAGATTTTATATTATTAATTGTAATGTAAATACAAAAAAAATTCGGAACTTGTTCGGAAAAATCAGAATTTTTCGTATCGGAATATGCTAGGAATATTTCGGAAGTTTTGGATCGGATTTTCTGAATATTGAAACTCGTTCGAATTCCAATCTAGTTTTTTCAGAAAATTTCGGAATTTAGAAGTTTTGGATTTCAGAACAGTCAGAATAAGGTTTTTTTGGGAAAAATTGGAACGGAATCGGATTTTCTAATCCAACTTATAGCCCTACTATGCACCAATAGTCTTAAGAAAGAAGAGATTGCCAAATTGGTACTGTATCCTCCAGTGCCTAATTTTTAGAACGTGTTTAGTTCATTTTTTTTTGTCTATTTGCTACAAACCCGTCCTTTTATTTTATAAATAATGTTATACTTTTGTAGTTCGTCTTTTCAACTTCTTTTGATGGGAAGATCAAGGCTTGGTTATACGATAATCTGGGTTCAAGAGTTGATTACGATTCCCCAGGTCTCTCTTGTACTACAATGGCATATAGTGCTGATGGGACAAGGTATAAGTATTTGCTGTCCTGCCTCCTATTGGCCTACTTAAGAGCATTTTTGCCTGTGCTTATTTTGTTAAGAAAATAATTACATATTTTATTATTTCATTTTTTTAAATGGGGATCAAAAGAAAGTAACTCTGGTAACCATGTTTCAAAGCAAAAGAATTAACTTGAGAGTCAGTTGAAACTTACTTTTAAGGACAGCCAATTATGCACCTAATCAGGGTTGCACGGACATGCAACACGGACACGGACAAGCCGATATTTGATTTTTCAAAAAGTTAAAGACACGTGTTGATGCTACATATAATAATTTTTTAATTTATTATTATTATTATTATTCTAGTATATTGTACAAATAACATATTATGTATTTGTTGCATCAAACGAGCATATAAAAAAAAAAAACTTGTAAGTTAGATTTATCATTTTTTTTATTGCCAACGTTTCTCTACTTCCCTTTCCATTTTGATGCACAAGGTGTAGTTTCGACACTTGTCGAAGAGCGTCCGACGAGTGTTAGTGATCGCCACATGTCGGATACCGACATGCTGGCTCCAAGAGAGCCAAGAGAGAGTGTGCGCAACCTAGCTCCTAATCATCTTAAGTGGGTTTACTTAAGCTAACATACATATCTTTTTTATTTTATCGAACAAATGGTAGGCTATTTTCGTGTGGTACTAGCAAAGACGGTGAATCATACATTGTTGAGTGGAATGAGGGTGAAGGGGCCGTAAAGCGGACATACCTCGGTCTTGGAAAACGGTCTGTTGGAGTGGTGCAATTTGACACAACAAAGAATCGATTCTTAGCTGCCGGAGATGAGTTTTCAATAAAATATTGGGACATGGATAGTGTAAACCTGTTGACCACTTGTGATGCGGATGGTGGTCTGCCGGTAACTGCTGACTTGAACTTTTTACATTCTAGTTTTGGAGAACCATTTTTTAAGGTAACATTGTTCCTTTAATTCATCTTTCAGGCATCACCTTGCATTAGGTTTAACAAGGAAGGAGTAATATTGGCTGTATCAACTAGTGAGAATGGTGTTAAAGTACTTGCAAATTCCGAAGGTATTCTTCTGATGCGCTTCATGGAAAATCGTGAATCTGGAGTTGTTGCTAAGGTAATCTATTTAGGTATATATAGAAACAGACTTTAAGATGGCCACATTATTATTTTTCGTCATTTATTGTACAGGTGCCTGTGGTCAGACCATTTTGTGCTTCTGGTTCAGCTCCAGGGTCAAGCATGAGATCTGGTAGAAATGGATCAGCGATGGCTGTTGCTGCTCTGGTGAGTATTACCCGTCAGTCTTTGAAAAAGACGAGATTTTCGTTTAATTACTTCTACTGCATCATTGTTTTTTTGTTTTACGGAAGCCGTTGACAGATGTTTATGTTTGGAATCTAACTTAATGAGTGTCTACAGAACGGGGATGGCTGGAATTTGCCAGATATAAAGCCTAAAATTATTGATGATCTGGAAAAAACCAAGATCTGGAAGTGGACTGAATTTAATGAACCATCTCAGCTTCGTTCTTTGAGGCTTCCCGACAGTCTATTGTCAATAAGGGTAAGAATTAGCGGAGTATCTTCGAAGTTATAAATTATACATGTGTCCGTATGAGGTCGGTCTTTTCACCATCCTTTATTCAAATTTAGATTTCTTTTTCCGTTCACTGTTTCAGGGACAACTTCTATTTTATATTTAATTTATTTGGTGGTGGTGGGGTTGCGGGGTGGGGTTGAATTTTAAAATTTTAAGTAACCCAAAGTGTATCTGTTTCCAAATCTTTCTGTTAGTACTGGGTCCGAGGAGATTTGTTCCTAGAGCTGCCTTTCGTACACTGGCTGTGGTTCCATTAGCATCTTTTTCAGAAAAGTAACTATTTAGCCCCTGTTTGACGTTGATTTTAAAGAATTTATTTGAAGAAATAATTTTTTGAATAGCGATTTTTAGGAGAATGTGTGGTTAAAAAGTGGGGAATCTTTTATGGGTTTATGTATAATATTATTTTATTGATAAATGTGTGGTTAAAAAGAAGAGAGAAAATTGTGTTTTGTTTATAATGGGGGCCAAACATGGGCTTAGTATTTATTGAACTTTTAAAAACTTAAGACTCGATTGAAGATTTTTAATTTAAATTTTCTAAGTGGATAGTCACCTTTACTTTTGATGTTATATTTGCATTCTGCAGAATCATATTTGTGGAATCACTATTCAATAATATATATTATGTCACGCTTGGATGTATTAGGTGTAATAACTAAATCTTCAATCTCCTTTCTGCATTGTGTACAATTGTGAGCATTTACATTTATAGACAGACTGTAATGTAATTTCCTTGCTCACTTCCATTATTCAATTCAGATTATTAGGTTGATTTACACAAATTCTGGAGGTGCTATATTAGCTTTAGCGTATAATGCTGTTCATAAACTCTGGAAATGGCAAAGGAATGAGAGGAATGTTCTGGGAAAGGTTTGACAATTTTCTTTGAGTTCGTATTTCATGGACCCGTACCATTTTGTAGTTCTAATAATGCTCTTCTTCTGTAGGCAACAACTGTTGTACCACCTCAACTTTGGCAACCTTCCAGTGGAATCTTAATGACAAACGATATAAGCGATACAATCCTCGAGAAGTCTATTCCATGCTTTGCACTTTCAAAAAATGATTCATATGTTATGTCAGCATCGGGAGGGAAAATTTCCTTGTTCAATATGATGACATTCAAGGTGATGTACTATATGTGGATTAAAAATCCTCCTAGTCACTCAAATTTCAGTTCAGAGTGAAATGCCATGCTTGTCACAACATTTATTTTGCTTCGAAGTTGTCATCAAAGTTCTCCTTTCGTTTTAGATTTGGCATTAACAAAATGTCCAACATGAAAAATGGAAATTTTATGCGGCATTTAAGTTTAGATCCCCTTTCACATCATCTGTTATGTTAAAAGAACTAAGGGATTCTTAATTGAAAAAAAGAAAAGAAAAGTAATTTCTTAATGTTTTGAAATAAAACAAATTTTGATGGATAAAGTGAAACTTGGCTATGAGTCGAGTGACTAACAATGTATTTTATCCTATTGTATGTTACAATAGATATTTCTTTATTGTATACATATTTTGCCTTTTTGCATGTATAGATCGTTATACTTCTTCTCCTTGCAGACAATGACGTCATTCATGCCTCCTCCACCTCCATCCACATGTATTGCCTTTCATCCTCAGGACAATAATGTTATTGCTGTTGGCATGGAAGACGCCTCTATACAAATTTACAACGTTCGCACTGATGAGGTCTTTCCGTGAACTGAAACTAAATTACTACCTAGGAGATAAGTTAAACTTTTACGCAGATGTTTTTCTCTTAATTGATTATTGTGTTGAACAGGTCAAAAGTAAGATCATAGGTCATCTGAAGAGAATTACTGGCCTTGCTTTCTCAACTGTTTTAAATGTTCTCGTGTCATCGGGAGCCGATGCTCAGGTAAGTTCCGTGACCCCAAGAAAATCGTAATCAAAGTAGTAACTCGTGGTAAAAACACTGTTAACCTAACTTGTAGGCTGTAGCATTATTTCAATTGGTCATTCAAAATTTCTTATTTTTCCATACTAGTCGTTGGACTTTCATTTTTGCTTCAGCTTAGTTATTCTTTGCCCACTTTGTTCCAGCTCTGTGTGTGGAGTCTAGATTGGTGGGAGAAAAAGGCAAGTTCATTCTTGCAGATTCCTCCTGGTCGTACGCAAAATCCTTCGGCACAGACACATGTTCAATTTCATCAGGATCAGACTCAGCTATTGGTTGTTCACGAGACACAAATAGCAATCTATGAGGGATTGAAACTCGAATGCATCGAGAAGGTGCGAAATAAACTTGTTGGTTGTAATCTTCTTATTAGTATTCTGTTTGATAATCTTATTTTATGATGGCAGGTTGAATGCATAATCAACATCTGTTTGATAATTATGGTCTGTGTATTGAACATTGCATATGCTTGAAATAGCACACAAGTACTCATATGGACATGGTTTTTATTATTGATAGAATTGAATTATCGTCAATCACATGATTTGCTGCATATTCCAAACTCATATCATTGTGTTTGTAAGGAAAGAATAGGGTGGGTGAGTGGCAAAGAAGCTAACTAGCAGTCTGTAACTTGAAAAAGGAATATCAATGTAGGAAAAATGAATTTTCTAAACTTACAGAAGAGTTTTGGTTATGGCAGTGGGTTCCTCCAGAATCAAGTGCTGCAATTACGGATGCTACATATTCATGTGACAGCCAGTCAGTTTATGCAAGCTTTGATGATGGGAGCGTCAGCGTCTTCTCTGCTATGGGACTGAAACTAAGGTGTCAGATCAATGCAGCTGCCTATTTGCCTTCCAGCATGAGGTATATACGAACAAATGCCCTCAGCAAATGAGCAAGTACTTTTAACATGTTTGGCATGCTCGACTAGACGGTAGTGAGTAGTGTTAATGAAGGGAAAAAAAAAGTTAAAAACATTTTCACCATACCATGCAGTACTATCCAATACTGCGTTCTAACCACGCCCTTTATGTTCTCCCTTTCGGCTCTGATGGTGCCTCATTTCTTCATTACAGCTCGAGGGTTTATCCACTTGTCATTGCTGCTCATCCATCCGAGCCTAATCAGTTTGCATTGGGGCTTACCGATGGTGGAGTTCATGTGCTGGAGCCCCTGGATACGGAAGGGAAATGGGGTATGGCACCTCCACAAGAAAATGGTGTGGGTCCTAGCATCAGCCCTGTTGCATCCGCACCGGACCAATCATCGAAGTAGTATAATGAACATGCATCAGGTGGCTTAGCTTGTGAGATTCGATGGTCTGATAGCGAAGGAAGGGTTGCAATGTTAATAGACAGACATAACATGGAGGGGAATAGTTCTTGTATGTAAGATGAACTCTGAATCTTGGAACTATTTTTTATCCTCCTGGACCAAATAATGTATCTAATTATCTATCCTCCTGGACCAAATAATGTATCTAAAAGGCACCTTAACATGTTATCCAGTTCTACTGGCAAATTATGTTTTTATGTAAAATAAAATTGAAGTTTGATGAATCTTTTTTTTTTTTTTTTTCACCATTGCATAAGCGAGGACTTCAAGAGGGTTATAAGCTTGCTTATTTTACTTTTTCTAGTGGTGTATCGTGCGATGCATGGAATGCGATAATAATTGTGTATAAAATAGCGTCGACGGGTGAGAAGGTTGCAAAGATTAAAAAAATAAAAAAGAGAGGGTTATGTTAAAAAATATATTACACCTTAATTAAAAAATAAAAAATCGTTTTAAATCAGAATATTCATAAACCATTATTTAATCTAGTCAGTTATTTAGGATTTATGTGACATGAAAATATATAAAATCTTACAAAAACAATGAAAAATATGAAATGGATTGACAACATTACATTTCTTATGAAAAATCCATACATCTCCAAGCTCTATTTCCATTTTCTTGACAACAACGTGAAAATTGAGAATTGGCTACAACAGAGTTAGATGAATTAGACTCCTGTTTGACACTCATTATTCAATAACTCATTTTTTCAAAATTAATTTTGAATCACACATTTTATTAATAAAATAATCTATACATAAATTTTAAAAAAATCATAATTTTTAACCATATAATTTTCAAAAATCCACAATAAAAAATCACATCATTTGTAATAATGAGTCTCAAACACACTAGATATATGTATCTATGTTAAAAGAGCTAGATTATATATGTTAAAAGAATTAGATTAAAAGATATAGGTAGATTGACAATTCAATAATTCAGATATAATTTGATAAAATATTGTGTGAGAGATTCACATTGATATCAAGATCTCACTATTACGATTTTATTAGAACCCTCAAAATTAATCAATAAAAGGGAATTTAAAAAATAAAAAAGGACAAAATAGGAAGAGACGAAAATTGAACATATTATAAACTAAGCTTATGTTCTCTTTGCTGTTTTGATGTCGTTTTCTGTTTTTATTTTCAAAAACGCTAAAAACGTGTTCTCTTTACTATTTTCGAAAACGTATTTTGGAAAAAAAAAAATTGTACACAAAACGCCCAAAACCTCGTTTTGGGCATTTTGTGTGTATTTCGACAAAAAATGTCCAAAACACGGAAAACGCGTTTTGGGATTTTTTTTTTTTAAAGGAATTATCTTAACTTAGAACTAAGCTTAATATAAAGTTTTTATTTTTTTATTACTTTTTTTAGAATTATCCTAACTTGGAACTAAGCCTAAATATTTTTTTTTTTTTTTTTTGAGAATTATCCTAACTTGGAACTAAGTTTAAATAAATTTTTATTGAATTCAATATCAACATTACAAAAAAAAATTAAGTGAGAATTCTTGCTATTATATTTCAAAAAATGCACTGATAAATGGACTCTGGTGGTTTTGAAAGAACTTGCATTTTCTGAATTTTAATAGAAGTAGAGCTTTTTCAAATCCCGAACCTGACCAAGCTGTGTTAATATAGACTCTTAATGCTCACATTATTGTGTTGCATGTAACCATGTTTTTAGTGTATTGTGAAAGGAAATTTGAGTTTGAATTAGTAGTATTCTGCAAGTAAATTAATTAAAAATAGTTTAAGTAGTATTCTGCAAAATTTCAAACAGAACGTGTTTTCCAGCTTTTCATTTTCAAAAACAGTTTTCAGAAATGACAAACCAAACGAGTTTTCAGCAAATTTAAAAACAAAAATGAAAACAGGAAACACAACATTTTCGAAAATGAAAATACAAAATAAAATACAAACAGAACGCCACCTAAATTTTTTGTCTAAAACATGCATGATTTTGAAAATGGGGCGAAAGTTAACACGTAAAAGGAAATTGAAAAATAGATTTTTAAGGATCAACAATTATAAAAATTTTAAAAAGGGGAGTGGTTATTTTTTGATTTGTGTTCGTCGTATTTTGAAAGTCATTATATAAGCTTGAAAATATAATTTTGTAGTTTTTATTAAGCTTGTCGAAATGGTGGATTAAAGATCTAGTTTTGTTTAGAGTGCATATGTCAAAACTGAGACAAGAGTAGAAGAATAAAAAAATGAAAAATACATTATTATGGGACCATTTTAAAATGCCCATAATTTTTGCCACAATTGACGGTTCTGTAATTTGAAAATAATATGATAAAGTACTATGTGAGAGCTTCATATTGATATAAAGATCTTGTTATTACGACCTCATTTGAGCCCACAAAGTCAACCTAACGAAAGAAAAAAATCATTGAAAGATGAAATACATTGTTAAGGGATCATTTGAAATGACTTTAATTTTTGTTACGATTTAGTCATTCGAAAATAATATAGGAAGTAATGTGCACATTGATATTAAAATCTTGCTATTACGACTTTATTTTAGCCTTAAAAAATAACTAAACAAAGGAAATAAAACAAAAGAAAAAAGGGCAAATTGAGGGACAATAAAAATAAATAGCACTCGCTCTTTTTTTTTTTTATCGAATGTAAAAAAAAAATTATAGATCAAAATAGATACAAAATCTCTGGACAGGCAGCAGCATACTTGCTAAGAATATCCTAGCAAACTATACAAACTTGGATGCAACCAAGCAGATGACAATACATACAACTGCGGGCAAGCCTCGCAAAAACAAAAAGGAGGCCCTCAAAATACATATACATCGGGCATACCCGAGCAAATTATCAAGTCACCAAACTAACTACAACTCAAATTCACAAATATCGGGCATACCCGGGCAAAAATCATACAACAACTAGAAGATACAAGTACATCCAGGCATACCCGGGAGAATGGTGAATATAAACAAACCAACATAAATTAACCCTCAACCGCAAGAGATTTATAGAGGTTCAAAACATTAGGATACAGATCAAAGATTGCTTTGTATACATGTGTTTTGATTCTTCGTACAATGCTATCTTCATTCGACTTAAGGTTTTCAAAAATAAGTCTATTTCGGGCAATCCATATATGATAAATGGTAGCTGCAAGTGAGATGTGCTTGGATTTTGAATGCCAAGTGGTTCCTCTCGCTTCCTTCTTGATCCATTTGATTGTACTACGGACAGTGCTCATAGCACGAGTAATACCCAGCCACAATTTAATTTTGTCCCAGATTCTTCCAGATAAATTACATTGGAAAAAAAGATGTTGCTGGCTTTCAATGGGGTGGTCACAGAACTCATATTTCATATCAATGTCGAGGTAAGCCAGTTTATCTTTGGTGAGGATCTTGCCCAGTACAACCATCCAAAGATTAAAAGCCATCTTGGGAGTAATGTAGATTCTCCAAACTGTATTTTCCCATGCTATGTTAGTTCCCTGAAATAATCATAAGCAGCAGCATTATGAAACCAGCCCCGAACAGTCCAACTAGCCAGTTTACTGCCAGAATTATCCGTGTTGCCTTCCAGTCGAATAATAGTGTCCCTGAGATCCAAGATTCTCTTGAAAAGAGCTGAATCATCCTTTCGGACCTTAATGTCCCAGATGGAGGAGCCTCGAAGATAAACTTGATCAATCCAACGGATCCAAAGTGAGTCCTTTTTGTCATGAAAGTTCCAAAGGACTTTTGCACGTAATGATGCATTCCATCCTTTAAGATCTTTGAAACCCAGTCCCCCTGATTTTGGAAGATAAAATGTTTTTCCATGCAACAAGTGGCTTTCCCCCATTCCAAAACGAAATTCGTGCAAAGCCTAATGATTTTGTCGAACACTGTAGATTCAATTGGAAGGATTGAAAGCCAAAAACTTTCAATTCCTTGAACAACACTCCTGATTAATTCAGCTTGACCCGCATGTGAAAGTGAGTTCCTTGGCCATGCTCTTAAACTGTCTGCCACTTTGTCCAAAAAGGGGGCATAATGCTTGACCCTAAGCCTTTGTGCAACAAAAGGGATCCCAAGGTATCTAAAAGGCATAGTGCCTTTCGGAATACTCGGCGATGACAGAATGTCTTGAAGCGTGTCCTCATCAATACCTGCAGTGAAGATAGAGGACTTCATAGCATTCAATTTCAGTCCTGAAATATCCCCAAACCTTTGGAGGCAATCGAGAAGTATTTTAACAGAGGTAGCATCTCTCCTTACCAAAAGTAATAAATCATCTGCGAAGGCTAGGTGAGTAATTTGAAGTGGACCACATAAGGGATGGAAATTAAATTCACTGTCTTCAGTGGCAATATTCAAGGATCTCGAAAGGTATTCAAGACACAGTAAGAAGAGGAAAGGTGAAAGTGGATCACCCTGCCTAATTCCACGTTCACCTCTAAAAAAACCATGGAGTTGGCCATTTAATCTGATGGAGTACGTCGGGGATGTGACACATTCCATAATCCATCTGATGAAAATAGGAGGTGTACCCCAACCCCGAGAGAATATCCTTCTAAAAACTCCAACTAATGGTGTCAAAAGTCTTTTTAAGGTTAATCTTCAAAAGGCATCTTGGAGAAATGCGTTTCCTGTTGTACTGCTTGAGTAATTCCCGAGCCAAGTGGATATTTTCCGTCATACTTCTCCCTTCAACAAATGCCGACTGAGCTTTATCAATGATTGTACAAAGTGTTGGTGCCAATCTAGACGCCAAGATTTTTTAAATTACTTTGTAAATCACATTGCAACAAGAAATAGGTCTGAAATCTCCAATAGACGAAAGCGTGAGTTGATTTGGGAACAAGTGCTATAACCGAGTGGTTGAGCTGCTTTAAGAGTGAACCAGAATAAAAAATTCAGAAACAGCTTGGCAGAAGTCTCCACCCACGACGTACCAAGCTTTTTTGAAGAAAAGGGAAGAGAACCCTTCTGGCCTGGGGATCTGTTATCCCCAATATCAAAGACTGCTTCTTTAATTTCTTCGGCGGAAATTGGCTTCAAAATGTTTTGACATTGCTCATTAGAAAGAACCGGACCGTGCTGAAGAATAGAAATGTCAAGATGCTCACAGCACACTCTAGTGCCTAGTAGATTCTTGTAGAAAGCAAGAAATTCTGAGGCTACTTCTTCCTGAGATACTATCACAGTTCCGTTATATTTCATCAAGGCAGTAATGTAATTGCGTTTCATATTACGTTTGACAATAGAGTGAAAATACTTAGTCCCCTTGTCACAATTTTTCAAATAAGCACATTTTGCTTGCTGAAAATAGAAGCTCCTCTCCGATTTACTCAAGCTAACCGCAATTTTCTTGAGCTTTGCTGTCCGAATCTGAAGATCCAAGTTTGAAGGATCATCATGTAGCTGCATCTGTGCAGATTCCAGATTTTGTCGTGCTTCCTCAGCTCTAGAAGAAATATGAGAGAAGTGATCTTATTTAAGCCCCGAAGTGGGCGCTTAAGATTTTTTAACTTCTTGCAAATCTGAAATTGGGCTGTACCAAGATGCTGCGTAGCCCATGATGGTTGCACAATACTGATGAAATCTGTATGGTTAGCCCACATATTGAAAAATTTGAAAAGCTTCGGTTTATTACAGCCAGACTGGAATAAAGTCACAATGCATGCTGAGTGACCCGAAAGACATCCCGGAGGCAGGAAATTTGCAAGCCCAAAAAGTCCAGAAGCTGCCCAAGCGTTATTAACCAAAGCTTTGTCCAATTTTGTCCAAACACCATTCATGTACCAAGTGTATTGGCATCCAATGGAATTTAGGTAAGAGAAAATGCAACATTCCCAAAAATCATTCAACTCAAAATCTTTTAGGCCGTGTTTGATAATCGAGATTTGTCTAGAAAGTAAGAATTCATTTACCACTCTCATCTTTTTTTTTTTTTTTTTTTTTGATAGCTTAATTTTGCATTGAAATTGATTTTCCTACTTTTCTTGAAATTTGTGCAATTACTTGTTTTTAAGACAAATGAATTCTCAGCTAATAGTTGATAATTAATTTTCATCTTTACATGACAAATTATAAACGCCTCGTTTGATTATTTTTGTTGTTAATTAACTTAATTTTTTTTCAAAAATTAACATTATTATTATTAAGTACAAATATGTGAATTTTTTTTTTTATTAAAATAACTAAATTTTACTTAATTTGTCATAAAAAATAACGTCAATCAAATAACAAAATTTGAAAAATTCTCATTCCCCTTCCCCTTCGTGAAGCACCAACTTCTCCAAGTTGAAAAGCTTGGACTGCCAGTTCCAAAATTGAGGAAAAATGGGTGTCAATCGAGAAAATGCGATGTATGTAGTTGTAGTGCATGAACTAGAGATGCCCAAACAAGGTGAGATCAAAAGGCTGATTTTGGAGGTTGGGTTTAATAAGACTAGCAAATGGAACCAATACATGCTTGCAGATATAGATGTGTTCCATACTCCATATTAAGTCAATTGACGATTGGGTTGCCGAAGTAGTTTCCAACATAAAGAATAATAATGATGTAGGAGAGGATGAAGGTGCAATAAAAGGAACTACTATGAAAGCCCAATTTTCATCTCGGAATAGATGCTCTTGCCAGTTGCCTCTTGTGAGTTGGGGAATTCATCCCTTCCCTTCAATGGGGAAAATGGAAATGTTATTATCTATATAATTAATAAGGTCAACTGAGATTGACCAATTAATTTTGACCAGAATATCAATTGTAAAAAATGTTGGATATTGGTTAAATAAATCGAGAATTGAAAATCGATTAAAGTGACTTCGTGTCGACTTCGGCTAAATACTCAAAAGCTCGATTCAATCCGTTTAGGCAAAATTGTTTGCCACTTCGAAAACTAATATTGGATGAATGAAAAATTACGAAAAAGGACGAAATTGGGTCAAAATATTTGACCGTGCGACCGCATGGTTGGGAAACCGTGCAATCACACGTCAAATTCAATTCCGATTTTTGAGTAAAACCGTGCGACCGCACGGTTGTCCGGTGAAAAGACACATTTTCATAAAGGTGCATGATTTGGAAATGGTGCTTGGTTTGATTTCAACCATTTCGTCCACACCCTTTCATGGTTTATAAATAGGACCTTTTGGATGTCACATTCCTCACAATTTGATATGCAAAACATATATTATTCTCTCTTCACTCCAAAGACAAAGTCATTGCATTTGTTTTGATTTTCCTTCATTTCATCCTTGGAGTACATAATCCAAAATTTGGTTTGTTGTACTTGTGTTTTGGAGTGCTACAAACACAAGTGTAGCCGTTGTATCTTGGGAGTCAATTGCCGGAATCCGTAGGCACTGTTGCGGGGCAAATTCGATTTAAGGATAAAGAGTCCAACTCTTACCTCGACTTTATCCCTACTTTTCTTTTTCTTCTTGTTTGTATTTTCCTTGCCGTTACTTTGTCCAATTTTCGGCACGAATTTACAAACTATCTTTCTACTTGTTTTGACGTCACTATTCACAAATTCATCCAAAAGATTCTTTAATTTCCATCAATTAAATATTTTTTTGATTTTTTTTTTTTTAGAGTTTTTCCGGCGGTTCTTTAACGTGGGTTTTTGACAGGTCTTTTAACGTGACAGTTACATCTTCATTTACGCCATTACCAATCTAGCGGTTTCTTACTCAAGAACCTTAGATCAATTCCATCCATGCACTTCGAATTCTCACTCTGAATTCAAAGTGCAAGAATCATCACCGTGAATTTATTGGCAAAATCCAAAATACTACACCATTTTCTGATCCATTCTCCTGTACCTGATTGGATATGTAAAGAGTCCGGTTCGATTTGAGTCTACCCCTGATGGAAAACACCAGGCTGTAACGGCAATTTCTTGAGAACATAGTAATGAAAACAAGTCTCTGTTGATTCCGATTGTGTTTGAGAGTGACTTGGCTCGTCTGGTCGTTTTCCATGTGAAGGAGAATGATTGTGCATATGTGGCCGGGCAGTTGAGTTAGGACCCTATGCCATTTGTGTTGAGTGAGTTCCTTGAGTGAATTTGGGCGCTAATCTTGAATGAGTTTGGGTTTGTGGGTTGCTTTTGATTTCAATTTTATGAGGCTCTGATAGGGAGAGAAAATCTAGCAGGATTCGTGAACAATGCTTGATTTAATTTGACAAAATTGAGAATTCTATTAGCTTTTGCAATTTGTTTGTCCAATAAATCAAAGAATCGTAATCTTTTTTCCTTTGTGTACCGATTTTCGTTATCTCTCCCATAAAACGGGTAAGGAGAATTCCGTTAATTTGTATCTCATTTTTTTCTATCTTCCTTTCCTTTCCCATATTTGTCTTTCCAAGAGTTAGGAGAGAGACACTGAAATCTGTGTCTCCCTCCTTTTGTGGGTATGAAGAATCATTTTGATCCTCGACAAGAATTCAACCCAAACAAACCTTAAATGCTTCTTGGATTGCATAACTCCAGCTGTACCATCTCAATTCTTATTAAAGGTATGTTTCTTTATTGTTACGGGTTTTATTTAGTAGTATTGCTTTGTTTATTGATCTTTTTTTAATACATGTATATTGTCTTTTTTAATATATATTTTATTGAGAGGAGAAAGCTGAATAGGTTATGGCATCCATGAGAGAGAATATGTGGATTATTTTACATTAGGGGATCTCTGGAATTGTTATTTTTCTGAGCTGCTAGCACCAAGTGTTGAGGATGAGAAACTAATTGCATGTGAAAGCCATGCTAATGGGACTAAAACCATTGTTTCTGGTGAAAAATTTTCACCAAAATCAAATGATGAGAGTAATGTATAATGGTTTTACAAATTTTTAATAATTTTTAAATTTGTCTTTGTTTTATATAGTTTTCAGCTTTTTGTCCTCTGCTTAGTATCCTCTTTTACTCTTATGTCTTACCTCTTGTGACTGCTTTGGCAAGTTATTCAGGTTCATGGAATTTGGTGATCTCCTTGAGGTTGGAAGGCCTCCTAAAATAGACAAGGCTGGCATTTTGGTTGATGTCGTTCGTGTAGTGACTCAGCTATGAGATGAAGCCCCAGAAGCAGAAGTGCTCAAAATTGGGTCTCCAGGAGAAGATTAAAGAGCTAAAGGCAAGACTGCCTTTTCCCTATATTTGTGTTTGTTATGTCTCAGTTAATGTTTTGGATTCTTGAGTGGAAGTGATTCCAATCAGGCCTCCTATTAAGATGTTAAGTTTGTGCCTTTGTGGTCTCTTTTTATTTCCACATGCACCGTTTCATGGACAAAATTTGACTGATAATCATGCATCTCATCCACTTTCCACTAATTGGCGTAGGCCGAGAAGATTGAACTTCGTTACGAGAGGCAAAGGTTGAAGGTCGAGAAGGAGAAACTCGAACATTAACTAAAGACAATGAATTCCTAAACTGTCTTTCTGCCTGCTCCAGCTATACGTGCTCTGATCAAGGTCAAGCCGTCAGCAATTAATTTGTCCCTATCATCCATTATCTTGATGTTGCAATGAGGCAGCGTGGTGTTACTTTCGAGGACCACGAGCTTCCATCGGTTGCCTAAGTTGGCGTCTTAACCCTGTGATGATTTGGTTTATGGAGAGGTCAAATTGTTAGTTTTTTAATTTGTCAATGATGTCAGCTGGCTTAGGTTTTGCTCTATTGTCTAACTTTTTTTCCCGGTGTATAATAGAAAGTGTGTGTGTGTGTTGTTATTGAACTTCAATTTAGTCATTATTGGTGTTCTATGTGTAAATGTTAACCGAGTTAATTTTGCATTTAAAGTTTCAACGATGAACAAGTACCAAGTAAAAGCTTTAACATGTTTGCTATCTAGGCAGAAAGAGAAATGACATAAATCTATATCTATAAAAGCATTTGAAATTTTGTCCGATAATCTATATATGATATGCCTCTTATTTTGTTAGAATATATTATGTTTTCGTACATTATTTTTTTGTCAATTTAATATATTCGTGTTTACTTTCAAAATAATGATAATAATAATATGTTCGTGCATCGCACGGGTATGGATCTAGTTTATAGGGAATTCCCGTTTCGCCTTCTAATTTATAATTGGTTTGTTTCATTTTTTATTGCTTAATGAAAGAAATAAACAGAAAGTGGTGGTAGAGACTACTTTGACAATGAATTTAGCAAATGAGGATGATTTTGCAAAAAAAAACAAAAAACAAAAGTAGGAATGAATCATGTAGCACTTGTGAAAGATGAGAGAATTTACGCCAATCACCCTTTTTAAAATTCCCTTTCATTTTCATCCCAAAAATCTTAAACCAGGGGTTAAATACGCAAGTGACCATCCAACTTCATTAGTAATGTTACTTTGGACACCTAATTTCATAATTTTTTCACCTAGATCACCCTACTTGATATAAATTACACAAAAGAGTGGCCATTGGTATAGTTAAATATGAAATTGGGTGGCTAAGGTGAAACAAAATGAAATTGATTGGTCAAAATGACACTACTAATGAAGTTGAATGGCCACTTGTGTATTTAACCCATCAGTGTATTCAGGAATATTTTAATTTCCATAAATTTTGTTCTTTTCTTTTGGTTTTGGAAGTTGGGCTGAAACATTTTTATGGGTTGGGCTATTTTGAGTAAATACCGTACAGTTCTACACCGAATTCTGAAACCTTCAAAACCTAGAAATTTTTAATTAGAAAATAACTGTAAGAAACAAATTCGTCTGCAAAGATTCGACACGCCTCTTAGAAGAAATTCTGTAACTTCCGGCGGCGGCGAACCTATCGGCCACTCCGCAACCGGTACCAGGTAGTTAATCTTTTAATGGATAATTCGCAAGCACGTAGACTGGACCATGCATATTGATTTAAACTGTTGCATTTCTTTTAGTTTTCATTTTTATCGTTGTGTTGATTTTATTCTCTTATCTGAAATTGGGGAAGAACTCTTGCTGAGATAGCAATGGCAGCCGAAAGAAGAGTGGTAACGATTGGTGGGAAGGGCTATTCACTGACATCCTCTTCGGTATTCGAGGTAGCCAATGGCTTATCTCGTTTTAATATTGAATCATCAGTTCTTTCAAGGATCTCATCCTCTTCGAATTCGAAATCCGCTACTACCACCAACTTTGCATTATCAACTCCTGCGTATTTGAGCGCCGAAGAGGCTAGGGCTTCACTACTCCTGCTCTTAAATAAGCTTCTGCTTTCCTTGTCTCCGGCTGCATTTCAGTTGCAGGATATACTCAAGGAAACGTGCATTCGTTCTAATTATACAATTGAAAACGTGCCCACTGATGATGTGGCTCTCTTGGATTATTCAATGGCTGCTATTGATGGCATTTCCGCAATTCTTGATCACCGGTCTTCTGCCTTGTTGGTTGTTGCTGATGCAGTGGCTGCCCTCTCTAGCGAAGCCCTGAAAGCTGACACGTCTTGTTTCAATTTGATTGACTCCGGTGATGGTTCTTCTGCCAAGGATGATGTGGCTGTGGCATCTGACTTGAAGGTGTTTCTCAATGGGTCTAAATTGGTTAACTCCAGCAAGAATCCTGTCGATCCTGCAGTGGCCAAGATATCCAGCGCTCACGGTAGTTTCCGGGAGAGTGTGCGATGGCTCCATTCTAGATCTCGGGTTCAGTTGAACTCGGTTTCCAGATCTTTCCCTTCTAGCACTGCTGATGCCATGTCCCCTGTTCTGTTATCATTGGCTGGGGCTCTCTGGAATGTGGGGGCGCTCAGTTTTCAACGGGCCAAGCTGGTTGGCAACTCAATATCTCATGGTGAATTGAGTTCTTGTATGAGGGAAATGCTGGATGCCAAATGTCCCCATGATGTTTCTCTGGAAAAGTTGTACATGTCTGCACAAGCTGCTCTATCCAAGAAGGATTATATATTGTTTTTGCACGAAATTTATGGCTTATCAGACTTGTTGAGAAGGATTATCTCTTGGGAGGCCACTGCTGCATTCATTTCACTTGAGGGAAGTGACCTGGTGGAGAAAAGTCAAGTCAGCAATGGGGGCGAGAGGGTGCCTTCAAGTGATAATAATATTGTAAAAACAGATAAGAAAGCTGAAAAGAAAAAGAAGGTGGTTCTGGGAAAAGGAACTACCGCTTTAATGCAATTCATTAAGAGCAGGTTGATGAGCAAAGCATCTGAACCAGACTCAGTCAGTGCTTCTATTGTACTGGAGAAATGCTCTCAAAATTTCCTCTCTATAATTGATCCTAGAGACCTGGGATTTGACAGTCTGTTGAAGAAAGTGAAAGAGATAATAGAAAGCAATGAAGGTCGAAGACTTCCAAAGCTCCCAAAGGTATAATATTTTAGCAACAATTTTCACTCGCCTTTTGCTTTTTACTGCTCTTTGGTTCGTGAAGAGGAACCAGCAGTGTCCCATAAGTATTCTATCCGGAAGTCTCATTAAATTGCACCCTGACAGAAGCTTGAAATGCACAGTAAAAGAATTAGAAATCCTCAGTATGGAATAAGAAATAAAATTTAAACTGTGTACATCAGCAAAAGAGCTCATTCAATTTCAAAATGGATTTCCCTCGAAAGAACAAAAAACTTGCTGTAGACCTTAATATAGGATTCAAACCAAACATGATGAATAGTGAGTCTTAATCCTGAAATATCCTAAAATTTCTTGTTAAGGTAATACGCCAAGTAGTTTTCAAGCTGAGAAGCATGGTGATGCATAAATATTTTGACCATAATGATAGGGGCCATCCTTGTCAGACCAAACTTTATTTGGAGATTTTGACCAAACTTAAGCTGTGACTTCACTGCTACTGCTAGGCTAAATATTTTCGAATTGAATCTTTATTCCCTTCCTGATTATATGAGGAGGGCCTCTTTACCATTCTGTATAATTGGGTTTTAGTCATTATTATTCTAACAAGAATATTTCTGATCAGTCTTATCCATGCTTAAATGTAAAGATATATTAAGGTCAATGGAACTTCAATATTTTGGTATTTATTTGTTGGTCAATAAAATATCTCCAAAATGAATGAACTTTCTAGACATTCTAAATTCTCATTATCAGTGCAGTTGCGTGGGCTTTATTGATGTTCTTTTTCCTTGATATGTGTTTAGGCTTTGGTTAATGAAGCTTATCTCTTGGAGATTTTGGTCTTTTATTGATTGGTTTTATGTATTGATACCTCATCTAGCACTAGGTGCCTTCTGTTTGATTTATGATTGTTCTGTTTTCAAAGGAAAGCTTTTTGCATAAAGCAACATACCTGTTTACTCCGCTGCATTACACAGGGTACTCGTGACTTTGCAAAAGAACAGATGGCCATAAGAGAGAAAGCCTTCTCGATTATAGTTGATGTTTTCAAAAGGCACGGTGCCAGGGCTCTAGATACCCCTGCCTTTGAATTGAGAGAGACTCTTATGGGAAAGTACGGTGAAGACTCAAAGTTGATCTATGACCTCGCTGATCAGGTAGGCTACTTGCTTCAGCCATTGTCAAATATAGATTGTTGTAACAAATTTCTTATGTGCATATTGACGATTGTCACTGTTCTTGTATTGTATATCGGACATTTTGAAGCTAGCTTTATGTACATGGTGTGTTCTCAATTAATATGTTGATCTATCAAGAAAAATCAACTCTAACATCTTGCACATTTTATCTCCCTCTCTCAATAACCACATCTATCAACATTACCATGTTTCTTAACTAGACTCTTTAAGAATAACTTGTAGTCTTACCAAACTACCACATTTCTGTGACAAGGATAAATTATATATGACTAGATTTTATCCACGTCTGAAAACTATTGCCTATGGCGAATGGACACTTGTCATACATCTGAAGTTCAAAGCAACACATTTCAAGCAGGAGATGCTCCAGTAAGATGTTCTAAAGCATATATGTTGTAGATAAGAAATTTGTTTATGATGTGTGTCAACCTACTCAGAATCTGCTTACATTTTTTGGATTTGGCACCAAATATGAAAAAAAAAAATTGGAATTACACATACATCGGAATACAGGGTTTTTTTTAACTAAAATTTTTCATACAATTTGTTTATGATTTGTGTCAACCTACTTGGAATCTGCTTACTTTTTTTGGGTTTGGCACCAAATATGAAAAACAAAATCGTAATTACTCGGAAATCTGAATACAGGGTTACTTTTACTAAAATTTTCATTCAATTTGAACAACTTGTGCATTTATAAATATTCAGCTCATACACCAATAGTTATATTATTTGCTCCAAAAAAGCTATGGGTTACTATAGATAGTTTTTGTTCCCGATCATGTTTCATAGCTTTGGAAGAAATGTTTGATTGACCATCCTAAGAGGACATTATGTTTTATTTAATCTCTGTACACAGATTTCACACTAATAATCTTATCTGTTTTTACATGTTACACTTTGGATAAACAGATCCCATGTTGACAAAAAATAATTTTCCTAAATGGTCTATGGGGCTTAAAATTCATTTATATCACAGCATTGAGTGAATAACACGCAATAACTTCACCTCGTTATACCTTCTCTCTCTCTCTCTCTCTCTCGTTTTCTTCTCTAGCTTTTAACTTTTTTTTTTGGTTTGTTTACAGGGTGGAGAGCTTTGTTCACTTCGCTATGATTTGACAGTTCCATTTGCTCGATATGTGGCTATGAATGGCCTGACATCATTCAAAAGGTATCAGATAGCGAAGGTGTACCGAAGGGACAACCCATCTAAGGGAAGATACCGTGAATTCTATCAATGCGATTTTGATATTGCTGGTCATTTTGAAAAAATGGGGCCAGACTTTGAGGTCATTAAGATTTTGACAGAGTTGCTTAATGAACTAGATATTGGAGATTATGAGGTAATTTTTTGAACAGTACCAACTTTAATGTTTTTAAATATTTCTAATCCATTATTTTTGACTTCAGAGATCGTCATATGCCTTATCTTACTATTGTTATATGCTATATCAATGATGAACTGATGATCTGGCATATTGTGGTAGAATGACGTTGATAATTATAAGAAGCGGAGAAAATGTGTGATCTTGATCTAGTGGCTGGTGGTCTATCAGCATTGACTTTCTGTTTTGAAAGTATATTAACTGAAAGAATATGGTTTCTACCTGGTGATTGTGATTAGTTTAGTTATTTATATTTATGTATGTATTTGTTTATGGTCATATTATTTTGTTCATGTTGCTTTGCTTTCCTTATCCCTCTTCATTTTGTTCATGTTTTGGCAAATCTTGTTAAGATGTTTGATTAGATACACACGTTGCTTCAATTTTAACCTTTCTACCATAAATCTCGCAGGTGAAGCTGAATCACCGGAAGTTACTTGATGGAATGCTGGCTTTATGTGGGGTGCCACAAGAAAAATTTAGAACGATTTGTTCTAGTATTGACAAGTTAGACAAACAGACGTTTGAGCAGATAAAAAAGGAAATGGTGAGTGCTGTGTTTTGATGCTAAAAATGTTTACACTTGCTGTTATAGTATGTAAGCCAATTGCCTTAATTGAGGATGTTCAGTTGCTGCCGTGGATGGAATAAGAGAAGAACTAGTCATATATTTTGTACTAAATGCTAAGATAAAGCACTCACCTCTCCCCTATGTTTCTCTTCTCCGTTCTTTCCCCGGCTTTCTAGATCATTTTTTTTAATGTTTATAAATGTTCCTTTCGTATTGAAACTGTTTGGTATACTTTTGATTATTTATCCATGAATAAAGGTGAATGACACTTGTCTAGGAAGGATTTCTAGGAGTCAGAATGACTTTTATACAATAGTATTGTGGGTTGGGTCCTGTTGTTTTTACGGCAGCGAATGGTTCCTTTAAGGTTGCATTTATTCTTTTTGTCTTTGAATACGAATATGGGTTGCATCCTTTGGCAACTTTCAGTAAAACATTTGGTTTTCAGTTGCTACCAAAAGATTAACTTTATAATCAGATGAGACATTCAAATAGATTGCCATGTCATGTTAATCTAAACCTTTAAGTAGATAGAAATTAACACCCCCAAATTCAAGTGGTGAACTAATATTCTAGAGAGAGTCTTTCCATAGAGCTCATCCTTGTTGGGAGAATTGGAAATTCTCTTTTCCATTATTGGTTGCAGTTTGTTGTTTGTTTAGTTTGGAGGAGTTTGGAGTTATGGAGGGAGTGGGAGAGGAACATAGACAAAATATAAATCTTTAGCTTCAATATGTGTTGCCCCGACTCGTACAGGATTATTCAGCACAATCCTCCTCTCCAATGTATATATGCCCATCAAGAGTTTTTAATATATTTTGGAGGGACATATTTGAAAATTTTGTTGGGTTGGAAGAGGAGTCACCTCTCTTAATAGTGCAGGGTGCAATATTCTGAATCCTGCATTCATTTTCTAAGCAAATTCTGTTGGGTTTATTATGTTTTTATATACAAAACTGTCTCTACCGTTATTTTGTTTTAAATATTAAATTTTGTGAAACAACAATCCGTGAGTGCCTCACGGGTCGGGTCTCTGGCGACCCGGTATTGTCCCAATTATATATATTTTAGCCTCTGTTTGGTAAAAAAATTTGTTTATAAACAAAGAATGTGATGTTTTCTAGGTAAAATATGGTTGAAAAATGATTTGGAGAAACAAATGTGGTTTTAAAGCGATTTGGAAAAATGTGTCCCTACCCTAGTTTAAGATTTGTGGATAACTTATATGATTTAGCCTGTTTAGGTGGAAGAGAAGGGTGTGACTGAAGAGACTGCAGATAAAATTGGAACTTTCGTTAGACAAAGGGGAGCCCCTGTGGAATTATTATCTAAGCTAAAACAGGAAGGCAGTAAGTTCTTGGAGAACAGTGAGTCCGAACTTGCATTGAATGAGCTGGAGATTTTGTTCAAATCTTTGGAGAAGTCAAAGTGTATCGACAAAGTGATCTTTGACTTGAGTCTTGCAAGAGGCCTCGATTACTATACTGGAGTCATATTCGAAGCTGTTTTTAAAGGGGCTGCACAGGTATTTTCTTTTAATTTTCTGCATTGGAGTATTCAGATTTTATCATTTTTATAATTCGTATGCTATTTATGGCATGCATCTGAACAAGGTGCAAAAGTAGCTGCTTGTTTGCTGTCAAATCTTAAGTAAATTGTACGTTTAGAAACAATTTTTATTGTTTTGCAGGTTGGCTCAATTGCTGCTGGTGGACGGTACGACAGTCTCATAGGGATGTTTGGCGCAAAGCAGGTTCCCGCAGTTGGAATCAGTTTAGGAATAGAAAGAGTGTTTGCAATAATGGAGCAGCTTCAAAGAGACAAGGACCAGGTTCAACCTTATTGTTAATATTGGAATTTTTGTTGTTTGGCTGTGCTTATAAGCTGGGTCAAACATCATTTTTAACAACACATTCCTTGGGATACACAACTTTTATCTACTTTTTTAACAACACATTATTCGGGACCACCACTGATAACTGATAAGCACTTGAAATTTTAGACAAGCAAGCAATGTTTACGTTTCTAAACATGCTTGGATGAGTAGTAGTTTTTTTTTTTTTTTTCCTGGAAAAAGTTACTTTTAAAGTTGCTCTTACTTCACCCCTTGTATAAGCAACTTATTTCTACTTTTGATCAATAACTTGTTTCTCCATGGACTTGAATGACTTTCGTCAAGATCATTGACACGGTCTCTGGATGCTTCTCAGGATATTCGAGCTGCTGAAACAGAAGTCCTAGTGTGCATCCTGGGCGATGATTTATCGTTAGCTGCTGAACTTGTAAGTGAACTATGGGATGCCAAGGTGAAAGCTGAGTTCAATGTCCACAAAAGAGTGATGAAGCATATTGATCGTGCCCGAGAGTCAAGGATCCCTTGGATGGTAATCGTAGGAGAACGAGAACTTAATGAAGGAGTTGTAAAGTTAAAAGATGTCTCAGCCTCTAAAGAGTACGAGGTTCCTAGAAGTCGCCTCGTAGAGGAGCTTAAAGGACATTTGAACAACACGTTACCTTCTTAACTCCTTAACATACAAACGTTGTAAAATTAAGTTGCCATCCATATTAGATGTCTGCTTATTTGCATTGAGAAATTGCCTACTTTTTGTTATGGTTTGGGGGTGGGGGTGGGGGTGGGGGTGGTCAAGGGAAAAAAATGTCCTGTAATTTATCAATTTAATGATACTAACTTGTTACAACACGTTCGACTTGTTAGATTTTTTGTCTCAAGGTACTCTACCTCTCTTTTACAAACTGTTCAGCAGCCAAGATGTTTTTTTTTTGAATTTTTGGTGTTTTCTAGGTAGATCAATGGTTGAAAATTGGAGAAAAAAAATATGTATGATTAAAAAGTAGTTTGAGAAATTGTGTTGTTTATAAATTATAATCATTGCGTAAAAGAACGGAGTGTTATTGGTTAACAAGTCCAAGTAACTCTCAATTCTATCTGCGAATTGGTACTGGGTACATATGGCATTTTTCATTCTCCACTCGTCAGTGTGTGTACCCTTTGTAATATTTTCATGATGGGCTGGTCGTTGATAATCGAACCGGTTCAACCCCACCGACTCACGCCAACCAGACCCCTTTATTATTTCTTCTGCACGCCAAACCTAAAAGCTCCCCCAGTCTCCTGTCCAGAAATAAACGCCAACTCTTCCTCGGAACCCCTGATCCGTATCTATTCGGATAACTGATACTCCTCCATTAGAGATGACAAAATGGCTCGTAAGCTCGACTCACGACTCGAAGTCTTGAGCCAAACTTCGAGCCGAACTTTTTTTTATTCAGGGACGAGCTTTAGCTCGACTCGATCCAAAAAAAAGCCTGCCTAAAAAGCTCGAACAGTGAAATTCAATCACAAGCTCGTCTCGACTCGTTGTATATATACATTTTCAATAAAAACAAAATAAAATTTGAACTCGGCCTGTCTCGACTCGAAAAAACTCGAGTCTTATTATTTAGGACGAGCTTTGGCTCGGCTAGGCTTGGCTTGAGCCAAAAAAGGTTCGACCGTGAAAAGCTCGAGCCAAGCTCGAGTCTTAATCTTCGGCTCGACTCGTCGACATCCCTATCATCCATGGCGTACCAGCCTCGTGCTCCGAATGGAAGCAGCGGCGATGAAAATGATTCAACTCGTCGACTTTACAATCCGTATCAAGACTTGCAGATCCCGGTACAAACAATATACAAGCTCCCTATCTCCCCGGAGTACCTCTTCCCGGAGGAATCCCGCACGCAACGCCGTTCTTGGGGAGAGAATCTCACTTACTACACTGGCATAGGTTACTTGACCGGTGCCTCCGCCGGCGCCGCAAAGGGATTCATCTCCGGCGTTAAGTCCATCGAGTCCACGGATACCTTGAAGCTGAAAATCAATCGGGTACTCAACGGGTCGGGTCAAACCGGACGACAGATTGGAAACCGGTGTGGGATCATTGGACTGCTCTACGCAGGCCTGGAGAGCGGCATGGTGGCTTTTAGGGATACGGACAATGCGATCAACAATGTAGTGGCCGGACTTGGCACAGGGATGCTCTACAATGCAGCGACCGGGCCTCGTTCTGCAGCTGTGGCAGGGGCTGTTGGTGGCGTGCTGGTTGGGGTCGCCGTTACCGGCAAACAAGCATTGAAACGATACTTACCCATTTGAATACCCAGTTTACATTTTTGAAATTAATTATGTTTTTATTATTCCTAATTAACGTTTACTTACTTTTAATTTGTGGTGAAACCACAATAATCAGATGCGGCCCTGAGGTCGTGCGAGAGTTGCGAGCCCTGTTTGTCGTTGAGCTTCAACCATGAATAGAAATACAAGCAAAATAATGACACAAGGTAACGTATAAACTAAAATTGCTTGCAATATGAAATAAGAACCAACAGTGCACTCAATATGGTATTTACTAACTGTAATTGATATTTGGATTACATTGCAGGGAATATAAAATGCAAATACAGTAAATACAAATGAGGACCAGAGTATGAGGTGAGAAAGAAATGGAATATGGGATGAGAAAGAATTAGAACAAGAGAGAAGGGAGGGGAGAACGTGAGAGATAGAATGGGGGAGAGAGGAACTGTTTTGCAACACAATTCAATATTCTTCAACTTCCTTTCCACTTCCCATGTGCTGTGATTTGTAGAGTGAGGATAGAATATTCTAGAATTAGAATTGATTTATTATGGAATGAGTTGGTGCACCTTGGATATGTGAGGAGGGGCTAACTGTGACATGTGCTTACCATGACAAATGTCATGATGAACAAGCAAGTGATGAACCAGTAGAAGAGGGATTACTGGGAGAATGGGCATTAAGGAAGAAGAGGACCAGCAGGAGAGCAGTGCAACCAACTTAACAGAATTCCAAAGGAAGGAGAGAACCAGACGGCGTCGTTTCAAGATTGAGAATGCATTACGTTTTTTATGTTTTTTTCATGTTACGTCTTTTACTTTTGAAACACGATTTTTTCCCTATTTTATGTTTGTTAGAGGAGAGAGAGACATGAAAAATATATTCTCTGAAATTTGTCTGCAGAATCATCTCCTTGATTCTACAATTCTTTCTCATCCCATACTCTGTTAACTGTGATTATCTGTTGGAATTAGTGTGAATTTTGGAACCGTTATATCTGAATTGTGACATTGGTATCAGAGAGGTGAGGTCCGTCTGGGATGCAAACTAGAAATATGGCTATGGAGGAGCAATTTAAGAAATATGATAAGGAGATTGGAGAGTTGGATGTGGCTTTTCAGGATGTGAAAACTTCAGTGAAGAAAGTGGAGGAAAATATGTCTAGGCTGGACGCCATTGAGGGAGCTATTCTAGAGATGACTAGAAGGATGGCCGACTCGAATGAGAGGTATGAATCGTTGGTATCTGCGGTAGCCCAACTGGTGAACGGAACTAGAATTAGGAAGGAGAAAGGAACCATACCGCCTGGGTTTTCTGGTAGTGGAATCATTTCCACGACCCCAAGGAGTTCGTCTAATTTCTCTGGGAGAGTTGAAGGAAAAGGGGGGGGTAAAATTACCCAAGATAGAATAACCTTATTTCAATGGGGAAGGACCCAGAGAGTGGCTAAGAAAGGCAAAAAAATACTTCCAAATTCATGAGGTACCTGATGAACTGAAGGTGAGCATTGCAGAGATGTATCTCAAGGGGAAGGCAGACATCTGGTTCCATAGCTTCATAGCTAGTCATCCAAATGCTGGATGGGAAGTATTCTCAACAGAGCTATGCAGGAGGTTTGCTGAAAATACCGGGGAGGAGGTAATAGAAGCTTTTAGCAAGATTAAACAGAAAGGAGGAGTAACTGAGTATATTGAGTTGTTTGAAGAGCTTAAGGCCCAGGTTATGATGGCTCTACCTCAAGTCCCGGAAGGATACTACATATCTATCTTCACCAGTGGACTTAGAGAAGAGATCAAATCCATGGTGAAGATAATGAAAACCCAAACATTAGCTCAAGCCTTTGAAGTTGCCCTGTTGCAAGAAAGCACCATAAACGCCCTAGCCAGAAATTCCAAATTTCCTAAAGCCTCAACACCAGTTAAAGCTTATTACCCCTACCAGAAGCCAAACACCTACTCCCATCAAAATAACCCTCCTCCGAAACCTAATACACCAAACCCACCCTTCCAACCAAACAGATACAAGGCCATCACCCCAACCGACATTCAAACCAAAAGGAGCCTTGGGTTGTGTTTTAGGTGTGATGAGAAATACACACCTGAACATATATGCAAAAATAGGATGCTGAATTACATTGTGGTGGATGAAGAGGAAGGAGATCATAGTAAAGAGGAGTGGGAGCAGGGTGATGGGGAAGAAAATGAAACAGAGGAGTTATTGCAGATATCAGTCAATGCTTTGATGGGTAATGCTAGGCACAAATGCATCAGAATTGCAGGGAGAATGAAGGGGAAGAAGGTGTCAATCTTGATAGATAGTGGTAGTACTCATAGTTTCATTGATGAGAAGCTAGTACAAACTTTGGGATACAGCCTAAAGAGGGACAAACCGGTGATAGTGAGGATTGCTAATGGGGAACAATTGGAGAGCAGGGCGGTCCAGCAACCTCTATGCTGGCAGATGCAAGGCTATGAGTTCCAATTCCAGTTGAAAACCCTTAATTTGGGGGGGAGTGACATGGTGCTAGGAGTCAACTGGCTAAGCCAATTTGGGCCTATCACTTGTGATTTTACAAAAGGGTATATGAGTCTCAGATATAACGGCGAAAATATAGTTTTCCGGAGAGAGGACAGTGAGAATATTACTATGATGAATGTGGAGCAACTAGAATCCTGGCTTAAGGATCAGGAGTATGGCATCATGGCCCAAATTCAGATGGTCACAGAGGGAGAATTAATGGAGGCACCTGAGACTATTCGGCCTATTTTGGAGGAGTTTCGAGATGTGTTTGCATCGCCAACAGGGCTGCCCCCAGAGAGGAGTCATGAGCATCAAATTGTCCTTAAGGAAGGGTCTCAACCATTCAGACTGCGACCTTATCGATGTCCTTTTGTGCAGAAGGCGGAAGTAGAGAAGTTGGTACAGGAGATGCTGGATTCAGGGATCATCCAAGTCAGCAGTAGCCCTTTTGCTTCCCCTGTCCTCTTAGTCAAGAAAAAGGATGGAACATGGAGATTCTGTGTAGATTATAGACAGCTGAATCATCTGACTATCAAGGACAAATATCCAATGCCAATGATTGATGAATTGATAGATGAGCTGAATGGGGCCAAATTCTTTACAAAGGTGGATTTAAGAGCCGGTTATCATCAGATAAGGGTTAGGGAAGAAGACATATATAAGACTGCTTTTAGAACTCATCAGGGGTTATATGAGTTCAAGGTCATGCCCTTTGGGCTCACCAACGCCCCAGCCACCTTCCAGAGTTTGATGAACAAGATTTTTCAAAAGCATTTGAGGAAGTTCGTGCTAGTATTTTTTGATGATATCCTGGTGTACAACTCTAACATAGAGGACCATTGCCTTCACTTGAGGACAGTGCTTGAAGTGCTAAGAGGGAATCAACTATTTTCCAAACTCAGTAAGTGTACATTTGGGCAGCCACATGTGGAATACTTAGGCCATATCATAAATGCAGAAGGAGTTTCAGCAGATCCTAAAAAGATTGAAGCTATGCAGGATTGGCCTATTCCCAAGAATTTGAAGCAACTTCGAGGGTTCTTGGGACTCACTGGATATTATAGAAAATTTGTGAAGGGATACAGGATTTTAGCCAAACCCCTGACTGAGTTGTTGAAGAAGGATGGGTTTCTGTGGAGTGAAGCTGCAGAATCAGCTTTCAACCAATTGAAGACAGCCATGAGCACCACCCCAGTTTTGGCCATGCCAGATTTTGAACAACCCTTTACCATTGAGACTGATGCTTGCTATGGAGGGTTGGGGGCTGTTTTGATGCAAGGGGGGAGACCTATAGCATACTACAGTCAGGCCATTAACTCTGGGAAGATGGGGATGTCTATATATGAAAAGGAATTATCGGCCTTGGTCTCAGCAGTCCATAAGTGGAGGCATTACCTGGAAGGCCACCACTTTGTTGTTAAGACCGATCACCAGTCACTCAAATTTCTCTTGGAGCAGAGAATTACTACACCTCTACAGCAAAAATGGTTAACCAAATTGATGGGGCTCGATTACGAAATTCAATATAAGAAGGGGACAGATAATCATGTTGCTGATGCTCTCTCCAGGAGGTTTGAGGAATGCTGTGCCATCACTGCCATTGTACCTAGCTGGATTCAAGAAGTTATTGATAGTTATGAGGGGGATCAGAAAGCTAGGGAGATTATTCAATCATTGACAGTGGATCCTAACAGGGCAATGGACTATTCCTACCAGAATGGAGTACTTAAATATAAAGGGAAGCTATATATTGGAGATGCAGGTGATATCAGACAAAAAATCATTCAGTGCATCCACAACTCTCAAGAAGGAGGTCACTCAGGAATACAGGCCAGCATTTGCAGGGCAAAACAGCATTTTTTTTGGCCAGGCATGACTCAAGAGATCAAACGAACGGTGCTACATTGTGAAGTGTGTCAAAGGTGTAAAGGTGAGAACGTTCCTTATCCTGGTTTGCTTCAGCCTTTACCTGAACCCACTCAGCCATGGAGTCATATCTCCATGGATTTCATTGAAGGCCTACCAAACTCAGAGGGAAAGTCAGTCATTCTGGTGATAGTAGATAGGTTAACCAAGTATGGACATTTTATGGGATTGCAACACCCTTATACAGCTAAGAAGGTAGCTCAACTCTTCTTGGACAATGTTGGCAAATTACATGGGGTCCCTCAGAGTATCATCTCCGACAGAGATAAGATTTTCACGAGTAATTTCTGGCAGGAATTGTTTAAACTGATGGGAACTAAATTGCAGATGAGTTCAGCCTATCATCCTCAAACGGATGGCCAAACAGAGAGACTTAACCAATGCCTAGAGATGTACTTGAGATGCATGACATATGCTCAACCTAAGAGGTGGTTTAAGTGGTTGTCTTTGGCCGAGTGGTGGTATAATACCACCTACCATACCGCCATTCGACGAACCCCCTTCGAGGCTTTATACGGCATTTCCCCACCTCACTTGGCATTGGGTCCATACCAACAAACCAGAGTAGCCTCAGTAGAGGAATTTCTACAAGAAAGATATCACATGGACAAGAAACTGAAAGAAAGCTTAGCTCAAGCAAAAGCTAGGATGAAATTATATGCCGATAGGAAGCGGACTGACCGAGAATTTCAAGTTGGGGATTGGGTGTACTTGAAATTGCACCCTTATCAACAGCAGTCTATAGCTAAAAGAGTGAACCAGAAACTCAGTCCTAAATATTACGGTCCCTATGAAATCGCAGCAAGGATGGGAGTTGTAGCGTACAAATTGATTCTACCAGAATCATCAAAAATTCACCCTATTTTTCATGTGTCTCTACTTAAGAAGAAAATTGGAGATCAAAAGGTGGAGGCTGCGGAACTGCCACCTATGGACTTGAGTCAGGAAGCAGAACCGCACCCTGAGGAGATCCTACAGGTCAAGAATTTACAGAAACGAAGGGGCACTGTTGTATTATGGTTGATCAAATGGAAGGGCCGTGATTTAGAGGAATCTACTTGGGAACCAGCTGAAGAAGTTCTTAAGAAATTCCCTACTTTTGAACCTCGGGGACAAGGTTATGGTAAGAGGGAGGGATGTCATGATGAACAAGCAAGTGATGAACCAATAGAAGAGGGATTACTGGGAGAATGGGCATTAAGGAAGAAGAGGACCAGCAGGAGAGCAGTGCAACCAACTTAACAGAATTCCAAAGGAAGGAGAGAACCAGACGGCGTCGTTTCAAGATTGAGAATGCATTACGTTTTTTATGTTTTTTTCATGTTACGTCTTTTACTTTTGAAACACGATTTTTTCCCTATTTTATGTTTGTTAGAGGAGAGAGAGACATGAAAAATATATTCTCTGAAATTTGTCTGCAGAATCATCTCCTTGATTCTACAATTCTTTCTCATCCCATACTCTATTAACTGTGATTATCTGTTGGAATTAGTGTGAATTTTGGAACCGTTATATCTGAATTGTGACAGTGGCGTGCTGGTTGGGGTCGCCGTTACCGGCAAACAAGCATTGAAACGATACTTACCCATTTGAATACCCAGTTTACATTTTTGAAATTAATTATGTTTTTATTATTCCTAATTAACGTTTACTTACTTTTAATTTGTGGTGAAACCACAATAATCAGATGCGGCCCTGAGGTCGTGCTAGAGTTGCGACGAACAGGGCACCGAAATTTGGGAAGCATCAAAATGAAAAATATTTTAAGAAATATTATTTTTAATTTTTTTTAAAAAAAAAAAAAAACTAATTTTTTTCTTTTTTCTCTTACCGTTCTTTCATTCCAAGTTCAAACTTCCAACAATTCAATAAATAAAACTACTCCCTTCACTCTGGACTCTTGAGCTCCCCATCTCCCAAAATCCAAAATTTGAAAAACCCACTTTCCCTTTACCTTTGTAAATCATTCAAACCTCTCCTACTCTCACCGTCCCGACTCCAAAGAGAAGAGACCCAGTCGTCAAATTACCGAGTCTGAGAGATCAAAAATTCATCTCACTGCGTCATTGTCTTCCTCTTCACTCTTCGTTCTTCATCACTAACCACCGAGGTCCGGATTTACTACTGGCAGTCAGCAGCCATGACTCTCCGTCTCACTGTCTTCCAAGTTCCAATTCCAAAACCACCCAATTCCATCGCGGCTTCTTCCTTCATCAGAATCATCACGGCCATGTCAAAAAAATCATTATTGATTACTAGGAAGTATTGATTACAAAAAAAAATCATTAGTGATTTTGCTTCAAAAAATGCAAGAAGAACTAACTTTAAATGATTTGTTGCATATCAGGGCTTACATATGATATTATTTGAGTTGTTTTCTTTCCTTTTCAGGTCAACTCATATTGGCTGTCAAAGATATTAATGATTTGGATGATGCTTTCTGAAGAAAATACGAGCTTTTGGATGTTTCTACAAGGCATAAATTTAGTTTTTTAGTTGTACTTTTTCTTTATGACATGAAAACGATATGAGAAAAACATTGAAAATGATATTTTTGTTATGTGGCAGTTTTATGTACAATAAGTTAATATAAATAGTTTATTATATTCTATACTCATATTTTATAATTAAAGAACAAGGGCATTATTTTGATATTCGCACAGGGCACCAAAAAATAGAGGGGCCGGCACTGACACTAATTATTTCATACGCTACATTATAAACATACAACAAATAACATAATTTTTTTATAAATAAATACACATTATCAAATTAAACAAAAAGAAAGAATAAATATTTTACACCACCAGTAGCTACATTATCAGCATAATCAAAAAAGAAAAATTGAATACCTTGGGCATTCAATTGATCATTATTATTAGCACCATTGAACAACGTGAAAATTACGCTCTATTCGATAACACTATAGCAATTTATAAACGAATTTTTTACTGTTCAAAAAGTAAGATGTGTGGTTGAAAAGTAAAGAGAAAATTTGAATGATTAAAAAATAGTTTGACAAATTATGTTATTTATAAATTAATTTATAAAACGTAATGATTGCGTTAGGTAACATTGTAAAATCATCAATATCACCTACTTTCATGCTGTTGCCACTGGCATTCAAAGGTGAAAGACATTTGTCCATTAATTCTCTCTCCCTGCAGCATAAGAACTCGCCTTGTGTACAATATTTGCCATATTCTATTCTGGAACTAGCAATTTTTTTAGGTGGTTTTCCATGCCTCGACAAGAAATTTTTCTACTTTTCTAGTGATTATATTCTAAAAAAATTGACGGCATATACATTGATGGCTCGATGATGAAACCTAAGAAGAGATTTTTTTTTATTTTTTTAACTATCTATAAACACGTAGGCGGAAGCACTGGTTTACCATGAAAAATTACAGACCGCACGTAACTCAGTCAAAAAAAAAAAAAAAAAGAACAACAACAACAATGGAATAAAGAAAAAGCTAAAGGAACAACTAAATTGAACGACTATTTCTTTTCAAAAAAAAAAAAAAAAAAAAATTTGAACAACTATTTGAACATCACTTTTACATGGGTGGTGGGTGTGTGAAAGGGGGAAAATACTAAATGAATAATATGGGCTTCACCACCCATGTGAGCGGGTTGTCTAACTAATTATTCATTATAGTTGTTCAAGTAGCATGATTGGTGAAATGAATGTTCAAGTGGTTGTTCATGTAGCAAGATCCATGGAATAATGATAGAAGAAAAGGAAGATAATGGGAAGAGGACGGTGGAGATGTAACTTAAGTGGTTAATTATGTCATAAATGAAAAGGTACTTAAATTTATGGTATAACAAATAAATTTTGTGGTGGCAAAATAGTCATCCAAACTGCAATTTTTGTGCGTATTTTGATGTTATTTGGTATTGTTTAAAAAAAAAAATTAAAATAAATAGTGATTTTTAGGAAAATAGATGGTTGAGATTTGATTGAAAAATCAAATATTTTGGGTAGACTTAATTTTTAATAGATAGTTGGGATTGATTACAATAGAAAAAAGAAATTTTTTTTAAAAAAAAATCAAACAAGGGCTGAATTGTAAATTTTCTGATAGCTCGTAGAAGACGTGGTCATTTTGTAGTCTCCATTATTTGTGGGCTCAAATACTTTTTACTCGTGGATTCAAGAGTATCGATATTGAAAATCAATTTGATTATATATTTTATTATTAACTATTTTTAATAAATTATGCCTCCGTTTGACGATTATTTTTTGTTTATAAACAAAAATAATTTATGTGAAAAATCATATTTATTCAGGTAAGAATTGAAACAAATATATTCTATACAAATGTTTTACGTTAGAAATAAGAAAATTGGATTGATATATATATATGAAAATAAATGAATAAGATTATTGAAAATTTACTTCCTAATATATCAATTAGATGAGTATGTTCTTCGGTGTCCATATTACAATACTATTAATTTGTTGTATCAACTTTTTGTTACAATGTATAAATTAAATAAAATTTAATCATATTTTCAATTGACATATTTATAAAAATGAAGAAAAAGGGAAAATATTAATAAATATATGTATTTATAATGAAGTTCGAATAAAATATATTTTAGCAATACATTAAAGAATAAACTTAATCGAAAGTTAAAATATATTATGTTTGAAATCAAATCAACTGAATTTTTTTTGCCCATTGTCATTGAAAAATTCATTTAATTGCATCATATGTCATAACCATTAGGAAGAGCATGAAGCAATCACAAGAGTCGGAAGCAAACGGGGACAGTAACAGAAACGTCTATCAAAGATATTATATATCTGTTATATAAATTGACTTTTATTATTAAAAGAAGTTATTATAATTTAAATTATTTATATTATTTGTAAAAATTTAATGGTTATTGTAATATAATATTATTTTTTAATGCATTTTGTATTTTTGTTAATTATGTATAAATATTAAAATTTTACAAATACTTATCGAAGTCATTATAATGGATTTTGTGAATTTTTACATAATTTGTCCTTTTTCATTTATACTTCATAAATATGTAGAGATCTATGAGAAATATTCTGTATTTTAGAATTTAAATTTTTCTTTGTAAATTTATTTTTTTACATTTAAAAATGGAGAGAAAAAATATGTGTGGTTAAAATAGTTTGAGAAAATGTATTGTTTAAAACATGTTTGATTTAAAGAAATATGTTAAGAACTAATTTGAATAGTGTTATTGGAGATGTGTTGTTGAAAAGCCCCCCGCCCCCAATAATGATATTGTAACAAATTTGAAAAAAAAAATTATTAATTTTTTTAATGAATATAAAACTATATTATAAAATGCGTTAAAAAAAAATTTAACTAATCCGAAAATGTTTTAGTCTAAATAACTTAAGAATGTTCCTTATTTTGGATGTTTTCATAAGTTTTCCACTTAGATTATTATATAAATTTTTATTATTAACGGTAATATTGATGAATCGAATCAATATATATAGTTGTTAGTATTCAAACTAAAATAATACAATTAAGCATTTTATTTATTTGTTGTTGTTAATATAATAAATCATATGTGCAGTTGTTAGTATTAAAATTATATTTTGATTATCATCATTTGTTATCTTTAATATCACAAATCATATTTTATGAATAATATTTCATATATATATTATTGTGATTGATGTTTTTAAATTAATATTTTAATGCAGTTTCAAATTTTGAAGTATCAAAATCTGATAGAATTGGTGGAAAAAATCCCTCCAAATAGGGACAATAACAAAAACATCTATCAACATATTATATATCTATTATATAAATTGGCTTAAATTAGTTATATTGTTAGTAAAATTTTAATAGTTATTTTAATATAATATTATTTTTTATGCATTTTTTGTTTGTGTTAATTATATTTAAGTATTAAAATTTTACAAATACTCATCGAAGTCATTATAATGAATTTTGTAAATTTGACATAATTTAACCCTTTTAATTTATATTTTATTAATATGTACAAATCTATGAGGAATATTACCTATTATAACATTTAACTTTTTCTTTATAAATTTATTTTTTTTACATTTTAAATATTTTGTGTTTATATATCTAATACCATGCATTGCACGGGTTATAAAACTAGTTTATTTTCAACCACAAGTCAAGAAATTTTTCAATTTCTCCTACATCAAACAGACAATACTAAAAGCACCCTAAGTTTACCCCCAATACTACAAGCACCCCAAGTGCGTTACTACAACTAAAATGTTTTTACATGTCCAACATTTTAAACATTTTTCTACTAGTAGGACAGAACATTTTCATAGTGGTGGACAGTTTTTATGTTATCCATAATGTGTGGGCAACGGAACGATTCTGATGGATAAAAATCACAAATTACAACATAAGGCAAGAGGAGAAAGAATGAACTTTCAATACTTCAACAGGAAATAATAAAATAAAATAAAATAAGCAGTCTCCTTTGACGCATTGAGACTGTTATGCTCAGAGCTGGGCATTATACACTCCATGTGAGCATAATTTAGTCTACAATTTAATGCCTCGACCCAATTATTATTTAAAAAAATTAAGTTATCCCTGTTCTTTTGACAAACGCCAAGAATTCAAACTCGGGATGATAGGATATGAATCATTCACGCAACTTGGTCATCAAAACTGGGAGAGAGAAAAAAACTAGAAAAGGAGAAAACCAATGAATTTTAAAGCAACATCGTTTCAGGATTCTCAATATATCCCTTAAATGCCTTCAGCCATTCTGCACCAATTGCACCTAAACAAGCAGGGGCAAAAAAAAAAAAAATCAGAAAAGGAACTAAGAGTAAAGCCTGAGCACGGTATTTTCTGTAGAAATAGTATTCTTACATGTCTCAATGATCCTAGACTTTGAGGCAGAACAAAGAATTTGAGCATTACTAAATGTGCAACTACATATGGGATTATAGAAATGTATTTATTTGTCAAAATTGAGGATTTTGATTGACTGAGTATTTCATAGACCGAAATACCCAACGAACTACTTTTGGTAAATATACATTTGTGACCAGAAATGAGGAGACTAAGAGACCCATTCTGAAAGTCAAAACACGGAACTTACCATCAATAACCCGATGATCACAGCTCAATGTTACGGACATGAAAGAAGCAAACTTGTATTGGTCAGGACCACCACCAGGTATAACCCTCTTCTCAGCTGCTCATAGGGGTTTCAAGTAGTGAGAAGGATGATATCCACATAAAAACAAATAACTGTGTCATCAAGAAACAAAAAGTGTATCTTACCGGAGCCAACTGCAAGAATGCCTGATTGAGGAGGATTAATAATGGCACAGAACTGCTTGATTCCAAAAGGCCCTCCCAAATTTGACACCGTGAATGTGCCCCCCTGCAAAGAGGATACATCAGTCAGAGTTCGTATCTCGAGGAACTATCAATCTAGAGGTTGTTCCGAGTTTCACCTCAAAATCTTCTGGTTTCAAGCTGTTTTCTTTTGCTTTCTGGGCTAAATGCTTGACTTCCTCAGAAATTTTCGATAAACCTTTCTTATCAGCGTCCTGCGATTTGGTTGTGAAATTTTATGTAGGACTTAGGGAGCCTAAGAGCCAACTACAAGCATCAGACTCTATGAAAGAAAATACAGTTGAGATGACGATGCATACCCTAATTATAGGAACATAAAGCCCGTTATCTGTCTGCACCGCAACATTGATATTCACACTGTGATACCTATAAAGGACAGGGAAAAGTATTACAATAAATGGCCCATACTGGTTTGCTTTGACTTGCATTATTGAGTACACTTACTGGCGAATGTAGTCATTGGTCCATGAACTATTACACTGAGGAACTTTTCGAAGAGCCAAAGCAGCAGCCTGCAGTAAAATAGCTGCTTAGTTAATTGTTCGAGACAATCAGTCAATTTACTACCCTCCACATCCCTCCTCTCTCTCTTTTTGAAATAATATAAATACAGAAAAAGAACTTGAGATTGTACCAAAGTTCATAATACCTTAATTACAAGATCATTAATGGATATCCTCTTCCCACCTGAACCTTCCTGCAACGCATTTAGCTGGCTACGCAAACTGCAGAACAAGTGGAATGTAAGAAATAAAATGAAATTCATTGCGGCAGAATATCAGTGGAGGACATCAACACTCACTCCATAAGCTTGTCTACGCATGTATCTACAGTTAAGTAATAGTGGGGAATTGTTTGCTTTGATTGCAACAACCTTGATGCAGTCACCTGTCAAGATGGTAAGGAAATTAGCAGCAATAAACAACTCGTGCATGAATGAAAATTGTAAGTGCTAAAAACATGGATCTGAAGGTTAAATGTATTTCAACTTAAGATTTGCACAAGAGAGCTACAAGCACTCCAAATGTTTTTCCATATTAAGAACATTAACATGTATTTTGAAAATGATCATATGACCTCCCTGGCACAAGTTGGCTGACCCTGGCTGGGCATGGCCAGAATTTGTTACACTTGCACTAGTATAATTTTTGTCAAATCTTATATCAAAATTTCATATAAGCAGAAATAAATAGGTCCTGAGATGAGAATCGTGAAGTTGAACCTTTCTAATTTGTGTGTGTGGAATGTCAGTGTAATCTAGAGTAGCAGTAGCTGTGGCGGCAGCCTTGGGAGCTTCCGAAACTTCCTTTCCACGAGAAGCTACAGTACAAAGAAGGTAAAATGGGTCACTAAATTGTTTATCAATGAAGTAGATGATTATATAAAAGAAAATAAGTCAAACAAGCAATATATTCTTTATTGCACTAAAGTACAAAATTTCACAGCACCAAGAATTTAATGCTGGGATGAAGAAAAATACCAAGATAACCTTCAATATCGGCCTTCACAATTCGTCCATCAGGACCAGTTCCTTTGATGTTTGAAAGGGGTACCTATTTTCATGATAATTTATAGACGGGAGAAGACAGAACGACCCAGTGAGAAACAAACTCCTATTCTCCAAGGAAATATTATTGATAAGATATTGTATCATGTATAATGTACATTGTGATCTTCAGCTAATTTCTTGGCAAGAGGACTGGCAAAAATGCGATTTCCTGCTGAAGGAGGTGCATTAGGTGTGGAAATTTTTGGTTCTGGTGAAGTGGCAGGTACTTCTTCTATCTCTTCTTTTGGTGGACTTGGAGCAGGGGATGTTTCAGGCACAGGTGCAGAATCTGATGCCGAAGGCTGATAGTCTTTAAATTTTGCAACATCCTCCTCTTCTTCAACAGTTATGGCAATTATCTAGAGGCAAAATATTTTTCAGAAAATTTAAAAAACTAAATAATTATGACTTTCATGATACGAAAATCTATAACCTTGAAGAATCCAATAGAATTTTTAACTGTAATAATCTTTACACAGTTATTTAAATGTCACTATATATTTTCCTTTTTTTGAATTCTGATGGACATTCATTCCCAATGGCTTAGTTGGTCTGGTTTCATTTTCAGCTACTCGGCATGGTTCCATTCCCAGGGGTGGGAAACTAATCGATACCTATTTGGTTCTGGAAGTCTCAAGTAAAAACAAAGAAACTGAGGCTTTTATTTCTGGTGACTAGGAAAGGACCAAATTTATTGTATTTGGTAGTTTCAGAAACAAAAATGCAATTTGATTGAGATTACACTCACAACTGAAACCAAATGATGACTGATCTCCTATGTCAGATGAACCAAATAAAATGACGTCTAGTAACATTCCATACAAATTATCCAGTTGAAGAAAGGACCCTGATCAGTGACGCCTGAGATATAGCATAGTTTTCAGTTTCAGTGATTTAGTGAAGAATATATTATTTGATCGTGTATACAATTGCACAAACAGTGAGAGATTTTGCGTGAAGGCAGGGGCAAGGGAAACAAATTAAAATTTTACTCCTTTGTTCAGCGTTCTTCAAAATCTTACTGTATAAATTCTGAAAAAAACATTCAAGGGGAAGCTCGAACCAAAGGCTCTTCTATACAAATGAGATTAATACCTCACCAACTTTAATTCCACTAGATCCATCACCTCGTAAAATCTTAGCTAGATATCCTTCCTCCATGCATTCCATTTCCACCGTTGCTTTATCCTGAATGTATAGGAGGGTTATTAAAATAGAATATCAGGTTTACAAGATAACATGGAGAACCATATTCATTTAGGAAAAGAACAGAAAAGATCAAATAAACCTACCGTTTCAACTTCACAAAGTACTTCCCCAGGAGCAATTTTGTCACCCTCTTTCTTCAACCACCTGGCAATATTTCCCTGTATGACGCAAAAGAATGATTCACAACTATCACAACAACAGAAGATGCAGTATGAGTAGATGCTTTCAGGAACTTCAGAAAGATACATGCCTCCGTCATTGTAGGAGACAGAGAAGGCATCCCAATCTCTTGGTGTGCAGGTAGACCTGAGAGAGTAACATGTTTAGTATAGATAGACATGTCTCAGACAAGAACCACTGAGAATGAGAGAATGCCCACAAAGGATCTAGCTGACCGGACAATTGAAAAAATTTTAGGATCAATAATTTTTCAGGTTTAAAGTTATTTAAGATTTTACATAGGGAATAGTTTATACTACTAACTTAACTATGCAATATGCATATTAAATAGTTTCTACAAATGTAAAACTTAGCTAGAACCAGAGTTTGGACTTGTATACTTTGATAACAACAATTTGATGGTGACTAACCTAAAATATCTCCAAAAGTATGGGGCTCCAGTACAAATAACAGTATCGGGGGGAATTGTAAGTCTAAGCTAACCTGAAGCTGTTGAAAAACTTATCCTTGAATCACCCTTTGGACTGGTATCAGCAACACAAATATCAGGTCATGTTTAAACAAGGAAAACGCTAGAAGACAAAGGATCTCAGCATGAAATAAAAGATACCAAGGGAGCCTTCTGTTGAACTTCATGCCAGTAACTGTTGCCTGCACTTTCATTTCTGTTCTCAGAGCATTTCCCTTTTGTGTTCCTACAGCAGATATCTGCATAACACGATTCAGATTTTCAGCATTTCAATCCAATCCAATCAGTGAACAATATGTAAATACCTTATATCATGAAAAGGATTCAAATGGACAGTATTCCTGCACGAGAAAGGGAGGAAAAATTTTGAATGGATATAATCACAAGGGTGGGATTTACCGCTCTGTAACTACGATTTAAAAAGCTTTCACTAGAGAACTTGGAAACCCCATGGTTTCCTCCAGGTCCAAGACCATGTTGGCTGACATCATTGGAAACCCAGCGTCCTAAAATAGCACGATCACTTTGAAGAATCCTATGGGTATGCCTGAGCTGTAAAATTTGAAATATATGCTAATGTCATTGAAAACACATAGATAAAACAAAATACATTTATCTATCATGAAGAACTAGAAAGAGAAAATGCAAGTTTTTACTTGGCTCTGACATTTAGTAGGGCCGAGGAACTAAATATAGAGATTTTTTTTATTTTTTTTTGGAAGATTCATCAAAAAGTTCAGCTACTGTTAACCTCAATAATACAAATCAAAACTGCTATCGAGTTCATGAGCACCGTCAACTTTGAGATCATTATTTTAACACAAATGCATGGAAGCAATTACAACAGTGTTCCACATGCAAATTTTCAGGGAAATATTAACCACCCAATCAATTGCCGACGAAACAAGAAAAAGAATCTCAACAATGGAAATCTGGCAACCAAATTTGAGCTGCGATCATCATATTTAGCTATTACTTTGATTTCATCACGAGTTCATGATATTAAGATCGTAAAAGTTCTATTAGCTCGAAAGACTTAAAGCAAAGGCCACTCTCCCATGTAGCACAATCTAATACAATTGCATATTGGCAAAACCGCAAAAACATGTACTCGTACGCTTGAAAATTGTTAAAGGTTTGTTGGTCAATTCTATAGGACTTCATCGTGAAACTGCATTCAATACCTAAGCGTTCATTTCTGGAAAATCAATATGGTCGCTGAATTTAATAGGAAACCACCCGACTATACAAAAATATGCTACAACTACATCAACAGAAATAAATAAAGCTCAAACAAACAAAATCAACGGCAAGATCCAAGGCCTACTTCCCCAAAAAATAGATTAAAAAATCCGCATCAGATTTCAGATTGAGCACCTAATTTTTTGCCATCTCATTCAAAATCCATCTAAACATTTTAGAAACACGAACTCTGCATTCTTGTATCCACAAAAGCAAAAAATTAACTAAATCCCGAACCCATCTTGCAAAATCACCCAAAAACCAGTCAAATGTCTAGTATTACCTTTCTAGAGTGATGAAAAATCCGAGAAGCGAAAGTCATTTTTGGTGACAAGTTCAGATGCCCCCCTTTCTCAGAATGGTAATGAAGAATCGATTAATCAACCAAGGCTGGGTGGGGTGGCTCTTGAAAAGTAGAAAGTGGGTACTTGGGAGTTTGGTGTGCTCTTCGTTAAGGGCAAAATTAAAAGTCAGCAAATAAATACAAGAGAGGAATTTTCCGTGTTCTACTTTCACCCTTCCGTTACATAATTTGCTCTAGTTAAACTCGGGTGGAAGAGTCGCGTTTGATGTGCTTCATCAATAAGCAAAAGTGTTAGTTTCAAAAATATAACGCGTCTATTGAAAAGTAGTGTGATAGATAAGATAAACTTAATTTGCAATGGAAAATTTGCATTAATTAAATATTTGTCTAAATTAATAACCAAGGGGTTGAGTTGTAGACGACTAGGGCGAGGATGGAAAAATAAAATCCTCAAAATTCAGTAATTACGGTATTCCAATTACATATTTACTCAATTTTAGTTGGGAGCGTAACCTTTCTTAAATAGTTTCAAATAGTATGTCGCACGCGCAACGATTTTATTTTGATTATGTGAAATTAAAATTGATATTTTTCTACATCTAATCATTCCATTTGTTAATGCCAATCAAAGATTTTGATTTTTCTCGGCTTCGCTTCTCCTTAAGGATTCATTTTTCTCGTGCAAATGACATGAACCTTCTCCATCCATCTCTTGCGATCTCATATCTGCACTATGAGACAATATTTTTTAAGGGGAGTCATACATATATCTATCGAAAATGCAAACTATGGATCACAATGAGCTGGACTGAGCTGGTTTAATCCCTAGACATTCAAGCTAAACTTGTGTTCACAAACTATGCTTGATTCAATTCTTTTGGATATGCATGTACTGACGTGGGATACCTTAGAAATGGCCTAATGAAATTGGCCTTTTGTGAAAATAACCAAAATTCTTATCAATTCATTAAAATAGCCTTAAACATTAGGAACTACCAAGTTTACCCTTAAATACCATATTACAACTAAGCCTATTAATTTACAAAAGTTACAACTTAGTCCTTAAAACTTTACATTAATTTTGTTTATATAATTTTATTTGATTTTTGTTCGCTCATAGTAGCACCCCCTCACTTTGGTATCAGATCCATATAGCAGATCTAAAAAATAAATATTATATAACACAAATTAAAAATAAATATATAATATATACATCAAGATTTATGATTATGCATACATTAATATTACCCGATAATTATAAAATAGAAATCTTGAGAACTTTAAGAGACTTAAACAAAGATATAAGAAAATACATTTATGATCTAATAAATTTCGACATAATAAAAGAAGATTTTATCATAAACGAAATATTAGATTTAATCCACAAAAATATACTAGAAGAATTATACAAAGATTATAGAAATGGATTATCATAGAGGAGAACACTTATTAATCAAATATCTAGATATAAAAATAAATGAAAAATTAGATTCAATAATAGAACAAAGAGGAAATCTATTAGACCAAATGATAGAAGAAAGAAATATAAAAAGAAAAGGATTTCTAAGACTAAAATCATTAGAAAGTAAAAGAAAATACTTTAATATAATTCTAAAACAATTACCTAATATACTTATGATCATAAATAACAATGAAAAAATCAATATGAAAAAATATGATATAACTGGAGAAATAAAATATTACATAAAAAGTTATAGAGCACAACAAAGAAAAACGATGTTAAGATCAATTGAAGAATTTTGTGAATATAATATAATGATATGTAAAGAAGTAAAATATGATACAGAATTAAGATTAGAAGTTGAGCATATCAAATGAAAAATTTAATGACAGAATTTCCAGAAATAAAATTTGAAAAACAAATAATAGAAAATATTAATCTACCAGTAGGATCTTACCAAATAAAAGGAGCCAATACAACTATGTTTCAACCATTAAGCTCATCGGGAGAATCCGATGAATTTCTTAATATGCAATTAAATTGGATAAGTGCATTTTTATGGCAAACATATAAAAACATAAATTTACAAGATAAATTAGCCATTGAAGAATTACAACAATTAAATATACAGGATATGAATATCAAAGAAAAATTACAAAATATTTAAAATAAACTAACAATACAATTCAAGGAATAAAAAGAAATGATATGAGAAGTTAAAAATATGATGAAGAAATCTTAAAAGAATTTCAAAGAAAGTCGGGAGAATTAATTAATCAAGATAAAATTGGAATAATTATAGAAAAAATAGATAAATTAAATGAGAATATAAGAAAGAATGAAAACGAAAAAATTATAAAAGAAAAAATCAAAAATATAGAAATAAAAATAGATGATATGTATGACAGACTATTTAAGGTACAAAAAACTCAAAAACCAAGAGTATAAAATGTCAATAAGCGAATATATTGAAGATCTAAAAATATTAATAAAATCATTGATAGGTGATGTTCAAGAAGTAAAAAATGAATTAAAAGAAATAAGAAATGATATAAATATACTAAAACTGGAAATTAGAGAATTCAAAGAAAATAATAAAACCAAAGATAAGAAAATAGATAAAAAATTCATAGAAAAAGAAATACTCAGAATAGGAAAAAAGCATTTCGAACAAGAAAAAATTATAATAGAAGCAGGAAGTATGGATGATGAATTCAGGAGAAACATATTACCAAAAATATTAAAGGAAGAATTAGAATTACAAAAATCTATAGAAAAAACTTTAGGAAAACTAAAAGCTGAAGAAAAAATTGAAGAAGACCGAGACAAAAATGAATGAAGAATTAGATTTGCTTATAGAAAATTTTGACCAGTTAAGCATAGAAAATTTTGATGAATACCAAGTTTTAATGAATACTGGAGGAGCACCTAACCCTGCTCCTATAGGAACTTCTAAACAAGAATTACCAGATCCAGATGAAAGTTATGCACCCTTATATAGTAAACCACACCGACAATATTATGATAGAATTAGAGATAGACAACCACCTAGGGAAAATAAATATAAAGATAGGTTTGAACCAAATAATAATTATGATAAACCTATTAATCATGGAGGAACAAAATTAGATTTGGATTGTAAAATAGATACTAAAAAAGCCTTATTAACTTGGGCAGATTCAATGATACTATTCTTTTTATACAATAAAGATGATACATGGGAAAATACTGATATAATGATAAATTTTTTAGTAGCATCTTTTGAAGGACATGTTAGAAATTGGTGGGAAGAAATAAGTAGTGATACAAAAGCATTAATAAGAAGAAATGTACAGACGGAACTAATAAAATCAGATAGAAAGGGAATAGAAAAGTTAGTAGATTATATTGCGGATGAATTTTTAGGAGAAAATTGGATAAGTAATTCTGAAGCAGAATCAATAAGAGAAAAAGATAATGCAAGAGTAAGATTAATAAATTTAACAATATATGATATGTGTAAAATCAAAGAATATACTTGTGAGTTTAAAGAATATTATTATGTCCAATTCTATAGTAATGAAAATCAAGAAGTATATAGAGATATGTATTACAATAAATTACCAGGTTCATGGGGAATATACTTTAAAATAGAATTTGAAAAATTTATTAGAGATAACCCTGGAACACCTAGAATATTATGATCAAGAATAAAATTCATATTTGAAAGATTAGCATATATATGTCAACAAAGACAATTATTAAAGAAATTAGGAAAATTAACCAGAATATGTTGTGAAGATATGGAAAAATCTACTCAGTGGGGATGTAACCCTGAAAGAAGAAGAAATAATAATAAAAGAAAATATAAAAATAGAAAGTTTAAAAAACTCAGAAACTTCAGGAAAAAATATATAAAACCTAAGAGAATATATTACAAAAGAAGATATAATCCAAATAAAAGACAGAAAAATAAAACTTATAAGAAAGACAAAAGCCAATGTAAATGTTGGAATTGTGGAGAAATGAGACATATAAGCCCTTATTGTAATAAAAAGAAGGTTAAAATATTACAAAAAGAATATCTAGAAATAGAAAGTGAACTAAGTGAAATATCAGACATTGAAGAATACTATGATCAAGAAGTTTATATAAGTGAAACAGATTCAGAAAGTAATGAATCAGAATCAGAATAAAGAAATAGAAGCAAATAATAACATAAATAAACAAGAATATGAAGGAATAGAAGGTTATGGATTAAAGGTAACTTTTGATAATAATAAGTTCAGGAAAATACAAAAAATATCTTTAGATTTGAAAATAGGAAAATGGGAAATATTATATAGAATATGAAAAAGAGAAAAGTAGCAATAAATAAATATCATAAAATTGAAAGGGCAATAGATGTTAGAACCACTCAAGGAACACACAAATTAAATCTTTTAACAAAAAATACAGTTGCAAAATTATTAACAAAGATCAATAGAAAACAAAGTGAAAAGATTCAATATGTTTACTTAGCAGGTATCCAAATAATGTTTAAATCCATGTTTAGAGAAGGATTAGATTCACATTTAACTGTAAGTTTACATGATGGAAGAATTATAAATTTAAAAGACAGTCATTTAGGAACAGTAGAAGGAAATCTAGCATATAAGAAACTAATATTTACATGTTACCCGAAATATTGTATATCATTAAAAGATAGAAATTTTAATGAAGTTTTAGGATTAAACTTCAAATTACATAAAGATGATATAATGGAACCAGTAGATAAAATTATGACTATAGAATACAGAACATTATACACATTTACTAATTCTAATTACGGAAACATTTATTCTAAAAAATCATATATTGAAATTCATAAAGAATGTAAAGATTTTGGTAAAGCTGTAGAACCAGATAAACAAATAAGTTTAGTTACAAGAAACTATGAACTTACTATAACAAAAAATAAACCAGAAATCATAGAGTTACGAGAAGAAGAATACCCTAATAATAACATAACATTTGAAGATGGCAGATTAATTAGAAGATCGGCAAGTTTACCTAATAGAAAACAATTAGGAGAAACTAGTAATACAAAAGAAATAAAACTTAATAGAAATGCTGGAAATATGAAAATAGAAGATGAATATTTTAATGGAATAGAGCATATAAAAGGATCAAATATATTAATTGACACAGGAGCTAGTGAATGTCATATAGCTTCAAATAGAAATAAAGGACTAATATCTCATAGAACTGATCCATATAGATATATAAATTTTGATGGACAAGTACATATGACTGAACTTGAAGTAAAAGTACCAATAAAAATAGGAGGAATAAATCTCCTAGTACCATGTCATGTAGATAGTAGTATGGTAAATCCTCATGTATTATTAGGAATGAACTTTCTAGATGGACTAGAAGATTATAGTATAAAACGTGAAGGATTATATATAACTCATAATGACCAAACTATACTATGCAGAAAAGCTGAATAAATGAATAATCAAATAAGTTTTCCATTAGCAGTTTGTATACAAGTTACAATTGTTGAAACAAATATAACAACATGTGCATTAATTGACACGGGAAGTGATATAACAATATTCAAAAGTTTCTTAATAAAATCATGGAATACTAATGGAAAGATAAAAATTACAGGAATAACAGGAGAAAGTACTCATATAATTAATAGTGCTGATAAAATTGATATAATACTCGGGAGTAAACAAATAGTTGTAAATAAAATATATAATTATAACAACTTAGAATGTGATATATTACTAGGAAATGACTTTATACAACAATTTCAATATTATAAACAAAATAATTACATGATAATGTTGCAAACACCTTGTGCACATTTACTAAAAATACCAAGAGAATTTAGACCTTACAGAGTTCAGCCAACACAGCGTGGTGATAAATGGGAGAAAAAATCAATTACACAAAATGAAATAAAAAATAAAAAAACAATGTATAAAAAAATCTTAAAAACAAATATACAAACAAACATGGAAAAAATCATTGATCAACTAGAAAAAATTTGTGGAGAAAATCCATTATTATTTTGGAAACCACATCATCCAAAAGCTAAAATAGAATTAACAGAAAATGTTATTATAAGAGTTAGACCAATGATGTATACCATACAGGATACACAAGAATTTAAAACTCAGATAAAAGAATTACTTAACCAAAAATTAATCAGACCTAGTAATGGACTCCATAGTAGTCCAGCTTTTATGGTTATGAAACATTCTGAGCAAAAAAGAGGAAAAGTTAGAATGGTGATAAATTATAAAGAGTTAAACAAATATACTAAATTTGATGGATACTTTTTACCAAATAAAGAGGTACAAATAAATCTTGCAAAAGGAAAACAATATTATTCTAAATTTGATTGCAAATCATGATTTTGGCAAGTAAAAATGGAATAAGATAGTATTCAATACACATCATTTAGTACACCACAAGGTAAGTATGAATGGATGGTTATGCCATTTGGTTTAAAAAATGCACCCCAAATATATCAAAGAAGAATGGATAACATATTTAGAAAATTCAATGAATTCTTAATTGTCTATGTCGATGATATATTAATATGTTCTAATAATAGAGAAGAACATAGAAACCATTTAATTAAATTTATAAATGAATGTAAAAAAGAAGGAATTGTTCTTTCAAAAAATAAAGCCATAATAGAAAAACAAGAAATTGATTTTCTTGGATTATCAATAGATAAAAGAAGGATAAAATTACAAACTCATATATCTAAAAAGATAGAAAGTTTTCCAAAAAAATTAGAATCAAAAGAACAAATAAATTTTTTTTTAGGATGTTTAAATTATGCAGAAGGATTTATTGAAAATCTATCAAAAAAGAGACATAAAATTCAAATCTTACTCAGAAAAACAAATACCAAAGGATGGAGTGATGAACATACAGAAATTGTCAAATCACTAAAAGAAGAATGTAAAAATTTACCAAAATTAAGATTACCAGATGAAAAAGATAATCTGATAGTTAATACTGATGCATCGGATAAGTATTGGGTAGCAATATTAAAAACAGATCTTAATGAAATTTGTAGATACTCAAGTGGAACGTTTAATCAAGCAGAAATAAATTATACTATTCATGAGAAAGAACTGTTAGCAATTATCAGAGGAATAAAGAAATTTTCATTGTTTTTATTATCTAAGAAATTCATTGTTGAAACTGATAATTCTCAAGTTGCAGGTTTAGTAAAAAATAAATTACCACCAGAACCTCAATATAGAAGGCTCCATAGATGGCAAGCCTATTTGGCATTTTATAATTTTGATATAGTTCATATTAAAGGTGTTAATAATTATCTTGCGGACTTTTTAAGCAGGAATATTGAATTTGCAGATGAATAATATCAAAAGATCCCTGATAGACGCCAAAAAGCGAATGAACTTCCTCATGGAGGAAGCTGAAGATATAAAGCTTGAAATTGAACAACTTGTAGAAACTCTCCAAGGAAGTTTCAAGCAATTGATGGAAATCTCAACATTTCATCACAATTATACTAAAGAATTGAGCGATAACATAATTGAGATTGAATCTCAGTTTGAATCGTTGATTACCAAACAGGCTGATACCAAACAGGTTATATCAAAAATACAAACATGTACATCTTCTAGAAGCAGTGGTGGACCAACAATTAAAAGGGATGAACCAAGTCCCAAAAAAGTTGTTATAAATGAAGTTAGTCCTCGAAAAATCACAATCAATGCCAAAGATAAACATACAAGGGTAGTCAGAATTCGTGCTGAAGAGGAAGATGATTCCCTTTTTTTACCAAAAGAAAATGAATATAAAATCACTGTTGAAGTTATATATGAACTTCAAGAATGTGATTGCTATTACATTTCGTCTGGAGACCATGTATACCCACGATTGATCGTTACCCAGGGAGGAGATCCCGTCATGATAAAAATGGCAGCTGATTATGGATTCTTGAATCTTATCTATCCAGGAAAATATCTAAAAGAAATCGAAAAATTTGATGATTTACTAAAAGGAGAAATTTCAAAGTTTGCTCAAGGAAGATCCATATATTTAAAATTTTATTCAATCAGTCCTGAAATTGATGGAAGGATATATTATCCTGCTGAGCATATTATCACGATTGGGTATGTTGCTCGAAATTTTCAAATTGAAGTTGGAAGAAATATCAAGCCAGTACCAAACATTACAAGATCATGGTTTAGATCCCGAAGGGTGTTGGGAATTAAAGTTCTCTACAACATTGCCAAAAATCTGTATGAGAAAAAATTCAAATGCATATGACAGTACAATGGATGGACCTTATTCACTAATGGAGGAAAAGAAAAGTCAACAATCTTGCAAGAATACATCAATAAATTTGATACTCATCAAATCCATGAAAGTTTTGCCACTTTGCAAGAAGCGTGCATAGCTAGGAACTGCCCCACATGCCAAAGGAATTGATGGACAGGTGGAAGCCACTTGATGGATCTGCTTCACATGCCAACAGAATTGATGGACAAGTGGAAGTTGTTCAATAAACCTATTTTAATTCAACAATGCAGAACAAGGTAGGGGCCATGTCAAGACCAAAAAATAGAAGGATAAGTGTCACTATAATGTAAGGGTCATGTGATGTAATAAATAACAGAGGAACAGGTGTGTCCTTAAAAGCTGTGAAATTGTTAGGACGATGATGTAAGCAGTGATGTAATTGTGTCCAATGTAGTATTATAAATAGAGGCCTCCGGGCTAGTTGAAAGGTAGAACTCTCTGGAGCACTCAGTTTGTGAGAAGCCACAAAATCTTCTGTCTTTCAAAAAACTCTCATATCAATCCTTTGTCAATTTTCATATTATCAATAAAATCTCAATTTACTTATCATATTATGATGAGTTTCTAAATTCTTGTCTTCTAAATCCTATTTCCAAAAAGAAGATATATTATTAAGAAAACTCCCTACACTCTGTCCTAAAATATTTTCCATCTAAAAAATTATACAGTGAAGGCATCCAGGTTTAGCTAATAACCCGTGAAGGCAGGAAGCCATTGGAGGGTGTGGAGCAGAAACCTATAAGCCTGAAGGTCACTAACAATAGAAGGAAAATACAAAGGTACTGAGAACAGGAAAAGAGGTTAGTATTCTTAATATATCTATCTTTACGGAATTAGGAAGAAGAAGAGCTTTTAATATGACAGAATCCAGAATTGTTAAATTTAATTATCAAAACAGTCCTCATAATGATGAATATCATAGCATAATTGAACCTTTATTCATGCATAAACAATTTACTAGACCAAATAATGAAATAAAAAAGTTATATCATGTCTATATGCCATGTTTGTTAGCTATCTTTCCAACATTAAAAAGAATATTATGATTAGAAATTACAAAATCAATTATTTATTTTTTACTTGATAGTGATAACACTGAAATAAATAATGAATTATATTTAGGATATGTGTTTAGTAGTGATAATGATTATGATCCTATAATAGATTATGACAGTGATGGAAGAAATGAATCTTTCTTTACCAGTTTTTGAAAATCTTAATATCATGAATGAAATTAATTATATCATGAAAAAATCCAGAACTAAGAGAGGACCATATAAAGTTAAAAATCATATCAAAAGTAAAAAAGGTATTGAATATGAAAATGAAATTGATAAAATAGGATACCAAGAGCAACTCTACGCATTACAAGAGATATTAAAAAGTTTTAAAGAAAATTTGATAGAAAACTTTGCTAGAGGAACTGTAAGATCTATAATGATACATGATATTCAAGATATAATTGATAAATTAGAAAAGAGAAAGAAAAGTATTTCAAAATATAATATACCATTTGAACCAAGTATAGATATCATGGCTGACATAGATATTATCAATTCTCAAACATTGATAGAATTTGAAAAATTACTTGAAACTTTATAAATTATTTATCTCTGTATTTATAATGCCTGGATATACTATTGAAGGATTAAACAATTTGTTAGAAAAAATAATGGAAACAAATAGATAACATTATATCTCATTTAATAGATATGGATGAATTATCTGAACAATATTATATACTTTCAGAAAATCATGATCAATACATTATAGATTATTCTGACATATTAGAAATCAAAATGGAATTAGAAGATAAAATTACGATAAGTACATTCCAAACTTAAATGCTAGGATATACAATCGAAAGACTTGATAACCTTTTAGAAAAATTGAAAGATAAAATGGAAGATATTAAACAACAAATAGAAAATGAAAACATATCTTCTGAAGAATATAATAAACTTTTAGAAAAATACGAACAATATATTGCAGATTATTGTATTGTACTAGATCAAAGAATGGATTTATACCAGAAAATTTTGTATAATAATCTACCTACCCAATAATCTATGAATACTTCACAAACATCAACATCTAATAACTGTGATAATAAACTATATTTAAATAATAAGGAAATTTCATTTTTATTAACTATCGTTGAAAAATCTAAAAATATACACTTTGTTGGACAATCTAAATTAAAAGAAATATACGAAGATATAGACTATGTTATCTTAAATAGAATAGAATTTAATTCTGTTGAAACAGCAAAGAATATAAATACAGTTCATAAAATTATAGAAGAATACGAGGATATAGAAGAAAAAGTTTCAGAAGGAATAACATTATGATATATAACTAAAAAAGATCATCCTAAATCTTTTAAAAAATTATCACAATATAGAATATTTCTAAAAGAACTTAAGAGATTAAAAAATATGGATATAACAAGAAGTATTGAATTAAATGAACCAAATTAAATTCAGGGACATAGCTTGCAAAAAAAATAACTAACTTCATTAAGGTAATATGGACAAATTACAAAAAATGGTCATTCTTAAAAATTGCATTTTTCACATGGCTAAATTAATAAATTCCCCATGTACTGACTTATTTTATTTTATTTCCAGAATTTAATAAAACAAGACAAAAACGAGTAGATCTAGGGGGGGAAAAGGTGTCGGAAGGGGAAGTAGTTGTCAAAAAACACAGGCACAGCTTCAGTGAAGCTAATGGCGATCCTCTGCACCGTCGTAAGAGTTAACATAATATAAAAAAAATAAAAAATAATAATAATATGAGACTTGACTAGAGACACGTATCAAATGGAGCAGTAAAAATGCGTCCAACTAAAACTCACATATTTCACAACGTTGGACATGTCCTTTCGTAACATTGTTCTTGTTCACATATCTATCCATATCTATATAATCTTAATATATATAATAATAGTATAGCCGTCAAAAAAATCCACACATAGTTTCTCGCCATTTTTCCCTGCTATTTTAGAAAACTTTGTAATTTTATTAATTATTTTAATAATTGAATTAGGAAACTTCAATTAATGCAAAATTAATTATAGGTGACATGTAATAAATGACCTATTGATTGTAAAAAATAAAAAATCTATAAAAAGATCAAATTGTATATTATTTTTATTCTTTTGACAATTATTGTAATATTTTGAAGTCAAAAAAATATGCAATATAGGTGTCAAATTCATGATCTTAACGAGAAGTTCAATACAAGTTAACAAATGAGAGCAAACTCTAAATATATCATTCTTAAAATTGCATCAAATAATAAAGGTAAAAGTTTTACTTATACTTTTTACTTTTTTCAATATTCAAATTCAATCTTTTTAATTTATCTCATCTAAGTCATAAAATGATATTTATCATTTCTTACCTAACTTCAATTTGACATAAATGATTAATTTCAAATCTTTTTTCTTATCAAATTAAAAGAAATAATGATATCCGATCTTTCTAAGTAAATTCAATTAAATCATTTTAATTTCTATAACTTCAGGTTTCGATAAACTTTTTGGTAATTTTGAAATTAATTTTATAAATTTACTCATTTTGTTCATTTATCTATTTTTTAATTTTTATAAATTTAAAATAAAAACAATTTGTAAGATATATACTACAGACTTTAACAATTAATTCATTGAATTCTATAGAAAATAAAAATACAAGGTTTTATCAAACTTATTCTATTTAAAAATAAAATATAGTCTATACATTTATTTAACATGCAAAAAAAATAGTTTTGTGTGTGTGTGTGTGGGGGTAACATGACCATTTTCAATACTTGGTGAAAAATAAAATGTCACATTGCATTTGAAACCATTGAATAGGAGTAAGTTTGATATAAACTATATAGATATGATTTTAAATGTGTGATTGAAAGTGAAAGAAGGTAGTATAAAAAATAAAATAATTGTCAAATCAATTAATTGAGTGGTTAAAAATTGATTTTCTTTTTTTAGAATGTGTGGTTAAAAAGTAGTATGTGCAATTGTGAAAAATTAGTTTTAAAATAATATGTGGTTGTTAATGAACATTAACAAAAAATTATTTTTAAATAATCAATTCTATATGAATAAATAAACTAAGGAAACTAGATAATGAACAATTAACTGTTAAAAAAATGCAATTCATAACTTTTTTTTTGATATTTTGATTGTATATTGAATATACAATTCATGCATCAAAGTAAGAAATCTTATAGGGAGAAATGAAATTACAAATTATTCACAATTTGTGTATACAAGTTATTATTATTATTTTATTGTATTATTTTTATCGGGCATTGTATTTTTACAATTTATTCAATAAATATTATTTATTCCGTGCATCGCACGGGTGCGATTACTAGTAATATATAAAAGTAGTTAAATCAATCTCAGTCAATTTCACTGTTTCCCTCCAAAACTCTTGTGCTATGTGCAAATTTTATTTATTTATTTTTTCAATTTTTTGGGATTTCAATATTTATCATGTTCACACTACTCATAATATCTCCCTTCCAATAATCAACTTCAAAACTCATTTCAAAAATAGTTGGGCTTTCAATATTTATTTATTATTTTCAAAATCGCTAACGTCTACTTACAGTCTTCAATATTTATTGTGTTTACATGACTTCTATTTCCCACCGCCTAATTACACTAAAAATCCAGTTATTATTATTTTTTTTTCATTTTTCGCTTTTTTCAGAATTTGTTTCATTTTTTTCCATTTTTCAAATTCTGTTTATTCATTTTTGTTTTCTATATATATATATATATATATATTTTTTTTTTCCATTTCCCTATATACAACATCTTTCATTTCTGTTATATATAATTATTATGAAGATATAAACAATAATAAAAAATTCAATTAAAAGGTTATTTCTTTGAAAAAATGTGTACTGTTTAACATGACCGCTCCACTCCACCTTCTATTATGATTCAAAATTTCTGGTGCGGTGGTAATGCTTATTAGTTATTAATATTACAAACCAGTTGAAAATAAAAAAATCGTAAATTATTTTTTGAAAAAGTAAAAAGGATTGGCACTACTCTTTTCTTCAAGACCTGTGATATTTTGAGTCGTTGAACATAGATTTGAGTTTCTGACAAAAAAGAAAAAAAATATTAAAACAATAATATTGTAGAGAAAGCTTCGAAAACAATATAGAGTGCAAAATTATTTTGGACTAATAAGAGAATTTGTTAATAGTTTATTTATATTATGTTCTAGATTTCTCTGTTGGGGTTCAATGTGTTAACTAATGTTGGACTATTTAGAATAGTTTTTGGTTGGATAGAAATGTTAATGGTTTCGGCCGTTGAGTGAAGAAAAAACATATTATTCATGAGTCAATATATATATTTGATGAAATTATATATCGCATTGTATAAAAAATAATAAAAACAAGAAACTAGAATTATCATTTTTTTTTAAATTTGCTTTTACCGAGAAGTTATTTTTTATTTTTTATGATATAAGAACGACAATTTGTTTGATTTTACTTATTTATATTTGACTTTTTTGTGTCAAAACCTCTCTTTTCATAAAAAAAATTTGTTCTTCTAACGTTTTCAATCTTACAAATAAATATTTGTATTCAGTTATACAAATTCAAAGTAAAATTCTCAATTAAAAATTATGTCGAAATTTTATTAATAGATAATACTCTCTCCGTCCTACAAAGATAGTCCACCATTTCTTTTTTATCCGTCTCAAAAAGATAGTCTGCTTTATTTTTTAGGAGTGAAATTAATATTTTATATTCCATTTTGTCTTTAATTTGTGTGAAAATGAGTAGAAGACTATCTTTATGGGACGGAGGGAGAACTAAATTATAAATCACATCATACATATAGTTTTTTTTTTTATAAATAATCTTATTTTTAGTTATTTAGTACATCTAAAAATTGGAGCTATTTTTTATTACGTATTATTAAATATTTTTATAGATAATTACATTTAATACGTAATTAATTTCTTATAATAATTGTTATATTTTATTGGTCTTAATTTTATGGATAAATATTTGGTTCAGTCATACAAATTCAATGTCAATTTCTCAATTAAAATTATATCTAAAATTTATACACATTCGTATTTTTATAAATCACGGTGTATTGAAATTTTTATAACTAAATCCTATTTTTAAGTTATTTATTACATATACATATTAAAGTTCTTTCTTATATTGCATTATTTATCAAAATTATTTCAATGACAATGACAATTACATTTAATTCTTAATTAATTTTTTATTCCAAAAAGTCTCATATCACATTTTTTAAAATTAACTGTTAAAATTTTTTTACTATATTGTTTTAAATGATATAGTTATTAATGGTTTTTGTCCTAACTGTTAATTTTAAAATTTTAAAAAGTAATTAACCATACCAAGATATTCTTTGCTATATTTTAATTCAAATTTTATGATTTTTTTAACAATAATATATAAAGTGTCTCCCAATTACTTAACTAATTGAGATGATCAATACTAAATTATAATTTCAATCAGAAAATAATTACGTTGTATAAATATTGAAAACTTAAAATATCATAAATTTGATGCAATATCTTTGTCAACCTCGCAATTTTTTTATTTTATTTTATTTTATTATTATTATTATACATGTTTTACATTGTCAATTGTCAAAATATTGAATTTTATCTTTTATATGCATGGTTTCTATTATTAACCTTTTCATCTATTGTTTGAATATTCAGAGTACATGAATACTGGAGATCCTACATTTAAGTGTTCATTTTACAAGACAATTTTTTTGTTTGAGGAGATAGTGAATAATCGTTACAAAATTTGACGATCATATTCTATAAGGTCAAATTCTTTCTGACAGTAATGCAGGATACAAGTTTTTTTATTCCAAGGATATCGTTTAGCCATTCAAATTTTAGGATACTTATTAGATTTAAAAAAAAAAACAATTTTCATTGATGGTATCATATGCCATGACTATCAATAAGAGTCAGGCACAATCATTTTCACATGTATGACTTCTCCCTAAAAGGTTGATATTTATACATGAAACTAATAAATGATGAACTTATCTCTTATTTGTGAATGTTATTTATTTTGTTTAATGATTCATTTAATTTCGAATAGGATTATTTTTATTTAGACGTCATGATTCACTAGTCTATATAATAATCTATATCTATATATATATATATAAATAAAAGCAGCCGAGTTTTGATTTCTATATATATATATATATATATGTATATCTTATTTTAATCTTAATTTTATCTTAATCTTAATTCTTATAAAAGTATAATAGTTGTTACCAAAATACACGCATAGTTTCTTGCAAAAAAAAAGTCTAAATTTGAAAATTATTTGCCAAAAAATAATATATTAAATATTTTAGCAATTATTATTTTACATGTGTCACTAATTGCGTTGTCATCCGTACTATATTATTAATAACATCAAAATGTTATTTTTCTATTTTATTATTATTTTTTTAATAATTATTGTATTATTTTAAAATCGAAAAATATGTAATATGAGTGTCAAATCTTAATCTTAATCTTTTTATATAAAAGTAGAATAGCCGTCACCAAAATACACACATAGTTTTTCGCCAAAAAAACTTTCTAAATTTGATTTTTTTCCCCCAAAAAATAGTATATTAAATATTTTAGCAATTATTATTTTACATGTGTCATTGCATTGGCATCCGTGCTATACTATTAATAACATCCAAAATGCTAGTTTTCTATTTTATTATTATTTTTTAATAATTATTGTATTATTTTGAAATCGAAAAATATGTAATATGAGTGTCAAATTAAAAATCATAATGAGAAATTTAATTCAAGTTAACAAATGAGAGCAAATTGTATATATTGTCCGTAAAATCATATAAAAAATTAAAGATAAGTTTTTATTTTATATTTATTATTTTTCCCCAATATCTAATACATTTTAAATTATATCATTTAATTTCTATAATATTATCTATAATTAGTTAACTAAATTCATTTTAGTCATGGATGATTAATTTAACAATTAGTTCGTATAATTTCTATTAAACAATTGATTGATCAGTAATTTTTATTAAAATAATAATATAACAATATGAATAAAGAAATTGTCAGTATAAAGAAAGAAGAATCAATTAATGTAACAATATTTATTAAAATTAATGACTAATTTTTTTAGAAAAACACTTGAAATTAATAATTAATGCTTAAAAAATCAAATTATACCAAAAAAATCTATCCTACGTCTCTTTTTGAGAAGAATATGATGAAGAACAATATATGAAAAGAAAAACGTCGATCTTAAGGAGAATATGTAAGTGAAATTTTGCATATGTATTGTATAAGCCTAATTTTGTAGTTCAAAAGTATTTTTAAAAAAGAAAATTTCATTTAGAACGTTAATTTCAGAAATTGAGTTGATATGTTCACGATACAATCTCTAAAACACTTAATTCATGGTCTGTTTTCTCATAAAGAAGATAAAACAATTCAACGATTTTCAATTTTATTAAAATATTAAAAAAATAATTATATGCCGTTAAAAAATGGTGAAACTTTATTTCTTAATTTTAGTAATATATATAGACAAAAAGACTCGCTATATACATTTTATTTATATTTTATCGCATTTAAAAATTAAAAATTACTCCCTCCGTCCCACAAAGATAAGATTGTTTTCCTTTTTTATTTGTCTCACAAAGATATGTCACTTTCCTCTTTAAGAGTGTATTAATGTCTTTATTTTCTAATATGTCAATATTTAATATACATTGTTATCAACAAATATGAACAACTCATTATTTATTGTATGAGTATATTAGGTATATTTATAATTCCAACATATATTAATTATATTTTCTTAATCCGTGTGAAAATAGAAATAATCATATCTTTGTGGGACGGATATAGTATTAATCATGCGAAAGATCTCTCAAGTTGAATTCCATGTTCGTGCACCACAAATCTTGAGGTTGATTTTCACTTTCGTGCATCGTCAATATTGCTTAATTTGATACATTTATTTATATATATGATCGCATATATTTAATTTGTTACAATTACTTTATTTTATATAAATTATAATATGTTGATGGTTATTATTTCTATTCACGTTAATAAAAATTATTTGGATGAAATTTTTTATTTATTCTATGCAACATATACTTGAAAATTGCATTATTTAATTTAAATCTGAGCAATTGTTTAAATATGTTTTGTCAATAGCAACTTTCGTGTATCACACGGGCGTGAGCAATTACAAACTGGACAAACAATGTATTTTTTAAAGAGGTTTTCCAAAATTGATAAAAATTGTAATTTATTTCTATTTTAAGCATTCGTTGACAATTTGTATCAATAATCAAAGCAAATTATGTATTCAATTTTTTCTTATTTTGTAATGATATTTACAGTAAAATCATTTCATATTATTCTTCCGTGCAATAGACGGGTGTGATACTGGTAATAATATATAAAAGCAACTGAGTTTTCTTGCGGGAAAACTCAGCTTTTATTGTATTCACACTGTTTCTACTTCCGACCAATGATGAAATGAGGCTTAATTATACAGAATTTTTTAGTACTTATTTATATTTGGTTATTTATGTTTAAACCTTTCTTTTCATAAAATTATTATGACATTTTAATGTTTGAATCTTACAAATAAATATTTGTGTTCGGTCATACAAATTCAATGTAAAATTTTCAGTTCAAAATTATATCGAAAGTTGTATTACACATCTAATACTAAATAAGCCTTATCGTGTAAAACTTTTTATAAATAAATAAATAATCTTATTTTTTTAATTATTTAGTACATCTAAAAATTCGAGCTCTTTTGTATTGCGTTTTATTAAAATAATGAGTATTTTATAGAAAGTTACATTTAATACGTAAATAATTTTTTATAAAGATTGTGATATTTTATTAATCTTAATCTTATGGATGAATAATTTTGTTCAGTCATACAAATTCGATGTTGAGTTTTTATTTACATTTATATCGAATATTTAATCAAGTTGTATTAAATTTTGTTATAAATACTCTTACTTTTAAGTTCTTTATTACATATACATAATAACGTTTTTTTCTATATTAGATTATTTATCAAAATAATTTTATTTACAATTATATTTAATTATAATTTAATTTTTTATTCCAGAAAGTCTCATATAACGTTTTTTTGTCAATCTCACAATATTTTTTTTTTTTTTTTTTTTTATGATTATCGAATTTGTTTATCATACGTGTTGGTTTCCATTATCAATGGTCAAAACAGTGAATCCTATCTTTTATATGCATGGTCTATATTATTAATTTTTTCATCTATTGTTTGATTGTTCAGAGTATATATGAACATTGAAGATCATACATTTAAGTGTTCATTTTGTAAGACAAATTTTTTGTTCGAGGATAGCGTGGATAAGTGCTATAAAATATGTCGTAATCTGAAGTCCTCACTTTGTTGTAAGGTGAACATGGTTTGATTTGAACGGTTTGTAGTAATATTTCAACCAAACCATTTAAAACGGTTTGGAATTTTTCCAAACCAAACCATTTTATTTTCTAGACAAAACCAAACCTAAGCATTTTTTGCAGTTTGGTTTGAAACCCGGATTTCCAATGAACGAATTAATATATTTCAAAGCGAGTTCAAAAACACATATTCGTCTAAAATTTCAAGTTGAAACTAGCTCAATAATAGTATTCAGTTTCTAATTGAGTGTTTTATTGTGAATCAATTCATGTTGACAAACAAACTAATTATATATAGTTAGTTCTTACATTTAAAAATTTTATTTTAAGAAAAAGTCTTGAATGATGATTATGAAATGTAGGGGTATGAATTATTTTTAAATGGTTGTGGAGTTGAACAAATTAATTTTTGACTCTTTAATTTTGATTTGTTGACAATAAAAACTGTGTTGCATTTTTTTAAAATTGAATTATTATTATTATTTTTTAATTTTTAAAAATTTGGCGGGTTGACTGTTTGAAATAACGATTTTGACAAATGAAACCTAAACCAAACCGTTTAAGGCGGTTTGGAATTTTTCCAAACCGAACCAAATAATTTCACATTTGAAACCGAATCAAACCAAACCATTTGTTACAGTTTAGTTTGATTTCGCGGTTTATTTGTTCACCCCTACTTTGTTGTATGCAAGGGGAAATGAAGATTCCTCTCATTAAAAATCGTCCTCTTATTATGAAAGATTTGTAATATGGCAGGGACGACATGCTTAAGAATTTCGTTGAGAATATTCGGACATATAATATGATAATTTCGTTTAATTTTATGGGAGAATAGATAATGGGCTGAATGATAGTAGAGGACTTCCCGTCTTCAGATTACACAATCAAAATTGCCATAAGATTGGGAGTTTGTTGCGTGAAGACGGTCCAGCTCCGCAATTTGCTCAGCTTTACATTGTTGACAATGAGAATGAGGTTAAAAGCAGAAAAAATGTCGTGGGGGTATGTATTATGTATTTATTGCTTATATATTTATAGTGTTTATGAATAATTTTGTTGTGATAGTCTAAAATTTAATTTTTGTCTTTTAATGTCCCCCGATAAGAGTGAATCAGGCGATTCAACGTTGCTCTGGTTTGAAGGATATGTTAGACAAATACAACAAATTGGTAAGGCAGTTTAAGTCCTTTAGAGAAAAGATGATTTAGGAAAACACTTCAAATATAAGACTTATGCTTATTGGTTGGTGGGCGACCGATAATAGGCGATATGATTTGGCTGTTGTCGATGAAATTGCTGGATTGTTTGTTGGTGGATTTTGATACACAACCTTGACACATGGATATCATTATTGCGCCACGTGGTGAACCGTTTGCAGCGAATAAGCGAAATGCATCCTCTTTATTTGCCTTTGCAACATCAATTGATCTTTCTGAGAAATATTGATCATACACAGGGATTGTGCAATGGAGCAAGGTTGATAGTTACAAAACTTGGTGACCGTGTTCTAGAAGGTCAAATTCTTTGTGGCAGCAATGTAGGACATGAATTCTTTATTCCAAAGACGTCGTTGAGCCCTTCTGATTCTAAGATACCTATTAGATTTCAAAGAAGACAATTTTCATTAACGGTGTCCTATGCCATGAGTATCAATAAGAGTTAGGAAAAATCACTCTCGCATGTAGGACTTCTTCTTAAACGACTAGTGTTTACATATAGACAACTTTATGTTGTAATTTCTAGGGTGACAAATCGTTCCGGATTAAAAATGTTGATTTGTGATAAGAATGGAAGACCAACAAAATTAACAAAAAATGTTGTGTACAAAGAAGTATTCCAAAATGTGTAGTCATATCACACCAATAAATGATGATCTTATCTCTTATTTGCGAAATTTATTTATTTTATCTAAATGATTCATCTAATTTCACATTGAATTATCTTTATCCGGACGTTTCTTCCCATGCATGACAAGGGTGATTCACTAGTTTCTTCAAAAAAGGAGTGATTGTTCTCTGCTCTTTGACTACTTGACATCCCTATATCAAATATGGGTTTGACATATGATGGTACCCTTCGACTGCGTATTTCAATCATTGAACTCCTCAGGAGACTCAAATTGTTTTATGATATTCACCAACCGGTGGTACTGCTCATTATAAACCGTTACATTAATCTTTTCAAAAAACTTGTTCAATAAGTGCCACAAACAATACCGATTCATTGTGGATGGCATCATCATGTAAATAGCTTTTGAAATTGTAGCACCCTAATCAGTTATTATCACCCGCGGGACCGCTTGGTTCGGGATTGCTTCAAAACTTCCAAAAACAGCCAAACAAATGATTCAGTCTTCTCATCACTCAATAATCCACGGACAAAAATAAATAGTTTGACGATGGTGTTAACACCCACAAATGGAGCAAAAATCATGGAGTACTTGTTCGTGTTTTAGGTTGTGTCGAACACTATAGCATCATCGAAATAGGCATATGACCTTCTTGACTCGCAGTCGGCCCAAAAACATCGAAGGAACATACCGTCCTCATCAATCTCATAAGCAAATAAAAATTCGGGCTTTTCTCCTTCACTAATGTGAAATGCGCAATTAGTGTATCTACATCATGACCTATCGGTTCTTGGTATACATTCCTTTCATGGTTCCGAATATCCATCTCTACAAATCCAATTGTTGACGGACCGCCCGACTCTATTTCCATAAGTCGGAATTGTTGACATGTGGGGATATTGGGTTCTGACAACTGCTGGATTAGTACTTTCTTTGCGGCCAAGACATTTCATTGTGATCTTAATGAATGTACCTTGAGAGATGGTGATTCAAACAATAATCAATCAAATTTAATAAATTGACGTTAAAAGAGGAATCATAAGGCAACAAACTGTTAGTTCTCCTTAGCAACCCCCATGACAGCAAAATTGTAAACAAAAAACATATATTAATCTTTCAAAAAACCTTTCATCCATTGACAAATACTAAATTACATAAAAAGTACAAGTGGGAAAAAATCAGCAAATTCACAAACTTTGCATAAAGATTACACTCAGTCCTTAATAAGCTCTTTCCAATAAAAGCTGTTCTCATTACTAAGATTAGATTTAGCAAGTTTTCTGTGAAATCTATTATTGGAGAGAGTAATGTAGCAAACGAGAAATCTTGAATTTGAAAGTTAGTTTTAACTAACTTTTCGCTACGACTTTCAAAGTCTTAACGGTCATTATTTTCAAAATTAGCACTCTCGTCTAGCCCTATTAATTATTTTGAGATTTTAAGAAAGAAATTGAAATTAATAATTTTAAGTCCAATCTGCGATTTCAAAATTTTTCAAAAATTGTTTTCTTATTTTTAAACCCAAATCTTTATTTTAATCCAATATTCAAACTTCTAATTTTATTATTATTATTGCTATTAAATTCCTCAACCAATAAAAAGATTGTAACTCCAGTCATACCAAATTCATCCTCCCTCAACGATAGGAGTTTCAAATTTTCATTCAATTTCTTAACCCAAATTGCCAGGAAATAACTCATACGTAACTCCCATCCAATTCATTTTTTTTAACTCCAAAAAAAAAAAAAAAAAAGTGCAGTCAATGTGTAAGTTACAGATTTTTCAATTCCAGCAATGTATATCATCTTCTTTTCTCCCTTTCCTTCCCTCACGAGCACATTGTAAGAATCTGGGTAAGAACAAATCTCTGTTTCGACCTTCAACTTCATACCAACACCATAGTAATCTCTATAGCCGAGACAATTTCCAAAGCCAACACTATTCTGTCGACCACCAAACCTCACCTTCATGAACCAAAACGGCAGCCACAACTCCACTCCAACGCACTGTCGAGTCACAACCGGCAGCCACCACTCACAAAGATCAACACCATAGCCAAAATTGACCATTTGCCAAACTTCTATCACAAACAGTTACAAAACCAGACACTGTCATCCACAACCCGCCACCTTCATCGCTCAAACCGGACTCCCATCGTCCACCATAATCGTACCACCACTACAACCTCCATTACCAAGACCACCAATAACTACTGCCCATTCAAACCCAAAATCAAAGCCAAAACCAAAGAATAAACAAGCCCAAGCACTTACCTCGACCCATGACTGATTTGTTGTCGGAAAAATAACAAATCGGCTGCAAGTCTCGGTTGCACATTAAATCCACCCCAAATCGCCACCCTTGATGACCCTGTCTCCGCCATATGATGGCGGTACCACCGTTGTGTTGGGTGGATTTGTGAATAGTGACGCCAAATATTGAAAGTTTGTAAATCCAAGACGAAATTTGGACAGAGTAATGGCAAGGAAAAAATAAATAAGAAGAAGAAGAAGAATAAGGACAAAGCCGAGGCAAGAGTTGGACTCTTTGTCCTTAAGTCGAATTTGCCCCGCAACGGTGCCTACGGATAACGGCAATCGACTCCCAAGATACAACGACTTCACTTGTGTTTGTAGCACTCCAAAACACAAGTACAACGAACCAAATTTGTCTTATGTACTCCAAATGATGCAATGAAAGAATATTAAAACAAATGAAATGATTTGATTTTGGAGAGAAGTGAGAATGTTGAGATGTTTTGCATATCAAAAAGTGAGGAATAGGACACTCAAAGGGTCCTATATATAGACCATGAAAGGGTGTGGACGAAATGGTTTAAGGCCAAACCATGCACCCTTTCCAAACAATGCACCTTTGTGAAAAGGTACCTCCTGTCCGGACCACCGTGCGGCCACACGGTTATAGACCGTGCGGTCGCACGGTCTTACTCAAAAATCCGAAAAATAAAATTGACGTGTGGTCGCACGGTTTACGAACCATGCGGCTGCACGGTCAAATATTTTGACCTGATTTTCGTCATTTTCCGTAATTTCTCATTTATCCGATATTGGTTTTGGAAATGCCAAATATACCCTTCAATACATGCAGAGAAATCAAAATTCGATCCCCATTTGTGCGCCCCGAAGCGGCGAAGTGGCAAACAATTTTGCCTAAACGGATTGAACCGAGCTTTTGAGTATTTGGCCGAAGTCGACACGAAGTCACTTTAATCGATTTTCAATTCTCGATTTATTAACCAATATCCAACACGTTGGTCGAACGCCGGTGTTTGGCGCCCGGCAGCCTCTAGCCGGAGATGGCCGATTGCCATCTCTCTCTCCTCTCTGTATCTCTTACGGGAATGAGGAAGGGGGGTTTTTTGGTTGAAATAGCTTTTTAGACATGTAGTTTTTCAAAATGCCCATTTTTTGTAAATTGTCTTATTTATCCTTAATGAAATAAGCTATTTTCTTTGCAAGATATATTCTTGAATTAGTCGGGTTGATTTAATTCAATACTTTTTATTATATTCATATTCTTTAATCTTTTAAGTTCTTCTAAAAATGCTCTATATTGTGATAATTTCTCAAAAGATTTAGGATGTTCTTCCTTTGTTATATATCCTAATGTTATTCCATCTACAACTTCATCTTCTATATCTTCGTATTCTTCTATAATTTTATGAACCGTATTTATATTTTTTGCAGTTTCAACAGAATTAAATTCTATTCTATTTAAGATAGCATAGTCAATATTTTCATATATTTCTTTTAATTTAGATTGTCCAACAGAATGTATATTTTTAGATTTTTCAGCAATAGTGAATAAAAATGAAATTTCTTTATTATCTAAATATAGTTTATGATTACAGTTATTAGAAGTTGATGCTTGTGAAGTATTCATAGATTATCGGGTTGGTAAATTATTATACAAAATTCTCTGGTATAAGTCCATTCTTTAATCTAGTAAAATACAATAATCTGCAATATATTGTTCGTATTTTTCTAAGAGTTTATTATATTCTTCAGAAAATATGTTTTCATTTTCCATTTGATATTTAATGTCTTCCATTTTATCTTTCAATTTTTCTAAAAGGTTATCTAGTCCTTCTATTGTATATCCTGGCATTAGGTTTGGACTGTATTTGTCATTATTTTATTTTCTAAATCTATTTTAATCTCTAATATGTCAGAATAATCTATAATGTATTGATCATGATTTTCTGAAAGTATATAATATTGTTCAGATGATTCATCCATATCTATTAAATGAGATATAATGTTATCTATTCTTTCCATTATTTTTTCTAACAAATTGTCTAATCCTTCAATAATATATCCAGGCATTATAAACACAGAGATAAATAATTTATAAAGTTTCAAGTAATTTTTCAAATTCTATGAGTGTTTGAGAATTGATAATGTCTATATCAGCCATGATATCTATACTTGGTTCAAATGGTATATTATATTTTGAAATATTTTTCTTTCTCTTTTCTAATTTATCAATTATATCTTGAATATCATGTATCATTATAGATCTTACAGTTTCTCTAACAAAGTTTTCTATTAAATTTTCTTTAAAACTTTTTAATATCTCTTGTGATGCATAGAGTTGCTCTTGGTATCCTATTTTATCAATTTCATTTTCATATTCAATGCCTTTTTTTACTTTTGATATGCTTTTGAACTTTATATGGACCTCTTTTAGTTCTGGGTTTTTTCATGATATAATTACTGTTATTCATGATATTAAGATTTTCAAAAACTGGTAAAGAAAGATTCATCTCTTCCATCACTGTCATAATCTATTACATGATCATAATCATTATCACTACTAAACACATATCCTAAATATAATTAATTATTTATTTCAGTATTATCACTGTCAAGTCAAAAGTAAATAATCGATTTTGTAATTTCTAATCCTAATATTCTTTTTAATGTTGGAAAGATAACTAACAAGCATGGCATATAGACATGATATAACTTTTTTATTTCATTATTTGGTCTAGTAAACTGTTTATACATGAATAAATGTTCAATTATGCTATGATATTCATCATTATAAGGACTATTTTGATAATTAAATTTAACAATTCTGAATTCTGTCATATCAAAAGTTCTTCTTCCTCCTAATTCCGTAAAGATAGATATATTAAGAATACTAACCTCTTTTCATGTTCTCAGTACCTTTGTATTTTCCTTCTATTGTTAGTGACCTTCAGGCTTATAGGTTTCTGCTCCACACCCTCCAATGACTTCCTGCCTTCACGGGTTATTAGCTAGCTAAATCTGGATGCCTTCACTGTATAACTCTTTAGATGAAAAATATTTTAGGACAGAGTGTAGGGAGTTTTCTTAATAATATATCTTCTTTTTAGAAATATGATTTAGAAGACAAGAATTTAGAAACTCGTCATAATATGATAAGTAAATTGGGATTTTATTGATAATATGAAGATTGACAAAGGATTGGTATGAGAATTTTTCAAAGACAGAAGATTTTTGGCTTTCTCACAAACTGAGTGCTCAAGAGAGTTCTGTCTTTCAACTAGCCCGGAGGCCTCTATTTATAATACTACATTGGACACAATTACATCACTGCTTACATCATCGTCTTAACAATTTCACAGCTTTTTTTTCACCTAAGAACACACCTGTCCCTCTATTATTTATTACATCACATGACTCTTACATTATAGGGACACATATCCTTCTATTTTTTGGTCTTGACATGGCCCCTACATTGTTCTGCATTGTTGAATTAAAGTAGGTCTATTAAACATCTTCCACTTGTCCATCAATTCTGTTTGCATATAAAGCAGATACATGAAGTGGCTTCCACCTGTCCATCAGTTCCTTTGGCATGTGGGGCAGTTCCTGGCTATGCACGTCTCTTGCAAAGTGGCAAAGCTTCCATGGATTTGATGAGTGTCAAATTTATTGATGTATTCTTGCAAGATTGTTGATTTTTCTTTTCCTCCATTAGTGAGTAGGGTCCATCCATTGTACTGGCATATGCATTTGAATTTTTTCTCATACAGGTTTTTGGCAATATTGTAGAGAACTTTAATTCCCAACACCCTTCGGGATCTAAACCATGATCTTGTAATGCTTGGTACTGGCTTAGTATTTTTTCCAACTTCAATTTGAAAGTTTCGAGCAACATATCCAATCGTGATAATATGCTCAGCAGGATAATATATCCTTCCATCAATTTCAGGACTGATCGAATAAAATTTTAAATATATGGATCTTCCTTGAGCAAACTTTGAGATTTCTCCTTTTAGTAAATCATCAAATTTTTCGATTTCTTTCAGATCTTTTCCTGGATAGATAAGATCCAATAATCCATAATCAACTGCCATTTTTGTCATGACGGGATCTCCTCCCTGAGTAACGATCAATCGTGGGTATACATGGTCCCCAGACGAAATGTAATAGCACTCACATTCTTGAAGCTCATATATAACTTCAACAGTAGTTTTATATTCGTTTTCTTTTGGTAAAAAAGGGGAATCATCTTCCTCTTCAGCACGAATTCTGACTACCCTTGTATGTTCATCTTGGGCATTGATTGTGATTTTTTGAGGACTGGTTTCATTTATAACAACTTTTTTGAGACTTGGTTCATCTCTTTTAATTATTGGTCCACCACTGCTTCCAGAAGATGTACCTGTTTGTATTTTTTATATAACCTGTTTGGTATCAGCCTGTTTGATAATCAACGATTCAAATTGAGATTCAATCTCAATTATGTTATCGTTCAATTCTTTAGTATAATTGTGATGAAATGTTGAGATTTCCATCAATTGCTTGAAACTTCCTTGGAGAGTTTCTGCAAGTTGTTCAATTCCAAGCTTTATATCTTCAGCTTCCTCCATGAGGAAGTTCATTCGCTTTTTGGCATCTATCAGGGATTTTTGAATATTATCCATCTGCAAATTCAATATTCCTGCTTAAAAAGTCCGCAAGATAATTATTAACACATTTAATATGAACTATATCAAAATTATAAAATGCCAAATAGGCTTGCCATCTATGGAGCCTTTTATATTGAGGTTCTGGTGGTAATTTATTTTTTACTAAACCTGCAACTTGAGAATTATCAGTTTCAACAATGAATTTCTTAGATAATAAAAACAATGAAAACTTCTTTATTCCTCTGATGATTGCTAACAGTTCTTTTCTCATGAGTAGTATAATTTATTTCTGATTGATTAAACGTTCCACTTGAGTATCTACAAATTTCATTAAGATTTGTTTTTAATATTGCTGCCCAATACTTATCCGAGGCATCAGTATTAACTATCAGATTATCTTTTTCATCTGGCAATCTTAATTTAGGCAAATTTTTACATTCTTCTTTTAGTGATTTGACAATTTCTGTGTGTTCATCACTCCATTCTTTGGTATTTGTTTTCCTGAGTAAAATTTGAATTTTATGTCTCTTTTTTTTATAAATTTTCAATAAATCCTTCTGCATAATTTAAACATCCTAAAAAAAATTTTATTTGTTCTTTTGATTCTAATTTGTCTGAAAAACTCTCTATCTTCTTAGATATATGGATTTGTAATTTTATCCCCCTTTTATCTATTGATAATCCAAGAAAATCAATTTCTTATTTTTCTATTATAACTTTATTTTTTGAAAGAACAATTCCTTCTTTTTTGCATTCATTTATAAATTTAATTAAATGGTTTCTATGTTCTTCTCTATTATTAGAATATATTAATATATCATTGACATAGACAATTAAGAATTCATTAAATTTTCTAAATATGTTTTCCATTCTTCTTTGATATATTTGTGGTGCATTTTTTAAACCAAATGGCATAACCATTCATTCATACTTTCCTTGAGGCGTACTAAATGCTGTATATTGAATATTATCTTCTTCTATTTTTACTTGTCAAAATCCTGATTTGCAATCAAATTTAGAATAATATTGCTTTCCTTTTGCAAGATTTATTAGTACCTCTTTATTTGGTAAAAAGTATCCATCAAATTTAGTACATTTATTTAACTCTTTATAATTTATCACCATTCTAGCTTTTCCTCTTTTTTGTTCAAAATGTTTCATGACCATAAAAGCTGGGCTACTATGGGGTCCATTACTGGGTCTGATTAATTTTTGGTTAAGTAATTCTTTTATCTGAGTTTTAAATTCTTGCGTATCTTGTATGGTATACATCATTGGTCTAACTCTTATAATAACATTTTCTGTTAATCTATTCTAGCTTTTGGATGATGTGGTTTCCAAAATGATAATGGATTTTCTCCACAAATTTTTTCTAGTTGATCAATGATTTTTTCCATGTTTATTTGTATGTTCGTTTTCAAGACTTTTTTATACATTATTCTTTTATTTTTTATTTCATTTTGTGTAATTGGTTTTTTCTCCCATTTATCACCACGCTGTGTTGGCTGAACTCTGTAAGGTCTAAATTCTCTTGGTATTTTTAGCAAATGTGCACAAGGTGTTTGTAACATTATCATGTAATTATTTTATTTATAATATTAAAATTGTTGTATAAAGTCATTTCCTAGTAATATATCACATTCTAATTTGTTATAATTATATACTTTATTTACAACTATTTGTTTACTCCCAAGTATTATATCAATTTTATCAGCACTATTAATTATATGAGTACTTTCTCCTGTTACTCCTGTAATTCTTATCTTTCCATTAGTATTCCATGATTTTATTAAGAAATCTTTGAATATTGTTATATCACTTCTCGTGTCAATTAATGCACATGTTGTTATATTTGTTTCAATAATTGTAACTTGTATATAAACGGCTAATGGAAAACTTATTTGGTTATTCATTTATTCAGCTTTTCTACATAGTATAGTTTGACCATTATGAGTTATATATAATCCTTCACGTTTTATACTATAATCTTTTAGTCCATCTAGAAAGCTCATTCCTAATAATATATGAGGATTTACCATACTACTATCTACATGACATGGTACTAGAAGATTTATTCTTCATATTTTTATTGGTACTTTTACTTCAAATTCAGTCATATGTACTTGTTCATCAAAATTTATATATTTATATGGATCAGTTCTATGAGATATTAGTCCTTTATTTCTATTTGAATCTATATGACATTCACTAGCTTCTGTATCAATTAATATATTTGATCCTTTTATATGTTCTATTCCATTAAAATATTCACCTTCTATTTTCATATTTCCAGCATTTCTATTAAGTTTTATTTCTTTTGTATTACTAATTTCTCCTAATTGTTTTCTATTAGGTAAACTTGTTGATCTCCTAATTAATCTGTCATCTTCAAATGTTATGTTATTATTAGGGTATTCTTCTTCTCGTAACTCTATGATTTCTGGTTTATTTTTTGTTATAGTAAGTTCATAGTTTCTTGGAACTAAACTTATTTGTTTATCTGGTTCTACAGCTTTACCAAAATCTTTACATTCTTTATGAATTTCAATATATGATTTTTTAGAATAAATGTTTCCATAATTAGAATTAGTAAATGTGTATAATGCCCTGTATTCTATAGTCATAATTTTATCTCCTGGTTCCATTATATCATCTTTATGTAATTTGAAACGTAGAACTTCATTAAATTTTCTATCTTTTAATGATATACAATATTTTGGGTAACATGTAAATATTAGTTTCTTATATGCTAGATTTCCTTTTACTGTTCCCAAATGACTGTCTTTTAAATTTATAATTCTTCCATCATGTAAACTTACAGTCAAAGGCGAATCTAATCCTTCTCTAAATAGGGATTTAAACATTATTTGGATACCTGCTAAGTAAACATATTGAATCTTTTCACTCTATTTTCTATTGATCTTTGTTAATAATTCTGCAACTGTATTTTTTGTTAAAAAATTTAATTTGTGTGTTCTTTGAGTGGTTCTAACATCTATTACTCTTTCAATTTTATGATATTCATTTATTGCTACTTTTTCTGTTTCCATATTCTGTCTAATATTTCCCATTTTCCTATTTTCAAATCTAAAGATAATTTTTGTATATTCCTGAACTTATTATTATCAAAAGTTACCTTTAATCCATAACCTTCTATTCCTTCATATTCCTATTTATCTATATTCTTATTTGCTTCTATTTCTTTATTCTGATTCTGATTCATTACTTTCTGAATCTGTTTCACTTATATAGACTTCTTGATCATAGTATTTTTCAATATCTGATATTTCACTTAGTTCACTTTCTATTTCTAGATATTCTTTTTGTAATATTTTAACTTTCTTTTTGTTACAATTAGGGCTTATATGCCCCATTTCTCCACAATTCCAACATTTACATTGACTTTTGTCTTTCTTATAAGTTTTATTTTTCTGTTTTTTATTTGGATTATATCTTCTTTTGTAATATCTTCTCTTAGGTTTTATATATTTTTTCCTGAAGTTTCTGAATTTTTTAAACTTTCTATTTTTATATTTCCTTTTATTATTATTTTTTCTTCATTCAAGGTTACATCCCCATTGGGTAGGTTTTTCCATATCTTCACAACATATTCTGGTTAATTTTCCCGATTTCTTTAATAATTGTCTTTGTTGACATATATATGCTAATATTTCAAATATGAATTTTATTCTTGATCCTAATGTTCTAGGTGTTCCAGGGTTATCTATAATATATTTTTCAAATTCTATTTTAAAGTATATTCCCCATGAACCAGGTAATTTATTGTAATACATATCTCTATATACTTCTTGATTTTCATTACTATAGAATTGGACATAATAGTATTCTTTAAACTCACAAGTATATTCTTTGATTTTACACATATCACATATTGTTAAATTTATTAATCTTACTCTTGCATTATCTTTTTCTCTTATTGATTCTGCTTCAGAATTACTTATCCAATTTTCTCCTAAAATTCATCCGCAATATAATCTACTAACTTTTCTATTCCTTTTCTATCTGATTTTATTAGTTCCGTCTGTACATTTCTTCTTATTAATGTTTTTGTATCACTACTTATTCCTTCCCACCAATTTCTAACATGTCCTTCAAAAGATGCTACTAAAAAATTTATCATTCTATCAGTATTTTCCCATGTATCATCTCTATTGTATAAAAAGAATAGTATCATCGAATCTGCCCAAGTTAATAAGGCTTTTTTAGTATTTATTTTACAATCAAAATCTAATTTTGTTCATCCATGATTAATATGTTTATCACAATTATCATTTGGTTCAAACATATCTTTATATTTATTTCCTCTAGGTGGTTGTGTATCTCTGATTCTATCATAATATTGCCGGTGTGGTTTACTATATAATGTTATGAAAATGTTGTTCAAATATATAAATAAAGTTGAAAAAGTGCGAGAACTGGTCCAAAAAATAAGGAACCGGCCAAAATGAAGAACCAGGCGATCGCGTGGTTGATGGTCCGGCGATCGCGTGGTTAAGTGATAATGGTCACTGCATGTTTTTTCGAGGCATCACGCGATCGCGAGAGCCTCCTATCGCGCGATCGCGTGGCCTAAAAATTTGACCGTTGGAGAATTTTTTCAGAATTTCTCATGCACATTTTCAACTATTTTTGGCACTCTTTCGTGAAGAGTTGCATGAACAACGAATAGGGATTATAGAATTCTATAAATAGGTATAGAATTTATGGTTTTGAATACCTTTTGATCAATATACTTTCAATAGTGATTATCATCCAAAAGTCTTGAATTTTATATTTAGAATCTTCAAATTTGCTCTTCTTGTTCCTATTTCTCCAAGTTTATCAATTGTGCTATTTGATACTTGGTTTGAGGCTTGAAATCCGCTAAAGCAATTTGTTTGGAGGCCCTTTAGCATTCTCATTTCGAGAGTGTAGCGACCGGGAATTTTCTTTTCTTTTTAAATAAAATGTTTTAAAACTTTAAATGCGCGTCGCTACGACTTTTCCAATTTAATTTAAATGAGTGTTCGTCTAGCCAAAATATAAATGAAATTTATTTAATTTTCACCGTAATTAAATTTCCGAATTTTATAAAAAAATATTCCAAGACCACAATTTATTTTAAAGTTCAAGTTTAAGATAATTTAAATCCAAACTTCGAATTTTGCGTCAAAATTTACTGATTTCAATATTTTAAATTTTTGTCCAACTTAAATTTTCTCTAATCCCTCCTAAATCCAATTTAGATATTCTGAACAACCCCCAATTAGTAAAAATTCATTTCCCCATATTTTCCATAAATTTACCTCCTAAATTAACATTTAACACTTTGCAATTCCCTGCAATTCTCTCCAACGCAAGCAATATTCCATTTTCAGATTTCAAGCTCCAACCCTACATAGAATTATTCTGAAAATCCATTTTCCCCACATGTTAACTCCACCCTCACATTCCTAATTCTCTCCCTCTTCCCTAAATCACAAAATTTTCATCCTACTACAATCCTGCAAATCAGCCTCAATCAAGAGAATTCAGTTTCAGCTTTCCAAAATCTGTATCCCCTCTTTCAGCCCTCAATTCTGCATCCAGCTCCCTGCAATCCATCCTCAATTAGCAATTAACCCGCAACTTACCAACATCAGCAAAACCAACCGTGACATATACCTCATTTTTCATCCTACACGAGCTCACCGAAGCCAGACCATCCTCCTGGTAATTTTCTACTGAAATTCTTTAGCATCTCACACCCATTCAGCCACCCAATCACACCACGCACATCATCAACCACCTCCGTACCCAGTCTCTCAAACCACTGCCCATCGACACTGCTCCTCCCATATGCAATCAGATCATCAAACCGCCACTGTAATCCACCGAACCACCACCATCATCAAATCCCAATCAAACCCAAATTTCCACAACCAACACATCATGATCGGCCACCATCATTCACCGCACCGAATCGTCCACTGCCCAACCTCGATCCACACCATTTTTGTCCCAAATCAAATCCAAAACCAAGAATCAATTTACCCAAGAGTCTTACCTTGAACTCAGCCCTTCGTTGCCGGTATTTCTTCGCCGGAAAACCCAAAAAACGTGCGATCTCCCAACCCCGCTCGCCTCTGTCTTTCATACCAAAGATCAGCCCAAATCTCCCTCCTCTCCACCAACCACCAAACCCACGTCACCATCACGCATCGACGGCGGTATCGCCGGATTTACCGCCGGCGATTGGAAGCGAAGCCCTTCCGTTTTTATTTTTGTACCTCTCGGCCTCTCTCTGATAATTTACAGAGAGAGAGAAATGAAATGTTTTGATATAAAATGTTTTATAAAATCAAGTTTTCAAAATATCCGTTTCAGCCCCACAGTTTGACATATATTCGTTTCAGCCCCCCTTTTTAAAATGATTTCGTTTCAGTCACAAATATTTTTATAATTAAAAAATCACCCCTTAGTTTTGTAAAATATTATTTCAGTCCCTAAACTTTAATCTCAATTCTCTTAAAATTTCATTTAGATCTTTATATTTATTTTTAGTTACTTTAAATTTAAGTCTCGAAGATACTAATTTAATTTAATTTTCTTGGCTAGACGAATCATTTGGAGAATTTAGAGATTGACGTACTTCCCGCTCCAATTTTTGAGAACTCGTAACGTTAAAGGTAGACTCGCCCCCACTAATTGATTTAGATTATAATTGCACGTGATTATGTGGATTTGTGTGATCTTGTATGCTTAATTGCATGAGAAAAGAAAAGAATATCTCGTATGAGATAAATTTGAGAATTTATGTTATGCACGTCATAACCTATCTGCTAGCATGATTTAAGAAAAGAATGGTTCATTTGCGTTCACTATGTGATGCCTATGAATAAGAAAAGAACGTCACTACATTATTTGCATGATTACTTGTCCAATTATCTTGTAGATTAATTATTGGAGTTGAGTCTACTGAGTATTTCATTTTGAAATGCTCACCCCGTGGTTTTAACAATTTTGCAGATTTCGGCGACGGTGGCGAGTGATGGGCAATGGCGAAGAATAAAAAATTTTGGATATCATTTTTGAAAGTCGTGGATTTCGAAATAAACAATTTCATTTTATCATGAACTTCCATTTTTAATAAGTTTGTAAGAATTATTCCATTTAAATTGAATTATCGCTAAACTTTGATTTATTAAACGTGATATTTAATATTTAGTCATATTTCCGCAATAAAGTGTATTCGAAAATTTAGAAAAGTGACGTTCCGGGCTCCACGGAACTCAGGGCGTTACAGCGTGGTATCAGAGCCGGGTCTACGTTTCTGTAGACTTGCAAATTTTGAAAAGAGAATTTTTTTTTGAAAATAATAGAAATAATGTTTTGACGACTTTTTGCCATTGCTATCATTTTCCGCCGACTCCGAAGGTAACGAAGTTTAGTATGTTTACCTTATTGATTTATTTCGGATACTTAAGAATAAATGTTTTGAGAATTTGACGAGAAAAGAAAAGAAAAGAAAATACGAGAAAGAATTAGAAAACTAGTATCCGAAATAATGAGAAATAAAGAAACGAGTTTTGGAGCATAATGGGAATTAGTACAATTTAAGAAATTTTTCATAAAATATTTCGTCCCTAGATTTAAATAAATAATAAAACCCTAACTAGACTTTGCATAATGGATTCTAGGCATGGCACCAATTGACGGGATATCAAACCATATCCTTCGTTTTTGCGCTATACGTCATGACGCTATAGCTAGTGGACTTAGGTTGACTGACGCTCAATCTATTAGCCACCTTTTGTCAACATTCACAGAATGTCGACGTGAACTAGCGATCGATTTTTATAATGACGTGAAGAGACGCCTAGGAGAGGACGTGAAATTCCAGACTGTCTGCGACGAATTTGTAATGCGGTGGGACCGCTACCTAACCCGCACTCCAGCACCAGAAATAATTATTCTATCAGATGACGAGAAAGAACCAGTTGAGATACCCGACGCTGAGTCAGGCATATATGACTACACTCCTAACTCACCAGGGTACACCTTTGACTCACCAACTATGACCCCGAGCGCACCAGATTATACCCCAGGCACACCAGGATCGACATCTCCTATGTCACCACCAAAGATGTAAAATATAGGATGGTTGTCTAAGATTTTGTTTGTCTAGCATTATTCCATTCCCAATAATTGCAGTTTTATGTTTTGTATCCTCAATCGAAGGAAATTTTAATCATTAATGAGAATATTTTCATTTTTCGTTAATATCGGGGTTGAAACTATTACAATATTTGGTATAAATTTTATCAGAAGTTACAATACACTCCTTGTTTTCATTTAAAGGAATGGCTAGACGCGTTAACAGGAGTATTATGGACCATGCTACATCTGAGCGACAGAACTCAGGACAGGACCCCACAGCCCAATCCAGTATCATCAGGGATTTACTTCTGGCCGTGCAAGATTTGAGGCAGACCCCAACAGGTTTTGCGGTGCCAGTTATTGAACAATTCAGGAGGTACCGTCCGCCCACTTTTGACGGCGGGGATAATCCACTGGCCGTGGAGGAGTGGTTACAGGGAATCGAGAGGATTTTCAAGCACATCTCTTGCCCTGAGGACAAGAAGGTTACTTGCGCAGAGTTTATGCTTATCGGTAGGGCTGGCTTTTGGTGGGAGTCCGCATCACGGACTCGGACCGAAGAGGAGCAGGCAGCGTTGACCTGGGAAGAGTTTAAGGAAGAGATCAAAGACAAGTTCTTCCCACAAGCCCTCCGAGACCACAAGGAGACAGAATTTTTACAGCTAGTTCAGGGTGAGATGGACATCACTGACTATGAACGGAAGTTCGAGGAACTGTCACGGTATGCTCCACATCTAGTGGAAACCGAAGTTAAGAAGGCACGCCGATTTGAAAGAGGTCTGCGTTCGGATATCAGGCAGATTGTTGGCTCACATGAACTGCCCACTTACCGGGAAGTTGTGAAGAAAGCTCAGGCCGTGGCTTTTGCTGGTGCAAAGATTGGCAACCAAGGAAATCGGAACAATCAAGGGAATCAAGGTAAACGAAAATGGCATGGTCATCATCAGAACAGGAACCAGAATTTCAATAAGAGACAGAATACAGTGACCGTCAGGACTACTAAACCCTTTAGACATTCCGGAATGGAAATGGGAGAAGATTTCCATGGATTTCGTAACAGGCTTACCTAGAACAGTGAGGGGACATGACGCCATTTGGGTTATTGTAGACCGACTTACAAAGTCAGCCCATTTTCTTCCAGTGCGGATGACTCTCAGTATAGATCACTTGGCCCAGATTTATATAAGGGAGATCGTTCGACTTCACGGGGTTCCAGCGTCTATTGTTTCAGATAGGGATCCGAGATTCACTTCGAGATTTTGGAAGAGCTTACACACGGCTATGGGGACTAAATTAAATTTTAGTACCGCTTACCACCCGCAGACGGACGGACAGTCTGAACGCACCATTCAGACCTTAGAGGATATGCTTAGAGCTTGTGTACTGGACTTAAGCAGCAATTGGGAAGCTCACTTGCCATTGGTAGAGTTTGCTTACAATAACAGTTTTCAGGCTACCATTGGTATGGCACCATATGAAGCACTGTATGGGCGAAGATGTCGATCGCCGGTATATTTCCTGTATCATGCTTTGCTCAAATTAATAATATGAACGACGATAACAGACATTTTATCTATTTCTGGTATTCCCGTATACGTCCTAATAGATTCGGGTGCTACACATTCATTTATTTCCGACTCATGCTTAACTAGATTGAATTTAGTGGGTGAAATAACTGGTAGCATGCTTGAAGTGAGCTTACCGTCAGGAGAAATTCTTGACACTAATAGGATAGTCAAGTCTGTGCGAATGGATTTCGATGGGATAGTGTTTGAGGCAGACCTGAATATTATTTCAATGAAGGATTTCGACATTATCCTAGGAATGGACTGGCTGAGTGCTAACCGTGCCGCAATCATGTGCCATGAGAAGGAAGTAGTATTTCGAAAGAATGGGGATGAGGTGTTCAGATTTTTTGGTTCGAAGGTTAAAGCACTTCCTCGCCTTATCTCGGCTATGCAAGCTGAAAAGCTAATTGCCAAGGGAAACTGTCAGAGTTATCTGGTTAATCTCCAAGGAAAACCTGCCGAGGAAATCAAATTGGAGTCAGTGCCAGTTGTATGTGACTTTCAAGATGTATTTCCAGAAGACCTATCTGGTACTCCGCCTGATAGGCAAGTGGAATTTGCTATTGACTTGGTGCCAGGAGCTGCCCCTGTTTCGAAAGCCCCGTATCGTATGGCACCGAAAGAATTACAAGAATTGAAGGTCCAACTGGAAGAACTGCTAGAGAAGGGCTTTATCAGGCCAAGTGTGTCCCCGTGGGGAGCACCTGTGCTATTTGTGAAGAAGAAGGATGGCAGTATGAGAATGTGCATTGACTATCGGGAATTGAACAAGTTGACGATAAAGAATAAGTACCCCCTGCCCAGAATCGAAGATTTGTTCGATCAATTAAAAGGAGCTGCGGTATTTTCAAAGATGGACTTAAGGTCCGGTTACCATCAATTGAAGATCAATTCTTCGGATATACAAAGGGGTGTTACAAAGATGGACTTAAGGTCCGGTTACCATCAATAGAAAAGTGACGTTCCCGCGTTTCTCGGAACTCGGGGCGTTACAGAGAGGGCGCAAATTTCGCTTTTGGACAGCATTCTTTGCGATTCAAGTCAATTTGCAATATTTTGATTTCTTCTTGATTCTTTGTTTCAAGTTTTGTGTCAACTTCATTATAGCATATTTATTTGAGAAAGGAAATTTCTCAACATTCTAAAAGCGAAATTTTTTCTGCGATGGCAACCAAAGGAGACATAACCATGGCTACAATCAAGTTGATGAATCAAGATTTAGTTCGCTTGGATCGTTTTGATGGTACCAACTTCACAAGGTGGCAAGACAAAATTAAGTTCCAATTAACGGCGCTGAAAATCTTCTACATCCTTGATCCCAATTTGGAAGACTTGCCCGAACCGTCCGATAAAAATACCGAACAAGCAAGGATTGATCGAAAGAAGCGAGAAGAAGACGAACTTATTTGTCGTGGCCATATCTTGAATGCACTTTCGGATCGTCTCTACGACTTGTACACCAACACTAAATCTGCAAAAGAGATTTGGAATGCACTTGAAAACAAGTACAAAGCCGAAGAGGAAGGAACTACAAAATTCCTTATAACAAGGTATTTTGATTTTAAATTTTTGGAAAATGTTTCCCTATTATCCCAAGTTCATGAATTGCAAGTGATTGTCAATAAACTAAAAGCTGTGAAGATAGAACTTCCGGAATCATTTCAAGTAGGAGCAATTATTGCTAAATTGCCTTCTACTTGGAGAGGATATAGGAAGAAAATTCTTCACAACTCCGAAAACTTTTCAATGGAGAAAATTCAAAAACATCTCCGAATTGAGGAAGAGTCGAGGGCAAGAGATGGGATTGAACATTCCCATGTTGGTACTTCTAAAGCCAATGCCTTGGAGAACAACAAAGTGACCAAAGTAAACAAGAGAAAGTTTACTAGCAACAACAACAACAAATTCAAAAAGAAGCCCAAGGGAGAATGCTTTGTATGTGAAAAATTCGACCACTTTGCGAAAGATTCCCGACATAAAAAACAAAGCAATTTTGGAGGCAAGGTTAATTCCATTGACAAGAATGAAATTATTGCTACTATAAGCGAAGTGAATTCTGTGAAAGGAAAAATTCCGGGATGGTGGTATGATACATGCGCCACCGTTCATGTTTGCTATGACAAGTCCCTATACAAAACCTATCAAGAGATTGATGATGGTCAACAAATTCAAATGGGAAATGAACATTGTTCGAAAGTCATAGGCAAAGGGAATGTTGATCTTCAATTCACATCCGGAAAGGTTGTAACTCTTACAAATGTCTTACATGTGCCGGATATGAATAGAAACCTTGTAAGTGGTGATTTGTTAGGAAAATCGGGCGTGAAATGTATTTTTGAGTCGGGAAAACTTATATTGTCCCGAAATGGTTTCTTTGTTGGTAAAGGCTATTCCACTAATGGAATGGTCAAATTGTGTACTATTGACAATGCAATTAATAAAATAAATTCTTCTTACTTTGTGTGTTCTTTAGATTTATGGTATGATAGATTAGGACATGTTGGATATTCTACTTTGCATAGAATGATTAGAAATGGCATGCTATCTTGTGATTTTACAAAGTATGAAAAATGTGAAATTTGTACTAAGTCCAAAATGATTAAAAAACCTTTTCAAAGTGTAGGAAGATCATCTAATATTCTTGACTTAGTTCATACCGATATTTGTGAACTTAATGGCATGTTAACTAGGGGTGGTAATAAATATTTTATCACTTTCATTGATGATTATTTTAGATTTTGTTATGTTTATCTAATGAAACATAAAAATTAGGCTTTTCATATGTTTAAAGCATATAAAAATGAAGTAGAAAATCAAAAGGATAAAAGGATTAAAATTCTTAGAAGTGATAGAGGCGGTGAATACTTTTCTAAAGAATTTGATATCTTTTGTGAAGAACATGGTATTTTACACCAATGTAGTGCACCTAGAACACTGGAACAAAATGGCCTGACGAAAAGGAAAAATAGAACCTTAGTTGAGATGATAAATGCTATGCTAACAAGGTCTAAATTGCCTAATTACTTATGGGGTGAGGCATTACTTACCGCGTGTCATATACATAATAGAATTTCTTCTAAGAAACTTAAAGTTTCACCTTATGAATTGTGGAAAGGTTGGAAGCCTAACATTGGATATTTTAAAGTGTGGGGGTGTTTGGCTTATTATAAAAACACCAATCCTAGTAGGACAAAACTAGGACCAAAAGGGATCAAGAGTGCTTTTGTTGGATATGCTATAAATAGTAAAGCATATAGGCTACTCGATCTAATATCCAATGTGATTATAGAATCACGAGACGTGAAATTTTTTGAGAATTCATTAAGCGTTGATGATATTCCTCAAAATTCAATAGAAATTCAAAATGAATTTCCGGCTTCTAAATCACTAGAAACATTTACCCAAGATGTAATTGAGACTAGTGAAACTCGAAGAAGCAAGCGTTCTCGTAAAGAGAAGGTATTAGGACATGATGAGATTGATTCTCCAAGGATCTCCTTTTACTTGGTTGAAGCAAGTAAGGAAGATATAGTAAGAACAATTTCATATGTTCTTCAAATTGATAGTGATCTTAAAACCTATAAAGAAGCAATGACTTCTAGAGATAGCACATTTTGGAAGGATGCTATCAATGATGAAATGGATTCTATAACGTCCAACAATACTTGGAAGATTGTTGATTTACCGGCTGGATCAAAAGCCATTGGTTGCAAGTGGGTATTTCGAAGGAAATACAATACCGATGGTTCGATCCAAACCTATAAAGTAAGATTAGTTGCTAAAGGTTTTCGACAAAAGGAAGGAATTGATTATTTTGACACTTATGCACCGGTGGCTAGGATCACTACTATTAGAATACTATTTGCACTATTGTCTATATTTGATTTACATGTACATCAAATGGATGTGAAGACTGCATTTTTAAATGGAGAACTAGATGAAGAAGTTTACATGGAACAACCAGAAGGTTTTGTTCTTCCGGGTAATGAAAATAAAGTTTGTAAACTTATTAAATCGCTATATGGTTTAAAACAAGCTCCTAAAAAATGGCATGAGAAATTTGATAATGCAATTATGTCTTTTGGTTTTTCACATAATGTGGTAGATAAATGTTTATATATTAAAAGTTGTGATAAACTTGTTACATTTGTGTATTTGTATGTGGATGACATGTTGATTATAAGTAATCACATGAATGGCATAAAAGAAACGAAGAGGTTTCTATCGTCAACATTCAATATGAAAGATCTTGGTCAAGTGGATACCATATTGGGTATAAAAGTGATCAAGAATGAGTTGGGGTATGCATTAACCCAATCACATTAAATAGAGAATGTGATTGAAAAGTTCAAACATTTGAACATTAAAGAGGCAAATACTCCATTTGATTCAAGTATTAAACTTGTAAAGAATGTTGAAAGGGCTATTGGACAACTCGAATATGCGAGTGCAATTGGAAGTCTAATATATGCAGTTCAATGCACGAGACCGGATATTGCATTTGCCATGAGTAAACTTAGTAGGTTTACTAGCAATCCAAGTGTTGAGCATTGGAAAGCGATTGGAAGAGTTCTTGGTTATCTAAAGAGAACTAAAAATCTTGGACTTCAATATTCTAAGTTTCCAGCAATATTAGAAGGATATACCGACGCAAATTGGATATCAAATGCTGGAGAAAATAAATCAACCTCGGGATGGTTGTTTACACTTGGAGGTAGTGCTGTTTCTTGGAGATCAAAGAAACAAACAATTATAACACATTCCACTATGGAATCCGAGTTTGTTGCATTAGCCGAAACTGGAAAGGAAGCAGAATGACTTAAGGATCTTCTTTATGAAATTCCACTAGATACGAAGAATGAATCTTCAATATCTATACTATGCGATAGTCAAGCCACTCTATCAAGGGCTTATAATGAAGTCTATAACGGAAAGTCAAGACATATGAGTCTTAGACATGATTATATAAGAAAATTAATAAAGAATGGAGTAATATCACTTACCTATGTGAGGTCAAGTGAAAATTTGCCTGATCCATTCACAAAACCACTTACCAAAGAGTTTGATGAGAATCGAGAAAGTCAAACCTCGATGCACGTGCCCGTGGGACCCATGATGAGATCCGAAGTTGAAGAGGTTCAAGATTCGAGGCTAAACAATGTGAATAAATCAAGAAAAGAAGCCAAGAATCAAGTTGGAGCCAAAAAGAAGAAGAAATTGGAATCAGCCAATTTCGGTCGACCGAAAATCATTCCGGTCGACCGAAAGTCTGCAGAGAAATTTTGTTCCAGCCTCAGGCGTTTTCGGCTGAGTGGCGGTCGACCGAAAGTCCAGTTTCGGTCGACCCAGTGATCGACCGAAATAAGTTCAGTCGACCGAAACACTTCATTTTACAAAAAAACGGATGATCTTACTTTTTTGTTTTGTGCAGTTTTGAGATTTTTCGGCGATCGAACGTGGCGGTTTTCTTAAAAACCGTTTTTGAAGCACTTCCGACGGGATTTTGAACTTCGGACCAAAATAAATTAATCAAAAAATTAACGATTAATATGTGATCAACAAGATAAATTAAAGATTTTAAACAAGGTATAAGTAAAATAATCATTGTCATACCGTGACGGATTGAGTTATTATGGACTGAATTTATACCGCAACGGATTGGACTATTATGAGTACCTTGACTGGATTTGACGATATGAGTCGATCACTATACCTTGACTGGATTTGACAATATGACTTGATCACTATTATGAATACCTTGACTGGAGGATATGACTCGCTCACTCATGAAAGGTAATTATTTCATTATGTTGACACCGCCTATATGGTCGGTTTACGGAATACTTTACATATATTCAAGTTTTATATTATTTCAGAAACACCTCAGTTGTTGGTTAATTCTAACATATTAGAGGTTGTTGTCGACATATATACGTGGTGGTATAACCCCAGTATTATTATTGATATTATTGTTATTAAATATTTCATTAAATGATACCAGAAATTATCAATACTAAAGTTAGAAAATATTTTATCAAATGATACCAGAAGTTATCATTACCAAAAGTTGGTAAATATTGATAAGAAGTTGATAGATGTTAATAAAATATTTTATCAAACGGTACCAGAAGTTACCATTATTTATATTGAAAAGATAGATAAAAATGGATTATCCAACAAGAGAATGTTGATGTATGATAAGATAATATCACATGATAGCATGGACATAGCTAATGTGAAAATAATCTCATCAGTATTATGAGATGAATATTAGATGATAAGTATCTGAAAAAGTTCTTGCACGAGGAATTATGTATTCCAGAAGAAGTACATATTTATACCAGAAGAAGTAAAAATTATCATCTAAACATGCTGAAATGATATTATTATTGCTCCTGAAGAAGCATAAAACAAGTCATACATAAAAGGGGGAAACATTTATGATCCTCAAAGTGAGAGATGTGTTTCGGGAGTAGCCGTATCCTACCACCTCTGAACTTTTGAGGACATAAAGAAACACTCAAAGAGGTGTGTTTCAAGAGTAAGGATACTCTGTACTCTACCACCTATCTTTGAGGTACACAAGATTAAACATTGATAAAATCCTAGAAATTTAAGGTGTGTCTCAAGAGTAAGAATACTCCGTACTCTACCACCATCTATTCTAGGGTTCACAAAGTTAAGTTTACATTAACCGGACTCCATTTTCGCTTGATTCCCCTTCCTTGCGACCAATCTATCTTAACTCCTGCTGGATTTTGTATGGGGATATATGATTGCAACTTATCCAGCAGTTCCTCGATAGTAGGAACAGAAATAAGGATTCTCCTAGAAAATGGAGAGATGAATCCATGTTCCACAACATAATCAAGAAATGTTAACAAATTCAAGCAAAGAAATTGTTAACATTTAAAAGCCCAATAGGCTTAGTATGGAGAGCCAGTTGATCCACAAAATACACAGACAATTTTGATCTGTCGAAATTTTGGTCCTTCCATTTTTGAAAGTATAAGGAAGGAAAAACTTATGAGAAAATGATATTTTGGGATGAAAGGAAACAGAAAAATATATTATGTGTGCATATATATATATCAAAATGATTTATCTTGTATCAGTGCTGAATAGCCAAAACATTATTGTTTATAACAGCCTGGCAAACAGGATCTTTTGCTACTATATTTTCGAGACTATAACAGTTTTTATCCTCGTTAAATTGAGCATATAAGGAAAGGAGTTCACGTTGCACATACCCACTTGGGTGCGTCTCAAGAGTTAATCGGATATCATCCAATGACTCCTTACTCAGTCCACCCTTAATGAAATTGATTTTATCATCCCGATTTCTAGAAGAATATCCTATTGATTTGCAACGAGTATCACATGTCCAATGAGCACATTTGTAACAACCGTTCAGCCTTTTTGCTCTTCGTTTCTTTGCAAAAGTACTCTTACCTAAACCAGGCATGTGTTTAGAAAATGAATCTGGTAATTCACTAGCTAATCGAACTTTTGCTTCAATCAACCAACGAACATCTTCTGGAAAGCCTTGATCCATCAGCAGCCTCAATCTTTCAAGTCGAACTCGGTAAATCTTTTTCAAAACATTTACCGGAAGATTAGAATAATATTTGCGAATATTTTATAATATAACATCCATTTTTTATGGATCTAATCTCTTCCCAAATGATATATTTAAACGCGTAAAGGAGCGCTCCGCGTGTCAGTGATATCGATTCCATCAAGAAATAATGGAATAAATTATTGAAAAGGTGGGAACAATGAGATAATGCGTCATTACCTTTTTCGAAATAAGAGAAGATTTGGCGACAAGATTGAGATCATGAGATATTTCCTTGGATATTGTACCTGATTTTTTCGGTATACTAAAAGTAATAAAAGTATACTGATTTGAACTATACAGAAATACGTACTGATTAAATGAATACTGTATTGAACCAGAAGTTCATACATATGTACAAATGAAATATCTTGCTGAACCAGAAGTTCTATAATGATTGGTTAGATTCCAATTCAATAATGAGATTTATTGAGAATGCAAAATGACATTCATTAAAGAACCAGAAGATTGTTCAAGATAACAAGTTATCATTGCTGCTTGTTCTGAAAAGCAAATTAATTATCTTACTAAGAAAATGAATGACTGATTATTTGCTCAAGTAATGATATTACGAGCAAAGTAATAAATGCTAGCATGAATATATCTTAAAGTCATTAATGATTTTACGAATTAGTTGAGATAATAGAATATTATATTGCTAATGATTTAGCAGATTAATAGCCTCAAGTTATTTGCTATGAGAACAACTTGAATATAAATATTCCTTATGCAGCAATATTCTACATACAAACATGTCAATACAATGAAATAAAGATTTGCTTGTAAAGCTTTATGATTTTTAAAAGGTGCGATATCTATATACACTCCAACAAAACGCACTTAGATATAATATTATGATTATATCCATAATTATGAATGACATGTGTTGCGGCATTGTTAGCTGACTGATATAATACAAGATTCTTGAATATTATGGAGAAATTAAACAATAACACGCATGAAGCGTGATCAAGCTGAAAGCGTAATTATGCCTGAAGCATAATGACAATCGATTCCAAAAACAAATATCTCTTGAATAATGGAAATGATCCATTTGAGGATAAATACTCATGGTGAGTAAAAGAGATATAATTAAATGTAAGAGATTCAGGCCTGATGATAAAAATATAAAGAGATCTCTCTATGTTATGTTTATATTGACATAAAATGGAATCGATAAATAAGTCGACTGCATACATACAACTCTCTTATGAAAATGAGGTTGATAAAATTATAATACTTTGGCCAAGTATAAAATCCCAATGTAGGGATTATTGTTATAGGACCTGAAGTCCAAAACACTTAAATGTGTAAAGCCAGTAATTATATGTACAAATGAAAAATATTTCACAGTCGTAAAAGACGACTTGTTGCGCGCGAAATTTTTCAAAGAACTGGCATGAAATATGGTGGATAGACTATAGTCTAAATTCACTAGTTTGAGCTCTTTGATATACCAATGAGTGAGATCAAAAAGTGTGATTCTCATCTCGGTACTTTGGGAGTTTTCTTTGATGTACCAGTTGATCGCGGTACGTTGGGATTTCAAGCGAAATGATTATAGATTATATGTCGAAATTGATATCTATTTCAATGATTGATTATGCTCCTGCAAATTAGAAATTGCAGTTTATAAAGTGCAAGAACGTACATGTATAAATCATTGAAAGATTCAATTTGCCCAGAATAGTATCATTATAGAATGAAGTGTGATTCTTAAAATAAAATCACATGAAGAATGATATGATACACATAACCCCATAATATAATATGTTGAAAATGAAATTGGAGTGTACTATTATTATATTTGAATATTTGGGCATGCAATTGATTTTCAATATGCAAAATTATATTATCCACCGGGGAAATGAATATTCACCAGAAGTGAATTTGAAAATGAATATTTAATTATTCATCAGAACAAATTCTAGATTTTGATAGAAGTGAATCAATTCTAGATTTGAGTAATGAAATCAGTCAACTAACTAAACATTGCTTGGTATAGCATGTTCAGTACATCATAAATAAGCTATGACTTCATAAATGAGTTATAAACTATTTATAAAAGCTCATCACAAACTATATGTTTGATGAAATGATTTGAGATTGCATTAATATACTTATGATATTCCTATGAAGGGAACAAATACGCACTGCACTCTTTTTCCCTTAACTGAGGTTTTGTCCCACAGGGTTTTCCTAGTAAGGTTTTTAATGAGGCAGCAATTATGGAACAATTATGGCGTATCAATGAGAATAATGTACTCTTTTTCCCTTCGCTAAGGTTTTGTCCCACAGGGTTTTCCTAGCAAGGTTTTTGAGACATTGTCACAGCTATTTGCAAGTAATAATTCAACAACAAGCTCTCTCTTTAAATTGTGCTGAAATGATATCAACAAAATGAAGAAAATCATACACATCTTATGAAGAATGTTATGATATCGGCTACACACAAGAAGATTTTCATATATACATATTCCAGACGAAAGATGATATCATTATTCAAAAGGTTCATGAAATACTTGATTGCACACTTCAGGGGAAGAATCATGCTGTCATGCTGTACTCTTTTTCCATCGTCCAGATTTTTGTCCCACAGGGTTTTCCTGACAAGGTTTTAACGAGGTAGCGGCTGTACTCTTTTTCCTTCGTTCAGATTTTGTCCCATTGGGTTTTACTGACAAGGTTTTAACGAGGCAGACCTAAAGCAAGGCAGCACTAAATACCTAAAGCAAGGCAGCACTAAAGCACTGAAGCAATAAAGCAATAAAGCAATGAAGCACTTCAGCACTTCATAATTCGAAGTTTCCAGTACATGATTTGTACTACTTATCATTGATGTCATTTTGGATATTAGACTCAATGATTAATGATGACCAACATCAGGGGGAGCAGCTGTACTCTTTTTCCTTCGCTCAAGTTTTATCCCACTGTGTTTTCTTAGCAAGGTTTTAACGAGGCAGACAATTGAGCTATTGAGCAATAAGTCATTAAAGGGAGAGTGTTATAAAATCATTGCCTAACTTTCTTACCTCACATCCAATACTTCATAATACCTAATTTTAATATATTAATGACTATTATATTCTTGAGAATTGCCTATAAATAGAGGCTTATATTCATTGTAATAGGTACACCAATTCTTGATCAAGAAAGAATTCTCCTCCTTCTCTCTAGTTCTCAATCTCTCTCTCTCTATTTCTAGTTTAGAATTTTGATAGTTTCACAACACAGTGTTCAAGACACAAACACCCGCACTAATAGGATTTATAAAGAAAAAAAAAAGATTTTTCCATTTGGTCCAATTCAATAACGAACGGCACCACGACAAGCCTCTTTACAATGATTTCACCTCCGAAGGTTATCTACACCACAAAATGCAAACAACCCCCACTTCAAATCTATTGGAGATTAAACACGACAAAAAAATGTAATCCCATAAACAATTTGCATCAAGAAAGGGAAAAAAATCAATGGATTATTAAGAAATTGACTCTAATGACAAACACAGAACAAAGAACACAATAACCACCGATCTACTGGTATTCACATCCTCCGAAGCCATCACGATATCCCCAAAAAAATCTAAAATTGGTACACTATTCGATTGTGCAGGAAATATTAATGTTGGAGGAAGTGATGCAAACCACGTAGCAATTGTAACTACGCAACCCACAAATTATTGGAATCGACCCAAGAAAGCCAAAGAATCACGATTTAGAGATTGATTCAAATTAATTGAATCAAGCAACCAACACAATCAATAGATATGCTGACCTCTTGATCACAATAAAAGTAAATCTCACCCAAGTTTTGAACAAACAAGATTAACTCGTAAGTTCGAATTTTATTCAATGAAGAATAAGGTTTTTGAAAGCAAAATAACCTCTCAATAATAATATCAAAGTTCTTTCTAAAATAATGAAAATTACATCCCTATAAATAGGGTCAAAACCTGACTAAAGAGTTTTAATTATATAAGGAAACAAATACCTAAAAATAAGGAAATAAATAAAAACCTTAAAATTACGCGTATCGACTTTTACGACCGTAACCTTGTTACTGAACCATATTTACGGCTGTGACATATTTCCTTACGGCCGTAAGTCAAAAAAATTCAAATTCTGATTTTTGAGCAGTGACTCCATTACGACCGTGAACTTCAGCACTTATGGTCGTAATTCCCAATTCCTCGCAATATTAATTTCAGCAGTGAGCTTGTTACGGCCGTAATAAATATAGGTTACGTCCGTAAATGTGAAAATTTACAATTTCCTTCGGCTGCCTGAATGAGGTTGATCCACTCATCATTTTGGCTCGGTCTCAACACAGAACTTGCTTCTTTTGATGACACAGTTTGATCTTCAAAGCTCGTCGAACCTGCTGAATTCTTGTTTTGATTTGAATATTTAAATTTTTACGTCAAGCCTGCTATGATTCTTATTATCAGGGTTCTGGATCACATCAGGAAGGATTTGAGGAATTGAGGGTTAGAGTTTGGAGATACGTTGTCATCATGTATGTCACCTCCCTCACATGAGGTGTGTGCGAGGGAAGTGACACATAAACTTGGGTATTCAAATAGTATTATTTTAATTAATTATAAATTCTTTTTTTTTTCCTCCTATAATCGCAAACAATTAATTATAACTGCCAAGAATTATGAATCAGTTTCCCCCCCTTTTTTTTTTAATTTGCCTACAATTTTGTTCACACCAAAGAATCTGCTACAAATTGAAAAATTGAAATGAAGATTTTCAGAATCCCTACTATTTTTATCATAAGGCTATTTCTTCCTGCTCATTAGCACGACAGAATTTGGAGTGGATGGGTTGAATTTTGCCCTAGCCGCAATTCCACGGGAAAGAGGGACGGTTTAGGGAATGGAGAGAAAAAACAGGACGAGGCCAAACATGAGACAATCCTGTATAATAGGACAGCCTTCTTACCAAATCCTCTCTGCGTTGTTTGCCAAAAAAAAAAAAACACATACCAAAAGGGGATATCACTACTTTGTTTCTTCTCCAACCAACTCCAAGGTTCAGATCCGAGGAGTAATTCTAAGCGTTCTTACACAAGCATTCTCAGTTTTTTGTTTCCTCATTCAGATTCAAAGGTTTGTTTTGCAAAATGTTGTTTTATGTCATTTTTAATACAGGGTTTTCTTATAGTTTCAGCCTTTCAGGTGACCTGCATATTTATATTTGATCTGTTATGTTAGGATAAAACTTGAATTATTTTGAATTTGCAATGCGTGATGTGAAAACCGTGAATAACTGAATATGCAAAGATAGAAGGCTTTAAAACATTGATGATTGACCTGTGGCGTTTGCGTCGTTTTTTCGGATTCATATGTGGCACTTTTTGAAGCGGCGTCCTTAAGAGCATCTCCACGACACCTTCTATAAAGACGATGGGTAAGAGAGAGAAAATAGTTGTAGATAGATATATAGATAGTTTGGAAGGAGGAGAGACTTCATTTTTGTCTCCTCCACCTCATCGCCATCAGCTGAATATTCAAAATAGAAGGCTAAAATTTATGTGTTTTTCAAGTTTTGTGATCCTAAATTTGGTGGCTTGGTGGCCCGGTTATTAATGTTAAACTTTGAATATGCCATTTTACATAGCCATGCAAGTTTTCTTGCTGAATGCTTGTGCTTATGTACATTGTGTCAGCTTATTAGTTGACGTGATTCATTTGCGGTTGATGGGATTCCAATGGCCATTGTTTACTAGATATTAAATTGTTTATTTCGAATCTTGATACCTATTTACTTAGTGGGAGGCTTGGTGAAGTTCGGGGAAGATGGTTAAGGGGCTTCTGCGATAGAGGATTTTCTTCTTGTTACCAGATAGCCACCTGCCATCTGGAATATCTTCCCCAAACATTGAAACAGAAGTTTAATGCTTGTACTCCATAATGCGTGGTTTTCAAGTTTGGCTCTTCTGTGACATTTACCTCGAAAAGGAGAAAATTGTGCTCTTATTCATTGCCCATATTCTTCAATTAATTTTTCCGCACTTACCCTTTAGTATTTTCCGCAATTTGTTTATAAAATATTGTTTCATTCGCCGTGGGGAACTTGTTTGTTAATATATTGAGCACTTTGCAGTTATGGCAGGTTTGGGACCGGAAGGATCACAATTCGATACTCGTCATTATGATGCGAAGATGAGTGAATTGTAAGGTTTACGTCAAAATTTAAATAATTTGCAGTGGCGAATTAAGGTGACACATGTTTGCTCTCTTTGGTGTAGGCTTCAAGTTGATGGACAAGATTTCTTCACATCATATGACGAGGTCTATGAAAGTTTTGATGCAATGGGTCTTCAAGAGAATCTCCTCAGAGGCATTTATGCTTATGGTGAGTGCAATAATGCTGCCATTTTATCTTCAAATTCTTATAAAGACCTATTTATTATTGCTACTGCTATCTGTCGTTTAAGGTTTCTATGTTTCTTTTTAAGGTTTTGAAAAGCCATCTGCAATACAGCAAAGAGGCATTGTTCCATTCTGCAAGGGACTCGATGTTATCCAGCAGGCTCAGTCTGGAACCGGAAAAACAGCTACTTTCTGCTCTGGCATCTTGCACCAGCTCGACTATGGTTTAACACAGTGCCAGGCGTTGGTTCTTGCACCGACTAGAGAACTTGCTCAACAGATTGAGAAGGTTATGCGAGCACTTGGCGACTACCTTGGTGTGAAAGTTCATGCCTGTGTAGGTGGAACCAGCGTCCGTGAGGATCAACGTATTCTTTCTGCCGGTGTTCATGTTGTTGTTGGCACCCCTGGTCGTGTGTTTGACATGTTGCGTAGACAGTCACTTCGCTCTGATTACATCAAAATGTTTGTACTTGACGAGGCGGATGAAATGCTATCACGAGGTTTTAAGGATCAGGTACTTTGTTTTCTTCACTTTATCATGATCGAGGGTGTTTATTCGTGGATTTGATTTGTGTGTACGCACATATGCTGGATGAAATTTGAGACCATTAATGTACTGATTGGGATATCTCATTTCATATATATTATATATGTACTTGCAGATATATGACATTTTCCAGTTGCTGCCATCTAAAGTCCAAGTTGGTGTATTCTCAGCCACAATGCCACCTGAAGCTCTTGAAATCACTAGGAAGTTTATGAACAAACCCGTGAGAATATTGGTGAAGCGGGACGAGCTAACTCTCGAGGGTATTAAGCAGTTTTATGTTGACGTTGACAAGGAAGACTGGAAGCTCGAAACCCTCTGTGATCTATACGAGACTTTAGCCATCACTCAGAGCGTCATTTTTGTGAATACCAGGCGCAAGGTCGACTGGCTCACTGACAAGATGCGAAGCCGTGACCACACCGTCTCGGCCACTCATGGAGACATGGATCAGAATACTCGAGACATTATCATGCGCGAATTCCGCTCTGGGTCATCTCGGGTTCTTATTACCACCGATCTCTTGGCTCGTGGCATCGATGTCCAACAAGTTTCTCTTGTGATAAACTATGATCTTCCAACTCAGCCTGAAAATTATCTACATCGTATCGGAAGAAGTGGAAGATTCGGAAGAAAAGGAGTCTCGATAAACTTCACGACCAAGGATGATGAGAAAATGCTCTCTGATATACAGAGGTTTTACAACGTGATGGTCGAAGAACTTCCATCAAACGTTGCTGATCTTCTTTAAGGCAATTTTTTTGGGGGCTTTATCCAGGTAAAAGGAAGCCTTTTGAAGCCTTACCACTAGTTTAACCCAAAAAAATAAAAAAATATCCCTTAATTCATTGTTCATTGTCATAACTTATTTGGAAACCATATTTCGGCATTCTGGTGATTGCAATTTTGTCGCGTGTAGGGTTCATGTAACATTCTAATTCCAATTGAGACCTTAGGTTTTTGTTCCATAATACATTAGTATTTTGTAATCTATCTGATTCTGTTGAAGGTTAAAGCTCATTTCGAAGCATTGGTAGAGTAGAGAGGTTAACCGTCGAGTCGAGGTCATTGACCGACCGAGTCAATCGAGTTACTGATTGAATAGTTGAGTCATATTGCTCGAAGCAAAAGTTTGTGTTTTTATAATTTTTCAAAGTCATTTTCAACCACATTTTATGAAAACCGCATTTTATGAAATAATCGAATGAGATATTATGTTGGAGTTAATATATTGACGCTACAATTTTTGTTATCTGCACAATTTAATTGGAATAAATGTGCCTAATATTTTCTTATTTTTACAATTATGTAATTTTTTATCATCAATCATATAATATTAATTTTCGCATGTTATCATATAGAGATGTTTTCATCCAAAATATTTGTTGTGAGGACTCTCTCTCTCTCTCATCCTCTTCGTAAATTGAAGGTGAAGAATAATAATGCTTTTAAAAAAGTTAAGGACATGAGAGCAAAAGTGAGCAAATATTGAAGGCATTTCTTGTAATTAAAATTTAATGTAGATATATAAAAATTGTTGTGTGAATAATGAATATACCCATTATGTTATTTGTTTGAAATAATTTAATGATTTATACGTTAGATCAACTTATCTAACATGAATAATGCTAGATAGCCAACCTTTTTTGTTATCTTGGATTATCGAATTTTTGTGGGTTATTGATTTTAGAATTGATGTGATGAATAAATAAATAGATTGCTGCCATGTGTGAGTGTAAAACATTATGTCAAATTTTCGATTCTTGTAGCATGATTGATATAACATTGTCATCATTTAAAAATTAATATCAAGGATTTATAATGTTTAATGAACTATGAACCTGATTTTTACGTGGATAGTTAAGACCAAATGTTTCTATTTACAATTCTCTTTTAGCATATTCAAACGTGCTTTTGCACGTTTAATATGGTTCATGTTAAGTGATTTTTAAAAATTATATCTGACCAAAAATTCAAGTTTCTGTTTTTCTAAAAAAAATTAGTCAAACGCGCAAGACAAATTCAACTAAAAAAATTTAATAATTTTTAACATTTGAACAGAGTTTATATCTTTTTGAGACCATATTGTCCTCTTTCAAATAAGACATTTACCAGATTTAGATTTATTTGATGAAAACAAATATCGGCTTCAAGTTGAGATCAAAATCGAGAATATTTGAAAATAAAATCATAAATGATAGATCTATTTATATAACATTTAGAAATATATAAAAAAAAAAAAGTTAAATAAAATTTGTCAACGAGGATTTAATTCCAAACACTTTTCTTTCGTAACAAAGTTTGAGATTTGTAAAAAATCAGCAATGCATAAATTTGATAATTAAAATGGGATGTCATCTTCAATCTTTTCAATTTTTTGATTTGTCGTGAAGATGATTTCAATTCCATCTGCACATTTGAAAATGTATGATCGCTATTGAAGCGTGAGATTAAACTTTCTAATTGTGTTCCCAAATAGTATAGCACCATGCACATATTAAAAAAGATCACATATTAGTTTAATATCGAAATATTATTACTTCCATTTTTACAGGTTTTACAAGATAAAAAAAAAAAAAAAAAAAAAAATTCTGCAGAATTGATTTTTCAGTGCCTAGTTTTGTAGCTTAGTCGACAGGCCACCCTTCTCGTTCTTTGCTCACAAAAAATCTGCAGAATAGATTTTTTCAGAGCCTAGTGTATGAGTAAGGTGAAGTTTACAGGTAATAAACAATTATTTCAATGATTTAGATTTTTTATACCAAGGAATGGGAAAAAACTACGAATGCAGACCCGGGTTATTGCCAAAATTCAAGCACCGAACACCCTTGAGGGTTAACTCGAAATCCTTTTCGTTCAACACATTTCTGGCAGAAGACGAGCGCTTGTAATCCACGGATACTGCTGATGAACTTCTTTGTGCGACGCGGGGAATTTTACGCAGCTCATCTGTTGTACGTCCTTGTGAAGGGTTGGAATCCTCCTCAGCGGCCACTGGATTTTGATTACTAGAGATGGCAGGTTGCACTGAAGATCCAGTTGGCCGCATAATTTTCAAATTTAATAACTGCAGAAAGCATTATCAAGTAACGCGAAACTATGAACAGGATTAACAGATACACAGACGGCGTGGGAAAGGAAAAGGAGGACTTACCTCTTTACTGGTAACTAAGTCGTTAGCAAGTGGATCTTTCTGTGTAGTTCCAGAATTCAAAAATTTTCTACCACGAGTTGAGTTTGCGAAAGAACAACAGTGTCTGTGGGCGTTTCTTTCATCTTCACCTGAAAAACAGCTGTAGAATTATACTCACATCTATCAGCGTACACACTATACAGAACTATGCGCCCGGCCTGCCAGCAAATCTATGGTTTTTAAGTACAAGCTTCTGAATATCAGGTTGATCCATGAAATCAAATGAAGCTATTTTGGTGTAATGAATGGAGAAATCAATACTTGCAATGCACCAGACCAAGATTCACCTGGTTGCAGAGCAACATTAGCATGCAGCATTCCTGAACTTGTTTCTGCAGTTGCACCCTGCCCCGAAAAAGGTGAAAATCATCATGCATGCCTATGAGCATGTTTTGCCGAGTTTAAAGTAAAATTTAAATTTTTGTTTCCAAGTGTTTAGATATACAAGAGAACTTATAATTCATTTACTTATAAGTAAACCATTTAAGCTTAGCCAAACTTTCTCTATATCTTGGGTGTAAGCCAGAACTTTATGTTACTTACAAGCTCTTGAAGTGGAGGATTGGCTAGGGGAGACTCCTGATATTTCGAAATGGTCCAGTCGAATACATAGTCACGTTGAAAACCTGCACCAGAAGAGAGACGAGAGGAATAAGGTCAAAGAAAAGCTAAGTCTCCGTTTGGTGAGATATTGTTTATAAATTTTGTATATAAACAGCGATGTGTCATCATTTCATTGGCTCATTTTTTTGAAAAGTCAAAAATGGTGGGCAAAAATCTTTGACTAGTCGAAATTGTTAACTTTTCAAAATAATGATCCAATGAGATGTTGCTGACATTCAAATCTGAAAAGCAGCAAATATAAGTAACTCTTAGGAATATGTCAAAACCTTCATGAGTGAAAAGGTCACGGAAAATTCTCTTTAAATAAGCATAATCTGGTTTATCATCAAACCTAAGCGAACGACAATAATGGAAGTAAGACGCGAATTCTGTTGGATAGCCACGACATAACGCCTAAAGAAAAGTGAGCTTCAGAATCAGTCTCGAATCGTGCAAAATATACAACTTCCCGGACGACAGCTGAAACACCAGTTACCTCAATCGAGGTTGTTACTTTCCTTTCACTAATTTTCTCATACTTCCGCTTCTTTGTTCCCGCATTCAACCCCTGCCAGGGGAGACTACACAATTCGAAGAAGTAAGCACCATATTATAAGAAAAAAACATCAGAGAAAACAAACACGACAAATACGCGTACGTACCTTCCTCTTAAGAAATACATGAGAACATATCCAAGCGATTCTAAATCGTCCCTGCGACTTTGTTCTGTGCAAAACATAATGCAGTGCTTAATCAAATCACTTTTAGTAAATGCTTATGATGAAAACAAAATAAACTTAAATACCGATTCCGAGATGAGTATTCATGCTAGCATATCTGGCTGTTCCAATCATGTTTTTATTTTCTCTGCATTACAAAAACAGCATCATAAGCAGATTCTTATTTATAACTTTTGATGTTAAAACCATACAACAAACTGATATTCAAGAGAGCTTACCTATAGGGAATGTGACGAGTCGAGGAATCTCGGAATTTCTTGGCAAGTCCAAGATCAATAATATATACCTACATAGTTTGATTGTGGAATGGATCAGAAGAGAATAAAAGCAAAACAGTTAAAATGAAAGGGAAGCAAATTTTATAGAAGGAAACCTGATTTGCATGCCTTCCCAATCCCATTAGGAAGTTATCCGGCTTAATATCCCGATGAAGGAAAGATTTTGAATGAATAAACTCGATCCGGTTAATCTGAAAAGAACAAGAATTCCCGGGAGAGTCGAAGCATGAAAATGTCTCAAATTATTAGTAGAACACAACCAAACAGAATATTTTACCATCTGATCCGCCAGCATGAGAACAGTCTTTAGAGATAGCTTCCGATTGCAGGAGTTAAACAGGTCTTCAAGACTAGGTCCCAGTAAATCCATAACAAGGACATTATAGTCTCCCTCGACTCCGAACCATTTAAGGTTAGGAATTCCAGCTACCGATATTGAAAAATTGCCTGTACTCAATAAAGATGCAAAAAGGAAAATAATGACAGGCAACTGAAAAGTGAAAAGGATCATTACTTCCTCCTTGTAGCGTTTTGTACGACCTTGACTCGTAATGCAACTGAGGATGCTTTGTCTTGATATTTTCCTGCATGTTCAGAAAAGCAGAAGCTATTGATGATATTAAGCAACTTACAACTTATTTTTAATAATTAATGAATGTTAGCCGACAAGAGGGAAAAATACAGCACCGTGCAATGAACTATCAAAAAAGAATTATGCATACAGACACCTACTTAAATTCACGAGGAGCGACATTTTGAGAAAAATGACGAGAAATTATGTTTCGAAGGAGTAAATGAGGGAAGGAATTCTCTACAACGACACTATCGATCATGTGGCAATAGCGTATAGAGGCACTTCTTCTAAGGTCTCCCGTCTCCATATGCCAAGCCTTCCTACCAACTCTGAAGGATTCATGGGTTGACAAACGGTAGAGAAAAATAAATATCAGATCAAAGCATATCAAAAAACGAACTTCAAACGCTTCAAAAGTAACAGCTTTCCTTCAATTTTCTCTACACACCATACGATAAAAATACCAGTTTCCATAGCCCAAAAAGACAACGAAAACACATCCCGTGCCAAGAACATTCAGGATTAAGACAATAATTAGGAAGGATCCTAGAATTTCTCTTGGACTAAATGTTCCTTTGTGTCATCATTCAGCCTCTATTTGGTAAAAGTTTTTTATTTATAAACAAAAAATGTGATGTTTTTGAGGTAAAATATGTTGTTGAAAAATGATTTGGGGAATTGTCTTGCTTAAAAACAAGTTTACCATACGGTCGCTCAATTTAAACAAACGAAATCAACTCCAAGAAAACCGATCTTTAGGTCCAACTACGTCGGGATAGGTACTGCCCTTGTTTGGCCTCCATTATTTGTAAATCAAATTTATTCAACACTTAATCTCATCCATCCATCTTAGTCAAACCTACCATTTTTTACTTTTCAAACATTTTTGAACTACACATTCTCCCAAAAACCTATTCAAAATCACATTATTTCCCAAATAATGGGGGCCAAACATGGGCTAAACCAATGAAAACAGATATTGAGAATTAGCATGTCATGTCTAACAAAGAACTTCAAGCTTACAAGAATGAAATTTTGTCTCAAGTTAAAAATTTCCAAGAATGAAATTTTGTCTTGTTATTGTATGTTGGATGAAATTTTTAACTTAAGACAAATTTTTTATCGTTAAGACTCTTAACCATCCAACATAAAATAACAAGACTCGAAAAAAGGTTCCGATCAAAAAAAAAAAAAAACAAGACTCGAAAAGGAACTTAACGATGGACTAAGAGCATCAGATCACATCTGACTGTCTGGCGAAGCCTGAAAATAAGTAGGAAAATGCTTAAAGCACCTCGGGGCTTAACCCCGAGGTGACCCCCTCCTCACATGGAGGGGGTGGAGCCCACTTGCGTAAGTGGGCTCCACCCCCTCCATATGAGGAGGGGGTCACCTCGGGGGTAAACCCCGAGGTGCTTCTATCATCACCCAAATAAGTACCCCTACACTGTTTGGATAACTTACTTTTTCCGAAAGTATCTCTAGTTAAGTTGCTATCCAAATAAGTATTAAGTAAACTTTTTAAGTTTAACCAAACATGCACTAAATATTCCATAAATCAGAAACTAAAAAAATGCAACGATGAGGTTTTCTAATTACTCACGAGCTTAATTGCAACCTCTTCACTCGTCTGAATATTAGTACCTGCAAAATAAAGAAACAAGTTGCCCAACAAGAAAAAGAAACAAAAAATGATCAAATTCAAAAACAAAAAACAAAATAATTCAAAATAGACCTATATAAATCTCTCCAAATGAACCACTTCCAATTTTCCGGCCAAGCTGAAACTTATTTCCTACCCGGGGCTCCATCCAATCACGTGATAATAAAAAGTACCCTTCAAAACCAACTTATAAGTAACTAACAATTAAGCTGAAATTGCAGATTTAAAGCAGGAAAGAGAGGGAGGTGCCAAAGTGAACTGTCTTTGTATAAAATGAAACATCGGTATCTCCCCTTCTTGGCTCGGGGCTTCGATTTAATCGACACCCGCAGACTTTTCGTTTACACCTAGATTGTAATAACACAGTTAATTATTCATAAATGTTAATTATTAATTTTTTTTTTTCCTTCCGATCACTGCTGCTGTTCCAACTAACAAACATATAAGCATATTTTTAAGACTAATGCTATTTTGTCCACAATCTAATTGACAGTTGGTAATACAATTACTATAATATCCCTTATTGAGTTAAATAAGTTGAAGTCTTATTTTACATAGAATTTATTTGAATCTTACAAATAATAAATTAATTATATTTAAATTATGCTTGTTTATGACCATCATCTACTTCACGGAAAAAAGACTTAATTAAAAATTTACATAGTTAATATTTAGAATTAAAAATAACTGGAAGTGGTTTAAGTACAAAAACTATAGAAATAAATGATGAAATTAGAATATTATTAAAACAACATAACTAATATTTTAGATTAATAGAAATAATTGAGATTAGACAAGAAGGAAACAAAAATATAAATGAATATAAAGAAATAACCTTAAGAAGAGTTAGAAGAAGACTATAATATAATTCCGAAAAAATAAAAATTCACTATTCGGTTCAGTGTGGTATCAGAGCCAGCACCAGAGTTAGTAGTTATACATTTATTTAGAAAAATGTCTAAAAAATTATCAATAATTGAACCCAGAGTATATAATTATTAATCTAAAGATTTATCAAATAATAATCATTGGTCATTAATAACTGAAACATATGAAAAATTTATACCATTTGTACAATTAGGAGAATAATGATTTGGAGAACATAAACAATTAAATTGGACAAATTTATTTTTACTAAATAAATTATGAATAAGCTTAGATAAAATTACAGAACAAAATTTAGAACAAGCTAAAAATCCAAAACAAGCTCAAGAAATTGTCAAGAATTTACCATTAGAAACAAGACAAATGATAAAAATAACTAACGATTATAAATATATAAATAAAAACTTACCAACACAAATATTAGAAGTAAAACAAAGTGTAAATAACCTATCAAAACAATTAATAACATTAGAAAATCAAATTAAGCAAAGAACTGATAAAATAAACAAAATAGGAAATATGGTAGAAGTATATGAAAACTCAATAGAAATTACATAGCAAAAAACTATTATAGAACAAATAAATATGATAAGAACAATTAAAGAAGAAGAAATAGGGAAAAATGATTTACACAAAAGATTAGATAATATACAACAAAATATTGAAATTGTAAACCAAAATATAAAAAAAATATATGACGAAATGGAAAAAAGAAAACCTAAAAGTATAATAACTGACAAATAATTTAAAGTTATCAATAGATTAGGAATAAATACGATTACTGAACAAATAGAAAAATTTATGAAAAATCTTAAAGAAGAAAGTGAAGAAGATTATATAGAAAAATTTAAAAATTTAAAAATAGAAGAAATTAATATGAATGAACAACAAAAAGCTTTAGTACCAGCAGGACAAAATCCACCAGAATATATACAACAACCAGGAACTAACCAAGTTAAAAAATAAACTACAAGTAATACTAATCCACAAAACACACCAGAAATATATATGAGTTAAAGACAAAACCAAAATTTTAGAACTAATAATTTTATGCCACAACAAAAATATTACACCAAGTCAAGTAATAATTATCCTATAGAATATACACCATGGAGAATTATAGAAACACAAATTAGTTTAAAAAAGAAGATGGTTAGATTTAGGATGTGTACAAGATGTAGATCATGAATTAGAATTATGGATGAAATCTATGGCTATGATGGCCTATACTAGAGAATTAATAGAAAAACAATTCCAATTAATGTTAGAAAATACATTTATAGGAACCACTACAAGATGGTGGGGGAAACTTAACAGAAACTTATATAGAACAAGTTAGAGGAAATGATCAAGATGAAATAGGAACTATACTTAGCAGATGTGAGGATGCATTAAAAAAAGAATATACATTAGTATTTGACAGAGATACTAAAATTAGCTCAAAATTAAGAAATAGATATTTATTAGAAAATTCATTAATATGTGACACGTGTTACTTTAAACAATTTGCATGTGAATTTAGAGAATATTTTGAAAAGATAGAATATAATCAAGAAACGTATGGTATGGAAATTATGAACCAAATATTTTTTAAACTACCAAACTCATGGAATTTAGAATTATTAAAGAATGTGAAAAATTAGAAATACCATTAACTAATAATAGTCTAAGAGTAAGAATACAATTTATAGAAATGCAACAAAAAGAAAAATGTATGCAAGCAAATAATATAATAAAATTTCACAAAACAAGTAAAAAATCATTATGTTGTGATAAATTACAATATAAATCAACTCAATGGGGATGTCATTTACAAAGAAAGCATAAGAAAAAGAAATATTATAGAAAATATAACTTTAGAGACAAATTTAAAAAATTCAGTAAATATAAAAAATCATATAATAAAACATTTAAAAGGTATAGAATACCATGTATAAAATATCTAAGACAAAAACAAAACAAAACTAGAACATACCTAAGAATTCTAAAAAATGTAAATGTTATTCAAGTGGAGAAGTAGGACATATATTACCAAAATGTCCCATGAAAGATAAAAAAAAATATGATGTATATTTCATTAATAGAAAAAGAAAATTACAACCTATTACATATTGAACAAGAAGAAGAATGGGAAGAAATTTATGAATTAGAAGAGCTTAAAATAATAAATTCTATATGGAATTAGAGTCTTCAGAAGAAATTAAATCTAATGAATTTAGTGAAGAAAATTATTTATACATAAATAAGATTAGACAAATTAGTGAAGAAGGTACATCTAAAGAATATGAATATCAATTAGAAGAACAACTAAATGAAAGATTAATATTTAATTCAAAAATGTATGAAAAATATTAAAATCAAAATTAGATGTAGAATCAAATGAAATATTTAATTTACCATTTTGGTAGAAAAATAAGAAAATAACATATGTAGTAAGAAACCATAGCCACCCTATAGATATAAGAGATACTACCGAAAATACACTAATACCTATAATAAATGAAAAAATTATAAGACAATAAATAAACCTATTAAATCCTGAATTAAAAGGAAAAATAAAAAATATATATTTAGGAGTTGTACAAATTATTGCAAAAGCCTATTTTAGAGAAGAAATTGATACACCTATAGAATTTTATATTATGGATGATAGAATTGTAATTTCAGAACAGGATGTTTTAATAGGAATTGTAACAGGAAATTTAATATACCAAAAAGTAAAATTTATAATAAGACCAAACTTCAACATAAGTATGGGAAAATAAAATAAAAATAAAATCTTAACATTATATTATAGATTAAGAGGAATAGATATGGAACTAGGAAGTAAAACTATAAATTTAATTATTAAAACAATATATGCTTTTACTAGTAAGCATGAAGTAAAAATTAATAATGGTACAAAAACACACATAATAGAACTCATATTTAAAAATTTACTGGAATACAAATCAGCTAAAGAGAATCCAATAATGACTATACCAGAACATATAGAAATAGATTTTAATCAAGTTAGACGATTAGTAAATATGGATAAACCACAAATAAAATTTGGAAGAAGATCAATTAGCCTAAAAAGAAATACTAGTACAAGATCATTACCTGAAATAGAAAATAGAAATGATTCAGAAAAATAAATAATGACAAAAATATATAGAATGAATCTATCTAAAAGAAATGATACAAAACAATTTGAAGTTATGATAGAAATTATAATAAATGGAGAATGAAAAGAGCAAAAAGCATAAATAGATACTGGAGCAACAATATCCCATATATAAAAAAAACATAATAGGAGATTTAGAAATTAAAATAACAAATAATCCAATCCAAATACAAGATTATTTTGGAAATATTCATCCCATGAATACCTATGTAGAATTACCAATAAGAAATAAATGAAATGAAATAATCATAAATATGTATGTAGAACATACAAGAAAAGTTAATACATAATTGTTATTAGGAACAGATTTCTTAGAACAAGTAAAATCATATTACATAAAAGATGATAGAATGCTATTAACAATACAAAATGAGAATCCAGTTATACCAAGGTTATTATAAATAAAATACAAGGAGGAAGTGAACATATTTATATATTAACTAAAATGAATTACAATGGATATCTTAGCAGAAATTATCAGACCTTATTTGATACAGGAGCACCATCCTGTTTATCTAAAGAAAATGTATTTCCTCCAAAATGTAGAGTAATAAAAAAGATGATGAAGAAAGAGTCATACTTGTAGGATTTGTTGGGAGCACAAATCTAATAACTAAAATAGCAAGGAATGTTAAAATGAAAATTTGAAAAATGAACTACAAATACCTTGTGTCTATCAATTTGATGATACGCCAGGAGATATATTATTAGGAAATAACTTCATAAAACAATAATATCCAATAACTGTTGATGAAAAGTTACACTTTTATCTACCCCTTATCATCATATATCAATAGGAATAAGAATTAATGATCCTTACTGTAAAGAAAAAATGCCTCATATATCAGCTCAGCGTGGTGAGGATGGATAAAAATTAACATAAACAACACAATTTATGTCCAATAAAAATAGAATAAATCTAGTACAAGCACATTTTGAACAAATAGCAATAAAAAATATTATCGAAGAATTATTAAAATTATCAGGAAATAATCCTTTAGAAAAATGACACATAAATAAACTTATGGCAGATATTATATTAGAAGATGACACTAAGATTATTAGTGTAAAACCAATTAAACACACACCCAAAGAATTGCCTAAATTTGAAATGCACATAAAAGAAATGTTAGAAAAGAAATTTATTAGAGAATCTAATAGTAAACATAGTAGTCCAGCCTTCATTGTAATAAAACATTCAAAATTTGAAATGCACATAAAAGAAATGTTAGAAAAGAAATTTATTAGAGAATCTAATAGTAAACATAGTAGTCCAGCCTTCATTGTAATAAAACATTCAGAACAAAAAAGAGGAAAATCTAGGATGATAATTAACTATAAAAAGCTAAACATTTATACAAAAGAATTAAATTCTCAAATTCCAAATCAACATGTATTATTTAACCAAATCAGAGTAAGAAATATTTCTCTAAATTTGATCTAAAATCAGCATTTTATCATATTATGTTAACTGAAAAATCTAGACATTTAACAGCTGTTACAATACCACAAGGATTTTATGAATGAAATGTATTACCATTTGGATTTAAAAATAGTTCAAGAGAATTTCAAAGATACATGGATAAAATATTTAAAGATTATAGCCATTTTATTACAGTATATATTGATGATGTTCTTATTTACTGTGAAACTAGACAGACCACTTAAAACATATTAGATAGTTAAAGAAAATGTAGAATTCTTAGGATCTATAATTAGTCAAGAAGGAATAAAACTCCAGAAACATATAGGTACAAAAATACAAGAGTTTAACAATCATATAAAAGATAAAACACAATTACAAAACTTTTAGGACGTGTAAACCAGACTAGGAAATATGTACCTAACTTAACAAAACATTTAATACAATTACAAAAGAGACTAAAAGGAAAAACTAGATGGACACTATGGTCCAAAGACGAAGAAGAAGAAGTACAAAAAATTAAAGACATTTGTAAAGATTTACCAGAATTAGAATTACCTAAAAAAGAATGTGATTGAATTATAGAAACTGGTGCATGTGAAACAGCATTTGGAGCAGTACTTAAATATATTTATCCAAAAGAAGATGAGGAAATGATTGCACAATACACTAGTGTCAGTTTTACTCAAATTCAAACTAATTATCATATAAATGAGAAAGAACTATTAGCTGTAAAATTAGCTATTGAAAAATTTGAATTATTTATTGTTACTACAAAATTCAAAATTAGAACCGATAATACACAAGTCAAATATTGGTTAACTAAAGAAATTGATCCAACTATTACAAATAAAAGGTTAATTAGATGGCAAGTAGAACTTAACCATTATGATTTTGAAATTATTCATATTAAGGGTACTAGCAATGTTATTGTAGATTATTTATCCAAACATGGAGGAATTACTTAAGAAAGTAGAAAAAAATTTTCTTGGCCATGGGTCAAATGAATATCAACTATTCAAATCTATTCAACCATGTAAACACTTGTATGGTGCAGACAATACAAACTAACAGTAAATTAGCTTTTTTCAAATCAAGGGTTAATTCTCTTGAGAAAATATACAAAGGAGGATCTCAATCCTCTCCAGTGAAGAATTTATCTGTAGAACTTTCTATTGAGGAAGAAGTATCTAATGTATCAATTCTTGGAAGTTTATCTTTCAAAGTCATTGGCAAAACTATTGAACCATCTAAAGAAACTTTTTTAAAAGTTGGGAAGAGACCAACAATTGTAACAAAGGAACTATCAGAAAATGAGAAAGTCATGAAGAAACTCGAGACATTCTTGAAGTGTGTGGAGTATTTAAACAAAAGGACAAAAGAAGGAGAATGGCTAAAGACAATTAACCATCAAAAAATCAATAAAACAATTATTTTTCCAGGAGAAGAACCAAAAACAGTCGAGGATTGTTTGATCAAGAACTTATTCAATGCATCTACCCTAGTAAGGATATGAAGGAAATATTATTATTACCTAATCCTATCAAAGCAGCAGTTAAAACATACTTTGGGATAACCAAAGCTGAAAAGATCTATGTCAGGATTTACTCAGTCATTCCAGAATTTATTGATGAGGAATTTCTAAAGGCAGAACATATTGTAAAACTTGGAATAACTAGCAAAGTTATCCTTTCAGAGCTAGGAATTAAGTCATTTAACAAAGAAGAACAAATACAAGTTATTCCAGAAAAAAGGGCATGAAATTTAGAGTCATGTACACCAAATTAAGAGATACCCTTACACAAACTAATGTTTGGGGTATATGAATCTAATGATTACAAATTATTAATCTACAGCATTACAAGAATTAATCAAATTAATTGTCAATTATGGAAATTAAGAGAATATGTTGAGAATATACTTGTCAGCAATTTGGATCTTTGCGGAAAAACCTATGAATATCTACATCAACTAATGGAGGTAGAAGTGTAATAATTGTGGGGACCTACTCAACTACAATGAAGATGAAGCTTATCTTGTCTGAACATGAATTATTCAAGGTATGGGAGTCCAGACCCATGTGAAACTTTAGAAAATCAGTAAAAATTATTGTAATATTATCTTTACTTTATTTACTTTATTTCTTGGCCAAGTATGTAAAAGATAAGGAATCTTATCTTGTCCCTCAACTATAAAAGGAGGAGTCTCTTCTCATTGTAAGTATCCGAAAATTATATTGGTTTCAGTAATAAAAATCTATATTCTCTCTATCTATTGTCTTTCTTTTCATTCCTAGTTAAAAAAAAAAAATTCATCAAACAAATCCAGAAACAATTAGTAGAAGGTATGAGTAACTAAACTCCACATAAATATATATATGCAGCCATTAAATAGTTAGTAATACTCTATTTATTTATGAGTCTATAAGTTTATTCTTTATAAAACTTTTGTTAAAAGAGTACATCTAGAGGTAGGAAACGAAACTGGATTGTGCTAAACTTCTTTGAAGTGTTTGTTTAAGTGTTAAAAAGAAAATATTGAAGTACGTCTTTCGAGCATCCATTAATGCATGAGTATTTCGTGCAGCAACGATCCCTATTGAGTTGTGTTTAATACTTAAATTAATAACTGAAGAATATTTGATCAAAAATCTTTTAAATCCAGATTTACAAAGAAGCGTGATGGGCCCATAGGTAAAAAGAAGGATTGTTAATTATTTATGGTGGATTATATATCGCCTTTATCATTATTATTGTTCAAGTCATGTTATCATAATTTTAAATTTATCATTTTTTTTATAATATTCCTTACATGATTTTACATATGTTGAAAATTTGTTTTTACTATCTCATGATTAATTATTAGAAGAAAATTTGAATTAATAACTTAAATTTATATATCTAGTTTTATGATTTATGAATTTGGAACATTTAATAAAATTAAATCCTTCAGAAATAAACGACTTTAAATATTTAAGAGAAGAAATAAGTAAGCAATTAGAAAATATAAGAGAAGATTTAGGAAGATATTATAATTTATTAGATTACGCAATAAAAGAACCCTATTTTACAGATTTTTTACAATTTACTAGAATTATAGTAAATAAATGAAGAATAATTAATGATTTAGACAAAAAGATTGAAGAACTAAATATAATTATTGAAGAAGAAACTTTAACATATAATAGTATATATTACGCATTTTATGTTAATAATAAATTTAGAGATATACACGTATCATCAAAAAAACTAGAAGAATTATAACTAAAAGAAAACATAGTAAATACATATTTAAAATTTTTGACTTGTAGTAGGGATTGTCATCATGTTTGTTCATCTAGCAAGATCCTATTTTTAATGGCATATTTCCCTATTTGTCAACATTTTATAACTTGTCTGATTATTGAAGTCTATCCACGTCTAAACTCTAATAGATTTAATTTGGCCCCCAGCATAGTTCAATTGATTGAACGATGAGAGTGAAAAAACTCAACTGAGCTGATGGTAGTTGCAAGATAAGAATTTCAAAATATGGATGAGGCTCTTTGTAATCATAGTTAAATAGCGAAGTATCAACCATGCTCCACTGAGACACATTTTGTGATTCCCTAATATAGGGAGTCAGGGATTATAAGAGTTCTTAAGGTTGGAGTTCAATATTTTTTCTAATAGTTTTAATTTGTCTGATTAGTATCAAAATAGATAGATCGAGATCACATGATCAAGAATTTTCATGGCCATTCGATTTCAAATTTTAATAGCAAAATAAAGCCATCACTATATGAAGTCGTATTTTCGAGACGTTGAAAATTATTAATTACTTGGCTCAACAACAATCGCACAAGTCTGAAATGTTAAGCTTGATTCGATCTATTCATGCTATACAAATCTTTGTCGTAATTACAAACAATCCAATAAATGGTAATATGTTCGAATCTTTACATGAAATGAACGACGAAATATCGCTTAGACAAGTATACAACGAAGAGGAACGAAGGCAAATATATTCACAAGGCAGTGATAATCATATGCAAATATCATACATACAACAGCCAAAGTGCTATGGTGTTAAGAATACCTCACTATACTGGACAGAAAATACACTAAGAATGAACCAACAAGGTTCAACAAGAGAACAAAAAGGGGAAATTGCAAAAAGCCAAAAAAAACCTAGAAATAAAAATCATAAATGCATATAATTATGTTTGATGTGGTAATACAGAAGGTACACTCATTATTGAATACTTCTTCTGCAGTCTCCCTCTTAACAGCCTGATTTTCGCGTCGACTCGGGCTGTGAATCCGATCTTCGTCTCCTGTCTAGCCTTTGAACGCTCTCGTTTCCACATATGTCGATCCTCGATGTCTTTCCTGTAGTACTTGATTTCTTGAATGACATGATGATCCATTGGATGGAAAGATCTTTGGAAAGAAATGTGTACAAGGTATGGAAGATTACAGACAATGGTTACTAAGAGGGTAGTGATCCAGTAAATTGGGGCCGGAGCTAAAACTTCTGTGAGGATTTTGAAGGCATTTTCGTCGAGGGCCGACGATAATTCTCCATAGAACACAAGAAACACATACCATGTAGCGACACTACCCCAGACGAACAAGTGTTGTATCCACGTGAAGTGACTCATCGTAAGTGCAATCTGGCAATTAACAGCCCAGATAATGCAAGTGAACATAGCAGTGCCGACGGCAGTCATATCAGCCGTCTGGCCTCCAGAACGGAAAGCTTGGTCGTAAAAGATGATAATGTTGAGGAAGAAGATAATGAGGGACGTGTATAGACCATTTCCCATCCACCCAATTATTCTGTACCAGTCGAAGAACAAATTTTTTGGTCCTTGCTGATATAGGGCAGGAAACTGCATTGCGCACAAGTTTGCATCAGTAACAAACTTTTAAGATCAGTGTCCAATTGTCACAAAGTTTGAGTTGATCCTCAAATTGAATTTGCACTAAAAGGCGTTTACCTAGTGCAATTATCACAAGCATTTCCACGTGTTGAAGCTCTGGTTGTTTAAAGGAGATTCAAGCACACGGAATCTAGAAAGGATCGAAAGAAGACTAACCTGCAAACACACTTCAGAATCCACGTCCTGTTCGAATACTCCAAGTGAAATCACGGGCAATGACGTAAGAACGACGTTGAACAGCAGCATGTACCAGTCAACATAAACCGACTGCCCAGAAAAGGCAGCAAAAGCCTCGAAGTAGAAGATTGTGAGGCCAAACGCAATATTTTTGTAGAAGAAATAGCAGATCTGAATGCAGAGAGTTGTAGTTAAAAGTGAGAATAAAACAAAAGGAGGAAGGGTAGCACAAAGAAAAACGACACCCATGTAACAATGAACATGTTAAGTACATGCAAAGAGACAGAAATCTATATTACTAAATTATATTTCAACAACATTAATGAGAATATAATGCTTTCAGCTAAGGCGATTACCATCTGAGCAATTCTTTTGTAGCACCAATGTCCATGTACAACAAGAAGCCTCTCCAGAAACCGAAACTGTGCAATAGCGAAGTCGCTGGCCATTACAGCCTACAGAAAAGCCAAAATTATGTCCGCTTATTTTGATCTAAAAGTAATACATGCTCATGAAAAGCTCCCATTAACATAATGAAAATTACACGATTTATAAGAAACCAAGCAAAAGCAAAGTAACTTGATCAACAATAAAATAAAACTAAATTTCACAATTCTCAGAAAGGATGAATTAATTCACAGCCAGCACAACCAGCATTAACTATTTATAATGTAATCCAGAGTATGCTTTCAACATCTTTACATTCTTCCCATATTGGTGCAAAAGGATCGGTCCTTCACTTGCTGATCATTCGCGAGTCGAACTTGATCTCTTGCCACGCCTTTCACTCAATCGCTCTTTTTGTTTGGAGGATCGCTCTTTCTTCACTCTCTTGCTATTACCAGTAGGAAGCGCAGCGACAAGGTGCATATTATCATATAGAAAGAGGCGAGGCGAGACGTAGCGATTCGAACTACTGGAAAAATTTCACTACACGGAAGGCAATAGAATCACCGATAGGCGCAAGCACGCGTAGCGAATCACATAGATCCCCTACCCGCCAACACGCAGATAGATAGATAGAGCGGGCAAAGCGCGAAGGTTTTTAATGATATTGCATGCCAATATACAGAAAATCTTGCAAAAGTGTATTTGAACCAAATCCCAAAGCGGAATGAAGTCCATGAAAAGTTATAGTTCAACAAATAATATCATAACCCTGTTGAAGTGGAAGAAGACTTTTTCAAATGGTAAATCAACATTTCAGTTAGGCCATAAAAATCAACTAGAATTTGATTATAAATACTGATACTACATTCCTCCTCTTCTTTCAGCTGGTCACCATTTAAGTTTTACCTTTATCACTAAAGTTATTGATGACACACTAACTAGTCTTTATTGAAGCCAAAATTTCCTAGAACTTCATAAGATACAATATGAACAAAATTCAAATAAGCATATCCGTATTTCTTTTGTTTAAAAAAAGAAAATGCTCAGATCAAACAATCACTTTCTGCAGGTGAAGAATGCAAAAGTCAACGCCTCTGATTCTTGAAGTACTTAATCATTTCTGTAGTTTGATAAGATATTCTTTCAGTATATAACTATTTTGAGAATTACAAATGGCTATTGAATCTGATGCCACTTAAATGCTTATATATATATATATCAATGCTTGCATACTGGCAAATATTGGGTAGACAATGAAGATAAAACTAGTACTCAGTATAGACACAACACTAACGATTCTTGAGGATATAAAGAAAATTGATCTTTTTCCCCAGAGCCCAAAATTTATTTGAGCAGATTGGCAAGTTCAAATAGTGCTCGACTGCTCGGGATACAACTGTATGCATTGCATACTCTCAGGGAGTTGAATCACAATGAAAATGGTCTGGAGAAACATATACAGAATGCTGGGTGTGTCGGAATATAATCCCAGATTGTTAAGGCTTCCAAAATCATCAAGCAATTAAAATGGGCACAAAGATGTGGTATTTATGTTTTCTTTAGCAGTTCAAGCAAAGTATGTTTACTGTAAGTGAATTTTTAAAGTTTTGATGAATCAATGATATTTTTATGAGATTCTTCGAAGATTTACTGCAAAACTCTAGTTGCACAAACATGTTCAAAAGAAACAAATCCTTCACACATCTAAAACAGTTACTTTGATCATGTACAAACCTGCATTCCTTCACATCCACTAATCCCCACACCAATGTCTGCTTCTTGAATCATACCAACATCATTTGCACCATCACCAATTGCTAATGTGGTTTTGCCGGTTCCTTCTTTTACTAATCTTGTTACCTGGTTGTCAAGTATCATCAGAAGAAATGAAGGACAGAGCAGTCGTAACAATCAACATGTTGGCTAAGCTCAAACGCTTTACTCATAAGTAGGATAAGCGTAAACACTTTTATCAATAATTTTTTACTGGTCTAAATTGGAATAAGTTACTAATTTTAATAATAAAGTAAGAGTTACTTTCCAAAAAGCAACGAATTTTACTTGAAATAAAAAAATTAATTACTTGAACATGATAGAAACAAAGTAAAATTTACTTATTTTTAAGCTTAGCCCATTATGCTTGGCAGAATTATCTCAGAAACTTTGAGAAATGAATTGCACAAGTCGTAGCATGAAATTAATTAGTAGATAAGACAAAAGATATCTGACCAGAGCCTTCTGCTTTGGTGAAACACGACAGCATATGACAGAAGCACAATCAACTGCTAAATTCAAAAATTGATGCTTCATGTCATCCTCCAATGCATAAGTTAGAGTTTTCCCATCAATGATCAATGCGAATGCAGCATGAGGATCTTTTTCAAGCTTGACCATTTGTGACCCATTGGTGATTTGCATCAAGATATTTTCTTTTACGGACTGAGAAGTAACAAACAGCAAAGAAGGCTACATTAAATTATAATAAACATGCTCAAATTTTTTGCATGCTCTTTCTATGAACAACTACCTTTTCAGGATCTTGACCTAATGTGGCTTCATTGGTTGCTGATATACAGATTTGCTTCATGCCTTGTCGAAGCAAACTACAAGAAAATCTGCATAACGGTAACAAGATTTCATTTTAGCAGCCGGGAGGCTTTGATTGTCCAGATACTATGATCATCATAAAATAGTTAGAGGCAGATTCTGCTGGCAAGAGACAGACCCTATATTTATCGCAGTTTCCATCTTATCACCTGTCAGAACCCAGATCTTGAGACCAGCTTGTGCCAGTTTGTCTATGCACTGAGGCACCTATGGATAGTAAACAAAGAAAAATGTTCATTTACAATGCATCGATAGTTTCACAGCAACGATATAACATATAATATACCCCTTTCTGTAATTTGTCCTCCACTGCAGTCGCACCAACAAGTACCAAGTCTCTTTCCATCATATCAGAAACCCGCTCCAGCATTTCATCCCTATCACCACCAATTGAGGTTTTTGCCTTGGAAAACTCTTCATTCCAAGCCGAATATTCGGCCTCTTCGAGCTTCTTGTAAGCAAGAGCAAGGGTTCGTAATCCAGCCTCCCCATATTCATTTAAATGCTTGGTGGTAGCTTCCTCATACATTCTTCCGTTCTTTGATAGCCTATCAAATATTATGCTGTAAAGAAGTGAAATAGCATCAGATTCCAGAGCATATAATATATCCCAAACAAAGTCCTAAAAGGAGAAAATCAAACTAGAAGAAACGACAAAAAATCACAAAGCTCAGCTGCTCATTGCCTGATAACTAAAAAAAACTTTCAAACTAATTCTTCAAATGCACAGTAGTTAGTGTTAAGGACAATATTTATATTATATATGTGTGACCTATCTAACAGCTTAAATTTTTAGATCAAGTGGTTCAATATGGTATCAAGAGCACACAAAGGTCCTGATTTCAAGTATTGTCACCACCCATTTAACTGAATTGTGCATTTGTTAGGCTTTATCGAAAAATATACCCCGCCTACATGTGGAGGGTGTGCATTGAAGAAAATGTTTAAATGATGTACATGTGGTCCTATCCGAAAACTTAAACTTTTAGATTTAGCCTCTGTTTGGTAAACGATTTATAAACCAGTTTATAAACCGCACAATTTCTCAAACCATTTTTTTAACCACACACATTTTCTCTCTCCATCTTTCAATCACACATTTTACCTAAAAATCATAAATAAACCAACCACTACATTGTTACCAAACAGAAACTAAATGGATCAATTGAAAACATATGAATTATATATACAATATGCTGATAATAGTGCAACAGTTAACGGCCACACGGTCCTTTACTGCACTTTCATTGCTTATCTTCAATAGGTCATATTTTTAGGGTTGGAAGTTGCTTGGAGAGAACTCGAAGTAGCAAACATTATGTTGAATGACAAACCTGTCAGCTCCTTTGCACAGGAGAAGAATCTGACCAGTCTCGTCCCGTACAATGACAGACATTCGCTTCCTTTTGCTTGTAAAATCCAACAAATTGAGAACTTTGTACTCTCTGAATTCACAGAGATATATTATATGTAAAGACAATTGATCCGAGAGAAAATACATTTCCAAATACGCAAAATTAATTATTCGTGGACTTGCCTTTCATTCGGCTGTTGATAAGAAGGATATCTCTCGTGAACGACTATGGTTGACTGGGTTCTTTTACAGAACTCAAAACCAAATTCTTTAGCTGCAACAAGAAATGAACCTTCATCTGGTGATTCTGCTTCGTAAGTAAGACCCCCAGTCTCTTCGTTTATCTCAGGAATTGCAGTGTGACAAATTGACAGAATCCTGAAAAATAATAAGATGACATCTGCATTGGGTTCTTTGAGCCAATTTCCATTCATGAGCCGACTATCCTCAAAGCTAAATCCCTTTATTGTAGGTTTTTGTTCATTTTCATCCGTTGAAGTAACGATGGTCTCCAATTCAATTTCTGATTGCTCAAATTCATTTCCACTTTTCTGCCATGAAAGAGGTGTACTACTCTTGCTCTGCCCATCCGTGTCCAAAGCTATCTGCTTTGCAGCAGCAAGTTCTACGTCACTGGCACGTGTTCCATATGCAGAACCTGCAATGGAGCATTTGAGGAAGTCCATTTGGTTGCATGTCAAAGTGCCAGTTTTGTCAGATAGGATTGTATCAACCTGTCCTAGTTCCTCGTTTAAATTTGACGTTCGTGCCTCAGCAGGAGTTCCAGTCTCTTCGTCATACATATGGATGTCCCGATTCATGAACAATGCTTGGAGGACTTTTACAACTTCGATTGAAACATAGAGGGATATTGGTATCAAATAGCCATATAACATAAGAGCAGTGATTAGATGATAAAAGCCTGAAATCTGTGGTTTTTTGGGATTAAAAAGATTGTGTCCATCTGGGGGGCGTAAATACCACCAGTTTGGCATTTCATTTTTCGTCTTCACAATAAAACCTATAGAGCTGATGAATGAGATGAAAACCAGGAGGCTGAAAAGGATGTAAATTATCTTGTCCATTTGCATCTCAATCCTGCTTCTTTTTGAAGGAGATTTCGTAGAATTTTGCATAACTTTGCTATCATGACCAGTGAATATCACAATTCCATAAATATAGGCTGTGTTCCTAAGCTTTGAATCTCTGAGAAGAATCTGACTAGGATCAAGAGGATAGACCATGCGATCATATTCAAGATTACCAACAAAAGTGTAAAGATTAGGGTTTGGATCCTCGCATCTTATGGTTGCATTGAAATCCTTAAAAGTTGCATCATCATCCAGCCGTAAAGTTACCTCTAGGGCTCTCTTTACCTTCAAATTTGTCTCTCCATCTAAGTTCATAGTTTCAACATAACAAATTCCATCTTCATAACTAGATGATAAAAGAAGTAAATCGGCAGGAAAAAATCGATCCTTTTCTACTTTCACAACATCTCCAACACGAATCTTCATCCATGGTCTGTTACCAAATACGCCGTCTCCTTTATGTACACTAGCTTTTCTTAAATTAACTTTCATATCCTGTATGAAGCGTCGCCAATCTTCCAAAGCTTCTTTAACCATACTCAATCCAACCACAAATGCTAAAGGAGCAATCATACTTACAGGCGAGAATGGAGATACATCAGTTAATGAAAGGATTGCAGCTAGAAGAAAGTACAAGTTGGCAACACGTCTGAATTGTTCAAATATGGCCTTAGGTAGAAAAGTAATGATGTTGTACTTTGTAGTAGAGATATAATTGGTGCGGTATTTAAGGGGCTTTTGCTCATGTAAATGAGGCTGGTTGCAATATACCATTCGCGAGTAACCCGGACCTTGGATGTCATGTGGCCCTTCTTCCTCAGAAGTGCGTGGTCTGTAACAAGAAAATGTGTACAGACCGCTTCTTCGAATCTTCGCCCTTATCCTACCCCGTGTCATTTTTCACGATATTTTACTACATCATAGAACTATAAGAAGAAACCTCTTAACACCTGCATTCTCTGTTCCCCTGAAGAATTTGCTTACGAGACTCTGTTGACATGTTGAAATGAAAATTTGCCCAAACTCAAGACTGGGTTTACGAAATTGCAGCAAAAAAAAAAAAAAAAAAAGCCCACCTGGAAATCAAATAAAAACAAAAGATAAAAATGTTAAACTATATCCATCATAAATGACAAAGAATGAACAAGTACATTGCACAGACTTTCACAAAATGAATGTCAAATTGTCATCCACTGTTCTTTCACACGCAAATCTAATAATAATTCAAAACATTCCGTGAAGACAGGTCAATTACAGCCAATTAAAAAAGAACAAAAAATGTTCATATCAATAGACCTTTATAGTTGGTTTAAATTGATTATTTGGGTTTTTTGGAAAAATGTGCGGTTAAAAATTGGGGAGAAAAAATGTGTTGGTTAAAAAGTGATTTGGAAAATTGCGTTTAAATTTTTGGTTTAAATGGTTTTGCCTAACAGAGAGAGCTGAAACTATCTTCAAAATTTGCAGATTCAAATTTATCCAGAAAAATAGCTTCAAAAGAGTAAACAAAAAATAAAAAAGAAAATAAAAAAATTATCGAAATTCAACAATTCATCAGGGTCTTGAATCTTGATGTATACAATGACATTAAGAAACTAAAACTTACAGTCTAGATAGAGCATCAATAACAAATAAAACAAAAAAGATACCACGTTTTAATTACCACCTCGAAGCCTCAAATGAAGCTCCAGACATTCAAAATAAAATTAAATAAAATACACCCAAATTTTTTGAATTTTTTCACATCTTCTCACACACAATTGACCACAAGCAAACAAGCCAATTAAAAACGTGGCCATATTGATAAAAAACACAACACGATACTCGTGTATATACACATTATAGATATATAGAGAGAGTGTATGTGACTTATTTACCTACCGATCAGGTGGGTGGATCAAGAAATTAAAAGAAAATGAATTCTTCAAGAGGCCAAGTCGCCCAGATGGCAGAAGAATGGATATTGCAGAAAACCCAGCTGAGACAAGTTGAGGAGATCGGCGATGGAGGAGAGAGAGAGGGAGAATGAGACAGTGACGGAGATTTACATTTACAACAACAAAGCATGTAAACAAAAACAAATGCCAGCGTTTTACGCTCCCTCTCTCTTTTCTTCATTTTCTATATATATATATATATATACACACACACATTTACAGCTTTTCATACCACCCTATTTGGCAGTGGCACTAAAAATTCAGAATCACTTCAAAATCAATATTTCCGTTTGGTAAGTATAAACTGATTTATTTATAATTTTGAGGTAAAATATGTTATTAAAGTAAAGAGAAAAAATTTGAATGGTTAAAAAGTAATTTGAGAAATTATGTGGTTTATAAATTGATTTATAAATTGTTTACCAAACTGATAATCATACATTTTATAAGATTCACAATTTTTTAATCATACATTTTATCAATTTTTATCCAAAATCTATTAAAAATTGATTTTTATCAATATCAACATGGGCTATATTTTATTATCTTTCACATACTCATCTGCCTTTTATAGAAATATATATATAGTATTTGAAAAAAATCGATGAAAGAGGAAAAAAATCATCCTTACGTCAAAAACAAGAAAATCATATTTATTTTTCCCATATATATAGGAAAATAGTCACGGGCCAAAATGATGTCCCTTTTGAAAGGCTCGATATTCATTTGTTTGTTAATCATATTTGATTTATAAATTGGTTTATTTATGATTTTGAAGTAAAAAAATAGTAGTTAAAAATTGATGAAAGAAAATGTGTATAATTAAAAAATGATTTAAGAAATTGTATAGTTTATAAATTGGTTTATAAATTAATTTATTATATTTATCAAATGGATGCTTAAAAGTTTTGTATTTAAAAATATATTTCTTTTATATTTTTTAAGTAAAATATTTGTTTGAAAAGTGAGAGATAATATATCTATCTGGTAGAAATAATAACTGTGAAATAGCAGGGGAGCTGAGAGGGCATTCTAGTGGAACCCACTAGTGCTTACGTGGCATATGCATCAAGCAACGAGGATGATTTGAAGTTTCTGACTCAGGGCCCCACACAAAGGTCCTTTATACCTCTGAACGTCGGCCATTTTGTTTTAAAAAAATGGTCGAACTCCAACGGTCCAACATCAGGATTTTCTACACAGCTTCCGTTAAAAGAATTTGTAGATGCCGTAAATCGCGAGATGTGTCTCAGTAGAACAAAATTGAGAGCTTATTATTTAATTGCGCTTGCAAGGAAACCTCATTCATATCTTTAGTGGAATTCAAACTCTCACCTTACAGCTGTCAAAACTGAGATTTAACATAATTATTTATGTAGATTAAAAATTTATTTATTTTACTCACACACACAAATTAAATAGACTTCATCATTTCGTTCGATTAGCTTCTTTTTAACAACTTTTCTTTACCCCGTTTGGTATAAATTAAGAGTTAACTGAAGGAACATAAAAAAAAACCACTGAAAGTTGTACCAAATTAATCTAATATGTTGATTTCGATGTTGATGTGATGAATAAAATAATAAATGACTGTCAAGTGTATGAGTGTGCAACTTTCGGTCAAATATTATGTTCTCATAGCACGATTGATAAATTAATATCAAAATTTCATTTCAAATCAAGTCAACAATTGATTTTAAACACGTATTTTATAATTTTAATCCATACCAAATATGAGATTTATTTAGATATAAACAATTCGAATTTTTATTATTTTTCGTTGGTAACATTAAAAAGAGATGGCGTGTTTAACATAAAGTCAATTGAGAAAGTAGATCTTAAATATTGAGATTTTTTTATTTTTTAATACCATAAAAAGACGATCTGAATAACGCGTAATTTCTGTATATATCAATCAATTAACCATAGAATTGGTCCAAAGTCCAAACATAATTCTCAAATTGACCCATGACTTGTTTGCAACTACTTCGAGACGTTATTCAATTTCGCCGCCCTCTACGGCTCTACGTGTGGCATTATATTAACGTACATAGATTAGGACCACGCTGGTTAGTGCAAAAATAGGTCTACGGCCATCTTGTTAAAATGATAGACCTCGGCCTTGGGGACATTATCGTCTATTTACTCCTAACTCTAAATAAGTGCAAGCACAAATAAAAGTTCCACTAGTTTGCTTAAACTATCTCGTAATGGAGTCATTAAGACGTAGCGATTGATTCAATTATGATGGTCAAATTAAATATACATTGTTCCTTAAGTAGTGATGAATGAAATCTGCTCGATGTGATTCGGATCGTTTAATTAAAAAAAATAAAAATTGATCCTACCAAATGTCGGGTTGATTAGCGAGTTTTTGAGTATTCAGTATGGGTAATTATATTCATACAACACTTTTTTATATCTACACCATAATTTAATTGCAAGAAAGATTTTTCGTGTTTATTTACTTTTACTTTTATGTTCTCAACTTTTTTTTAATCGTGTTATTATTCATAACATTCAATTAATTAACATATTTTATTTCTAATCATGATTTCTATTCAAATATTCTGCTAATTTGCATTGAAAGATGTGCAAATATTTTGTTTAACTTTTGTAATAGTTATTTATTTTGATTATTTAAAATTATGAGAGATAAATAAGTATTTTTCGCCCTCGTAATAAATATTTTGAATGAAAATCATCTCTAAAGACAAAATGTGGAAATTAATAAAGAGTTGATGATAAAAATATTATAAAAAAACTTGGTGGGGGTAAATGTAAAAATAAGGAAAAATTATGGTTTTTCATTGCAATTAAAATGCGGTATAGTTAACAAAAAGTGTGATGTCAATATATTTATCCATTCAGTATAAAAGTTGAACCACATCGAAAGGTTTTCTTATATCATACATAAGTTGGTGGTGTGTGGGGATGAAATCGAGATGTTTTTTATCACTGTTAGTGAGTTTTCTTCTTAAATTTTAATTCAATATGAACTTTGAACTAGCGCGACAAGTTATGATATTTTATTATTTTCATATTACAGTTTGATAACACATCAGTTCTTATTAACTTTTTCAAGGTACTAAATTGACAATTTATGGTAAATCAATTTTTTTGTCAACTGAATATATAACATTGACTAATTGTATAAACATTTGGCCGATTTTCTTAACTATATAAAATTAATGTCAACTATCTACAAGTAGAAATTTGTCTCCAAATTATTACTCTGCTGTGCCGTCTATATTTGATACCCACAAAAAATTCAAATAATAATTTTTAAATTTTGTCACCTTTTTTTTTTTTTTTTTCCTTTTATAATTTGGATAGAAGGGTAAAGTTGAAGCAATAGATATTAACAGCTCATGTTACTTGGACAAAATATAATAATAATTAATATCTAAATAGTCTTTAGGGCAATGGATGAAGTTGCTTGGAAAACCATCAAAAATAGAGCTACATTGTTGTAAAACAATAGAGAATATAGAGAGAATTTCTTATTCTTAATATTTCATAATGAATATAGGCCCCTATTTATAGAGGTGGACAATGGCATAATCGTAATATATAAATTTTACAGGGGCATAAGAGTAATTTTCATTCACTGATTTTATTACCTAACGGTCCTTACTATTCCTAACTTAATATTTTATAACACTTCCCCTTGAATGAAATATTACTCGCTTGATCAATTGTCTGGCTCGTTAAAACCTTGCTAAGAAAACCCAGTGAGATAAAACTTGAGTTAAGGAAAAAGAGTACAGTTACTCCCCCTGATGTTGGCCATTGTGAATCATTGAGTCTGACGTTCGAGTAGAACAAATCATGTACTGAATCTTGAAGTTCTGAAGTGCTGCCTCATTAAAACCTTGTCAGTAAAACTCAGTGGGATAAAATCTGAACCAAGGAAAAAGAGTACAGCTGCTGCCTCGTTAAAACCTTGTCAGGAAAATCTAGTAGGATAAAACCTGAACGAAGGAAAAAGAGTACAGCATGTTTCTCCCCCTGAAGTGTGCAATTAAGGATTCATGAACTTCTCGAACATTGATATCATCTTTCTTCTGAAATATGTATATATAAAAATCTTCTTGTGTGTAGCCGATATCATAACATTCTTCATAAGATGTGTATGATTTTCTTCATTTGTTGATATCATTCCAGTATAACAATGTGTTGTTAATTATAACTTGTTGATAGCTATGATGATGCCTCAAAAACCTTTGCTAGGAAAATCCTGTGGGACAAAACCTCAGCGAAGGGAAAAAGAGTACATTATTCTCATTATTTTTCATCAATACGCCTCAACTGTTGCCTCATTAAAAACCTTGCTAGGAAAACCCTGTACGAAAAACCTCAGCTAAGGGAAAAAAAGTGCAACGCGTATTTATTCATTTTCATGGAATATCACAAGTATATTGATGCAATCTCATATCTTTTCATCAAAACATATCATTCATGATGAGCTTTATATAAATCGTTCATAGCTCATTTATGATGTCATAGTTTATTTATGATGTACTGAACATGCTATACCAAGCAATGTTTATTTAGTTGACTGATTGCATTACTCAAATCTAGAATTGATTCACTTCTATCAAAATCTAGAATTCACATCTGATGAATAATTAAATATTCATTTTCATATTCACTTCTGGTGAATAATCAATTTCCGGTGGATAATATAATTTTGCATATTGAAAATCAATTGCATGCCCAAATATTCAAATATAATAATAGTACACTCCAATTTCATTTTCAACATATTATATTATGGGGTCATTTGTATCATCCTATAGTGATACTAATCTGGGCATATTGAATCTTTCAATGATTTATACATGTATGTTCTTGCACTTTATAAACTGCAATTTCTAATTTGCAGGAGCATAATCAATCATTGAAATAGATATCAATTTTGACATATAATCTACAATCATTTTACTTGAAATCCCAACGTACCGCGATCAACTGGTACATCAAAGAATACCCTCAAAATACCGAGATGAGAATCACACTTTTTGATCTCACTCATTGGTATATCAAAGAGCTCAAGCTAGTAATTTAGATTATAGTCACATCCACCATATGTCATGCTAGTTCAATGAAAAATCTTGCGCGCAACAAGTCGTCATCTAGGACTGTGAAATATTTTTCATTTGTACATATAATTACTGGCTTTACATTTAAGCATTTGGACTTCTGGTCCTTGAATAATAATCCCTACATTGGGGTTATATACTTGGCCAAAGTATTATAATTTCATCTACCTCATTTTCATAAGAGGGTTGTATGTAGTCGACTTATTTATCGATTCCATTTCAACTCAATATAACATAGAAAGATCTCTGTATATGTTCTATCATCAGGTACCTGAATATCTCATCATTATGTCCCTTTTACTCACCATGAGTATTTAGCCTCAAAGGGATCATTTCAATCATTCAAGAGATATTTATTTTGGAATCGATAGTCATTATGCTTCAGGCATAATTACGCTTTAAGCATGTTTTCCCCATAATATTCACAAATCTTATATTATATCAATCAGCTAAAATGCCGCAACACATGTCATACAATCATATATCAAGTGCGTATTGTTGGAGTGTATATAGATATCGCACTTCTTAGAAATCATAAAGTTTCACAAGCAAATCATTATTTCATCGTATTGACATGTTTATATGTAGAATATTGCTGCATAATCAAATTGTTCTCATAGCAAATAACTTGAGGCTTTTAATCTGCTAAACCATTAGCAATATAATATTCTATTATCTCAACTAATTCGTAAAATCATTAATGACTTTAAGATATATTCATGCTAGCATTTATCACTTTACTCGTAATATCATTACTTGAGCAAAAATCAGTCATTCATTTAGTGAGATAATTAATTTGCTTTTGAGAACAAGCAGCAATGATAACAATCTTCTGGTTCTTTAATGAATGTCATTATTCATTCTCAATAAATCTCATTATTGAATTGGAATCAAACCAATCATTATAGAACTTCTGGTTCAACAAGATATTTCACTTGTACATATGTATGAACTTCTGGTTCAATACAATATTCATTTCATCAGTACGTATTTCTGTACAGTTCAAATCAGCATACCTTTATTACATTTATACCGGAAAAATCAGGTACAATATCCAAGGAAATATCTCATGATCTCAATCTTGTCGCCAAATCTTCCCTTATATCGAAAAAGGTAATGACGCATTATCTCATTGTTCTCACCTTTTCGATAATTTATTCCATTATCTCTTAATGGAACCACTGACACGCGGAGCCACAGCTCTTTTACGCGTTAAATAATGCATTTAAATAGATGATTTGGGAAGAAAGCTAGATTCATCAAAAATGGATATCATACTTTCAAATATTCGAAAATATTATTCCAATCTTCCAGTAAATGATTTGAGAAAAATTTATCGAATTAGGCTCGAAAGATTGAGGTTGCTGATGGATCATGGCATCCCAGAAGATGTTCACTGGTTGATCGAAGCAAAAATTCGATTAACTGGTGAATTACCAGATTCATTTCCTAAGCACAAGCCTGGCTTAGGTAAGAATACTTTTGCAAAAAAGCGAAGAGCAAAAAGATTAAATAGTTGCTACAAATGTGCTCGATGGACATGTGATACCCGTTGTAAGTCAATAGGGTATTCATCTATAAATCGAGATGATAAGATAGACTTTATTAAGGGTGGGCTGAGTAAGGAGTCATTTGATGATATCCGATTGACTCTTGAGACGCACCCTAGTGGGTATGTACAGCGTGAGCTACTATCTTTATGGGCTAAATTCATCAGCGATAAAGAGCGTTATAGTCTCAAAAATATAATAGCAAAAGATCCTGTTTGCCAGGCTGTTATAAACAATGATGTTTTGGCTATGCAGCATTAATACAAGGTAAATCATTTGATATATATGCACATAAAATATTTTTCTGTTTTCTTTCACGAGTTTTGATAAAGGCTGGTTAAAAATATTAAATCACCGAAAGGTTAGTAGGGTGATTCTGTCAAAAGTAAATCTTCACTTTTTCAAAACATGAGCAGTAAATAGTGAAGTTTTTCAAGTTTAAAAAGCCAGTGATTTTCACAGTTTCATGTATCCCAAAAATATCATTTTCTCCTAAATTTTTCCTTCCTTATTCTTTCAAAGATGGAAGGATCAAAACTTCGACAGATCAAAACTATCTGTGTATTTTGTGGATCAAAAGTAGGGAAAGGTTTTGGGTATCTAGAAGCAGCAGTGGATCTTGGAAAGAAATTGGGAGAGAAAGGTATCACTCTCGTGTATGGAGGAGGTAGCAGTGGATTGATGGGTTGTGTTTCACAATCCGCTCTAGCAGAGAAAGTAAGAGTGATAGGTGTTATACCTACTCCTTTAGCTGATATCGCAGGCAAAACACGAGGGCATGAAGTACAAACCTTATCTATCCATGAACGCATAACTTGCATGCTATATGGTTCTGATGCCTTCATAGCTCTGCCTGGAGGTTTTGGTACTTTAGAAGAAATTTTTAATATTACCTCATGGGCTCAACTAGATCTCCATACTAAGCCTATTGGGCTTTTAAATATAAACAATTTCTTTGATGGTTTGCTAACATTTCTTGATTATGCTGTGGAACAGGGATTCATCTCTCCATTTTCTAGGAGAATCCTTATTTCTGCTCCTACTATCGTGGAACTGCTGGATAAGTTGCAATCATATATTCCAATACAAGATCCAGTAGGAGTAAAGATAGATTGGTCGCAAGGAAGGGGAATCAAGCGAAAATGGAGTCCGGTTAATGTAAATTTATCTTTGTGAACCCTAGAATAGGTGGTGGTAGAGTACGAAGTATTCTCACTCTTGAGACACACCATGAATTTCTAGGATTTTGTTTATGTTTAATCTTGTGTACCTCAAAGATTTAAGGTGGTAGAGTATGGAGTATTTCTTACTCTTGAAACACACCTTTTTCTTTATTTCCTCAAAAGGTCAGAGGTGGTAGGATACGGCTACTCCCGAAACACATCTCTCCTTTTGAGGATCATAAATGTTTCCCCCTTTTGCGTTTTGCATGTATGTCTCGTTTATGCTTCTTCAGGAGCAATAATAATATCATTTCAGTATGTTTAGATGATAATTTTTACTTCTTCTGGAATACATAAGTGCTCGTGCAAGAACATTTCCAGACACTTTATCATCTAATATTCATCTCATAATACTGATGAGATTATTTTCACATTAGCCATATCTGTGCTATCATGTGATATTATTTTATCATACATCAACATTCTCTTGTTGAATAATTTTCATCCACCCATTCAAATTCAGATATTGGTAACTTCTGGTACCATTGGATGAAATATTTGTACCAACTTTTTGGTAATGATAACTTCTGGTATCATTTGATGAAGTATCAAATAACAATAATATCACCATGTATATAGGTTAAATAATAATAATATCACCATGTATATATGTTGACAACATCCTCTAATATGTTAGAATTAACCAACAATTGAGGTGTTTCTGAAATAATATAAAATATGAATATATGTAAAGTATTCTATATATTCAATTGCTAAACCGGCCATATAGGCGGTATCAACATCATGAAATAATTAAACTGATACATAATGAAATAATTACCTTTCATGAGTGAGCGAGTCGTATCTTCAAATCCAGTCAAGGTATTCATAATAGTCCAATCCGTTACGATAATGAGTCATCTCCAGTTAAGGTATAAATCCAGTCCATAAAACTCAATCCATCACGGTATGACAACTATTATGTTACTTTTAAAACTTTTAATTTATCGTATTAATCACATAGTAGTGTTAAATAATTTAGAATACATATTTTATTAACACTTATCATCATATCATTAATAATGATTAATAAATTTCGTTAAATCACGATTAATATATTTTATCGTATCATCAAGGACAAAATCGTCCATATTTTAATATATTGATCGTATGGATAAATCGAAACCGTCAATAGGTTTGAAATTTAATTTAGAACAAACTTACTTTTGGTCTGAAGTTCAAAATTTCGTCGGAATTGCTTTAAAAATAGTTTTTACGACGTCGCCACGTTCGACCGCCGGAAAATATCCAAAACTGCACCAAACAGAAAGGTAAGATCATAGAAAAATCAAGAACATCGAAATGAACAAACTTCCTGTTGACGTCATCGCCAGAATCTGTGTCACGCGCGCTCACGCGCCGTATTGACGTCTGCGCGTGGGCCTCACGCTCCTCACGCGCCGCAGCGCCGATGACTCCGTCGTCGACACGCGCCGGTGCTGGAGGATTGTCCCGTCGCCGTCGTCATGGATCTGTTGTCCGATCGTCATTTGGATTTATGGTTTGGCGTGAATTTGCTTTGAAAGTTTCGGTTTTTTCAACTTTTCTTCTCCGGTCGATATCTTCTGTTTCAGCCGTCGGATTATCTCCAAATTTCAGTCGAGGCTTCTCCTTGACAAATTCGTTCTGATGGCGGTGGCTGATCGTTGATCGGATAAGAGTAATTTTCATTCACTGATTTTATTACCTAACGGTCTAACTATTCCTAACTTAATATTTTATAACATACATAAAGTATTTTATTCTTTTCCTACTACTTTTTCATTTCTACTTGCCATTCTTGTCCTAAAATGTGTCACACACGATAACTAATATACTTTGGATGGATCATCTCACATTGAACAATTAAACATATTTTTAAACAAAAAATTTCTAACAAACAAAGCCAAAGTTTAAAGTGTCGAGCTTTGATCATTGATGTTACGAAAATCGAAAGTTTTTTTTTATCTTGATAACATTATTTGGTTTATAAACTGATTTATTTATGATTTTGAGGTAAAAAGTAATGATTAAAAATTGTAAAGAGAAAATGTGTATGATCAAATAATTATTTGAGAAATTGTGTATAAATCATTTTTTAATGATTACCAAGCGAAGTCGCAATTCACGAATGCATTTGAAATGTTCAATCTCATTTATGATGTCAAGTCAATGAATGTCATTCAAACTCATGATTATTACGAATCTAAATAAATAGCATTACTTGATCCCCCAAAAAAAAAAAAAAAAAAGTTTCGAGTTATGAATTGTATATTATGCAAATTTTAATGTTACTTACATAGAAAATGTATATTAAACTCGTTATAAAAGTTTAATTCACTCTACAATTTTTATTTATTTATTTATTTTTAAAGAAAAATCAATTGTGAGAAAATGTATTTTGAAATAATAATTTTTGAAAAATATGTGATTAAAAAATAAAGATTTTTCTTTTTCCGCGTAATATAATTTTATGGGAAAATCTGCGATTAAAAATCAATTCCTCTTGTATGTGTGTTGTATCTGATAAGTATATTTTATACACTTATTTATCTGTCAAAATTAGGATATTATAATATTTTTTATTAATAAACTCTACTTAGTTTATGTTTATTTGTTATTATTTCATGTTTTATCCTAAAATCAAGAAAAATGAGAAATTGAAGCAAATACATAATAATTGAACGAAAAGTGATGCTAATTGAAGACGTTTTGAAACTCAAGGGCTTAATTGCACAATTGAATACTCAAAAACCAATTTATCATATTTGGAAGAATTGAGAGGCTTAAATGAAAATCTATTTGATTTGGGCTTTAGGGCTGATGTGTGTGCGTGCGCGCGATCGCACTAGAGAGGTGGCAAACGGGTCGAGCCGCTCGTATGCTCGTTGGCTCAGCTCGTCAAATGAACGAGTTCGTGGGGGAGACTCGGCTCGTGGTTCAACGAGCTCAACGAGCCGGTGAGCCGAGCGGCTCGCCGCTCGTTTAAAACAAAGAAAAAAAACTAAACGTTTTTTGTTACGTTTTTTTCGTTCGAAAAAAAAAAAAATACACGAGCTCAACGAGCCGAGCTCGGCTCGTTTGACACGAGCTCGTTCTCGGCTCGTCCGTTAATCTGAGCCAAGTCGGCTCGGCCCATTGCCACCTCTAGTACACACACAAGTTGCTTGAACAGCCGAGAGAGAATAAGAAGCAGCCGAGTGGAAGGAGGAATTAAAAATTCAAAAGGGAGAAATTGTGGTCGGTTGTGTCATGTGTGTGAGTGGAAGAGAATTTATACACAAAAGCTCACGGCTGGTGGAGGATTAGAGTTGGTGCGGCTGCAATAAAAAAAAAAAAAAAGGAATTAATTGGTGGCTGGTTTGGAGAGATAGACACAGCCGAGAGAGTTTAACTAGGAGAAGGAGGTGGACTGCTGAGACTTCCATTGGGGAGAATTAAAGCAGCCTACTGGGAATTAACTAGGAAAAGTAAGTGGCTGACTTGAGACACAATTAATTGGTTGGTTTGTGATTGAATCAATTGGAGGCAGACTAGAGGAGAATAACACATTGCTGGGAATATATACATAGGTGGACAGATTCTTGGGAAGAAGATGCAG